>BSBK01003210.1:600000-922500 GCA_027943335.1 Chamaecyparis obtusa
CTGAAAAGAAATTTTGATAATAGAAAAACAAACATACCAACAAAGTCCCATATTTGAGAAACTTCTTTTTGACCAAACCGAGCTTCTTCATGTTTTCAAATATCTAACTCCTTAGCATAGCACAAATGTCATACTGGGCATTATCGTGCATAATTATGTGCGCAGCATGAATCGCACCACCAGGTATGCTATTTAGGTTGCTTGACTGATACACTTTGTATCCAATGACTGTAGAAGTAAACCGAACACCGTCGTCTACAATATCATTCACAGTCATCATTCGACTGTCGTATTTGGACTTAGTTAACCGTGTGACTTCGGCATTTGCTATAGTCCTTAGGGTTAGAGCTTCCCCTGTGGCATTGTACCCAGTTACTCTATGCAAATCTTCTTTTGTAATAGGTGTGACCGCGCCTTTTGCTAGCCATATCCCTGGTTCATGAACCCTGCTAAGCACCAGCCTAATCCAGTCCGGTCCAAACACAGTTGGATATTTGACTCCGTTTATTAATCCAAATGCTTCCAACTTAGCGTATTTCGCCTGAAGCTTTCCGTCTTCACACAGCGCGAGGTATTCACTTTGAATAAACATTTCACCCAATTCCTCCTATTTGTTGTGGATGAAAGCAGTTACATCCTCAATCAGCAAAACACCGTCAAGGATGGATGATAGGGCACTAGCCATATCATTCCCTCTGTTTTGAACCGCCATGATATCATAAACATGTCTATCGAGTTGATTGGCATCAATGAGGCTCACTATGGAAGATGAAGATGCCATATAGCTTGACCGGTATGAGCAGAAAGTTCTTGATAAAATTTATGGAATTCGCACGGCAAAGATCGTAAATCACAGTAGGAAAAGATTACTAAAGCTATACAAAACAATAATCACAAAACACAATGTAAAGTGAAATGAGTAATCGGCTTTCCCATTTATACACTTAGGTCACAACGGTAATTAGTAAACGGTAACTTTTGTTAACGGTTACTGTATTAATTACCCTTACCTAACCTTTCTTTAGACAGTCAGTTCACAGTCTCTTTACCTGTTTACAAATCCTCGGTTGCGACAACCACCTTGCTACGTCAGCAACTCTTACCTGTCCAGTTAATGATGTTAGACAGGTGACTTCTTCCCGGTTCCAATTCTTGACTGTGTGAGAGCATAACTCACCAGTTCCTCTGAAAACAGTAGCCTCGCTACATGTTCCCCTTAAGCCCTCAAACTTAATTTGCTGAACAGATATCACCATTGGCAAATGATGACCTTACCTGATTTCTCCTCAACAGAACTCTTTGTCCCCTTTTTGAACCAAGTCTTCTTGACTTCCTTGTTGGTCTCTGTAATGATGTTATCCTTTGGGTTGGGGGACACATGCTTCTTGACCTGTTTAGCCAGTCCTTTTCCTTTGTTCATTAACCGGTTTCTGCAATCCTTGGCCAAATGCCCAATCTTGTTACAGTTGTAACAAACCATTCCGGTTCCTCTCCATGGATTTACCTTTCTTTCCCTATCCATGGATGAGTGACAATCAGGGTGCCTATGCCCTGATGGTCTCAGTGTGCCTATGCCCTGATGGTCCACAGGTAGCACAATTAGATGTGCTCCGATTTACATTCCTATTATGGAATACCGGTCTCGGTGGAGATTTGAATGCCATTGTTTTGGACCTACACTCTTCTGCCTTGTGTCCAAATTTATTGCATGCATAGCAATAGCCCTTGAAGCTTCCCCTACTTCCACTGGACACACTGTTGGAGCGAGACCTGCATTCAAAGGTTTTGTGACCATACTTGTAACAGTTGTTGCAGTAACTGTTAGAAGTAAACGGTTTCACCAGTGCATTCCTGCAGTCCTTGGATTTATGACCCGATTTGCCACAATATTTGCAAGAGGGTTTGAAGATCTTTTTACTTTGTCTTTTGTTGGTTTCTTCTTTTCCTTCTTGTCTTGCTTGTCTCCAGAGGACTCACCGGTTTCATTGTTGCTTTGACCAATGTACCCAAGTCCTATGGGATCCTTATGCTTCCTTTGAGCTCTCAGTTGCTCATCAAGCTTTTCCGAACTCTCATTATACCTTCTAAGTTTCTCATTCCTCTCTTCAAGAGTTTTCAACTATTCCTTTAGTTGTTCCAATTCAGCGGCCATCTTTTTGCATGCTTCATCTTTATCATGCAAGTGCTCATGCATGATTGCATTTTCCTGATTTATGCCCTGCATGTCTGCATGCAGTTGCAATATGAGTGCATCACTCTCTCTTTATGCATCTTCAACCAGATTTCTTGCTCTTTCAGCAGTCAACTGTGCTTCTATGCCACTATTCTTCTCATCTTCAACTTTTCTTTTGGCTTCAATGAGTTCAGTCATTCTCAAAGCATGACCTTCCTGTTCTCTTTTCAGATTGGACATTTGATCGGTCAAATTCAAATTCTTCTCCATGAGATCAGTGACCGCTTCTTCAGCTTCATCAGAGCCACTCTGTCCAAAGAGTTCCTCAATGGTTTCATGACTTTCACTCGGTTGTAGAGCCAGCTCTTTTCTCTTGGCAAGAGACCTTCTTAGTCTATTCTCCAAAGAGGCAATCATTTCATTGGCTTCCTCTAGCTGCTTCCAATACCTGTAACCCTCCATGATCTTTACTCAAGTGGTTAAGCTTACTATTTCTGAGAACCTAAGCTCTGATACCAATTATTGTTCCTGACCGGTCACTAAGAGGGGGGGGTGAATCAGTAAATTCAATTTCTATTCTTCTTTTATGCAATTAGATATTCTTGATATACAGAAATCAAAAGAATATTATGACAATCATAAACAGAAATTAAATGCACAGGTCAACACAAAATTTATACATGGAAACCCTCGGTTAGAAAGAAAAAACCATGGTGGGACAGAACCCACAAAACTCCACTACTGCAGTAATAAAGTTGTCATGTTAGAGGCTTACAAAACACTGGTTAGAGTGTTACCCGGTTAAGGGATTTAATAAAAGACTTGTTAGGATCTTGACCTTGTTAGGAGTCGCCTTATCAGAGGACTTTAAAATATCAACAAAGATGTTACCCGGTAAAGGGATTTATACAATAGAACCTGTAAAGGTTCACCCTGATTGAGGGATTTAAATATGCTTCACAACTAAAGCAATGATCTTATGATGACACTATATCTGTCGATTTAGATCATACCTGTTCACACTTTCCTCTGCTTGGTTGTTGAATCTTTCTCTCTTTCACCTTTTGTGACTGTGTTTCCACTCAGAAGATTTTGCTGTCCTGCTTTCTTTCGTTCTATGCTCTTGATTTTCAAAAACACACTTCTCATGTCTTATGACCTGTATTTATAAGAAATTATTTTATTAAAAATACATCTAACAGTTCCACCAAGCTGTAAACTCTCCAAAAATCACGCATGCAAAACTCTTGATCAAAAAGCTTACAAATTGATCTTTAGTTTACCTTGAAACGCTCACAAAAAAAACAAAGCTAACTCCAGTTCAACTAAAAAAGCTAACTCCAGTTTCACTGAACAACGCTCCGCATAATCCGGTTTGGATTATCATGCACTTAACCGGTGTGTGATTAGTATCCAATTAGTCATCTGCACTCTGTGTGTTTGCCAAGACCGGTTAGACAAAACCTGGACCGGTATAAACGTGACCGGTTAAGGTACACTGCTCACTTGCTCATTCTACTCGGTTCACAATTATTACACTATCATGAGTACCAGTGTGATGTACCGGTGTTCCAGTGGGATTGATGTTTGTCAATGACAACTAACTTTATTTCAACAAAGAGAACCATTTAAAATCACTCCAAGATTAATGTAAGAAGGCATCAATTAAAAATAGTGGTTCACATGTCAAGACTCCCATAAATCCTAGAGGCGGGAGTGTGATGACCTATCATGTGGTGCTTTAACACAGAAGATTTATAATTTCACTTGTGGATTTAAACCACTTTCTCATAAGGGTTACAAGAATTCAAGGCACAGGGTAGCTTATGATACATGGCACATGCATAAACCTTGTGTACTGCAAGATGTTGTTGTACCAACATTATTGAATTGCAGGTTAAAGAAGGTGCTACAATCCTAGTGATTTGATCAATGGCAATTAATGGTGTTTTTAAGTGTTTTAAAGGCAAGTTAAATAGACACGCAATGTTACCAGGTTCAGCAGAGAAAATACAAATTGGGTAAATAGAATTTGGGCCCAAGTATAGGGCAAGGGCGGGCTTGGGTTTGCCTAGGTTCTAGCCCAAGGGTTCCCTATGGATTTTGTTTATTTTGTGTTTGTGCAGTCTGGTTTCCAATAATGATTTTTGGTCATGTATGTGCCCTAATTTGCTTTCCATTGGATGGCTGCAGTTAGTCGAGAAATCACTAGCCCTTTTAAAAGACTCCCTAAGTTTGTTAAAAAAACCTTCAGTCGATCACTTAATTTCATTTTCAGGTCATGAACTTTGATGATGCATTTTGAATAATTGGCAAAGGAGCAATGGAAGGGGAAGAAAAGCAGGTGGGTTCGAATATTGTTTCATCCTTTTGAAAAGTCCTATTTTTATCTTTTAATTCGTTTGAAACAAATTAATCATGAGTTTTTTGGATTTTTGCAAATCAGGAATATGTTTTATATATTCTCTAAGTTATTGAATCGCTGAAAATTAGGCCGATTCCGAGTATGAAAGGCCCCAAAATAAAAGTCTCTAAAGAATTGAGACAGAACAGATCAAGGTTTGAATTTTTGTCCTCAGATTTTGCTGACTTTTTGACCTTTAAGAAACCCTACAGGTCATTCTTTCCCAAAAATTAAAAACCTTCAAACATTTTGGTCTACATTCTGAATAAGAAGCACATGTTGTTTCACTTGGAAACTATGAATTGAAAATGATTCCTTAAACACTCTCTTCGCCTTCAATTTGTCCAAAATGCTCTTCACCTAGCATGCCATCGTTTCTACAGATGATGAGTGCGAGTTATATGAGAATAAGTTTTCTGCAAGTGATAGGCATGACCCTTATGAGAATAAGCTTTAGGGCATTTCCATATTTTCAGTAACTTTATATTGTCAAAAACTTTTAATTGAACTATGACATCTACTATACAGGAGTATTTGAACTTTTTACATTTATCCAAAACTTTATAGGCAACAATTCTTAGATTTATTTATGTTTGATATATGTTTAGACTTTAGTGTACAATATTAAAAAATTCAATAATTAATATTATAAATTATTTTAAAATTAAAATTATGATATTTTATATTAGTGTGTCGTTATTAAACTATATATTATAATTATATAATAAAATTATAAAAAAATATAGAGAGAATTATGAATTAAAAACTTGTATATTTATAAAGCATTAATAAACAAATGTTTTATTTTTAATTTAAAATGTATATTAATTAATTTTTAATATATTGAATTCTTAATATATTTAATTTATAATTTTAATATAAAGTTATGATTTTCATATGTTTTTTGTATGGATATTTTCATATGTTTTTTGTATTGATATACCTAAGCGTACCCAATCTCCTCAAAAACATGTGTTTTAGTGATGTACCATACCCATGCACCCGATTCCCCTTCGGCAACTTAGGTCATAACAGCAAACTAAATCCCTAATTTGATTACATACCTAAAGTTTAAGTGCAATTGTTGACCGGAATTTTCTACTCATGTTGATCTCCTCCTTCCAACTAGATAAATACTCAAGTTGCAGTATAGGTGTCTCGTGTTCAACCATCCTTGTTGCGTAGTTGCAATTGGATTCTTGATACTCCTAGGCAAGAGTTTGGGTGGTGTTCCTATGGATGGGTTCATATTGCACCATCCATCAAAATATGTAATTAGAGCTAGAAGCTGTTGAATTCATCCTGAAAGGAACAGTGGAGAAGGCTCCATACTTGAACCTGGATAGAAATCAGAGAATGATTCATAATCACTGTTCTAGAGTTAGGATGATTGTACGTCATAACTGTAAGGATAAATTAATATAAAGACATCATTACTAATGGTGTATCTATTGAAAGGAAATTAACCTCCATAAAGTTGAAAGGATGGTTGTTCATTGTGTCAAATTCATATGCTTGCTATTGCACCATAAGGAAATTGATTTCATATGGTTCACTAATAATACAATTTTATGTGAGAAATCAAATGAATTATGAATATGAATCCATTGATTAGGATTGCTGACAAGAATTAGCACAGTAACTTGTAAAAGACAATATTGTTTGAATGTACTAAAATAGTGTGATTTTCTACATTCTTACAGATTGTTATTAAACAGGATACAAACTAGGTGAATGTAAAAAGGTATTGAATCAAAATAGGTCCTGTTTTCATAATTGGGAAATGAACGACTTAAAGGAATATGGTGTAAAGTTGGCAATGACTTATAACCTAACTTTCAATGAGAAAATGAAACCCTCAGGGTATAAGGACCTTATAGAGATTTTGTTTGACTTAAGACTCCAGGATTGAATAAGTAAATGTTATCTTACCATCCTTGAAAAATAAATTGAGCAATTGTTACAATAAGTACTTGGTTAGGCTTATAAGTCTTGAAACCAATGACGATCTTAGGCAAAGAAATATGAACAAGATTTAGAGAAGCTATAGTGTGTTAAACAAAACAAACACTAAGAGAATGATATTAAGCCACATGTTTAGGTTTTTGCATGTGTTTTGACTTCAACATCCAACTCAAAAAAGAGGTACAGTTTTTACAGTGATTACAAGGGGATAAATTATATAGAGAATTTTGTTCTTATGTCAAAGTGGGTCAATTTCAATTGTTTTTCTCGATATAGCCCAGTTTAGTTAGAAGGTGTATCAAATTGGATGTGTAGAGTGTCTTCTTAAACATGAATTTGAATGAGGAGGTCTACATGGTGCAGCTTGAAATATTTTGTACTTAGTGGCGACCATCTAGCTTGTCAGCTTCTAAGTATGTTGTACAAGCTTAAAGCAAGCTCCACAAACTTGGGATATAAAACCTGTTTTTAAAACCTTCAAGATTCTAGAATAAGATACTCCATCTAATCCAAATCACTATGTTAATAGTGATAGTAATGATTCATGCCTTTCCTGTTGATGACCTTGCCATCATAAACAGAGGCTACAGGATTGCCATGCGTGAAAATCCAATCTATGTTCTTTTGGCATGATTGATCTAAATCTCTTGATATATCACTTAGGTATAGAGTTCTTTCCATAGTTAATTTGGGAACTTGCAAGTTTTGTCTTGCAATTCAATGAATCTCAAGATAAAAATTGCAAGTCCTTACTAGAGTTTATTATTATTATTATTTAAAGGTCATATAATGTAATTTAGTTGTACTTAGTTACATTCAGTTTAGTTTAGTCTTTTTAGATAGTTTCTACTTTCATCTTCAATTTACGATTGTTCCTCATGCAAACATTGTCTTATAATTGCCAATAAATTGTAACTTTGTTTTCATTATTAATCAAGCAATTACCTAAACATGGTATCAGAGCAGATTAAAAAAATACTGAAAAAATTTATAATACTAATTTTCTCAAGAGAAGTTTTTTTAGTGAAATTTTTCTGAAGTGTCTAGTCACGGGTTTTTGGAAGAACTATTGGAATTTTTTTTTAAATCCCGATTCTGCTCAGGTCCTCCTTTTTTTAGAGATTCACAAGCCCTAAAGCCTGTGTTTTTTTCAAAGATGCGATTTTTTGATTTCCTGCCCGCATCTCTGTGTTTTTGTGTCGTGTTTTCTCCTATTCTCAGCGTCATTTTGGAGGGTTTCTTCAAACACAATAACCTCTATTTTTTCTCGCATTTTCTCACAAACACACATTTGGTTTTTCTCACATTTTTAAGCAGCCCCAAGTTATTTTTGTCTGAGTTTGACAGCTCTTCTCTAAGACGGAAGTTCAACACCCACATTTTAACGCATTTTCTACTCACGTTTTGATGTGTTTTTCTACCTGTTTGTTCTTCTTATGCCCAAGTATTTTTTCTTGCAACCTCAATTATTCCTGCACGCGACTACCACTATTAGAATTTTGCCACAATCTTTGGCATTGCTAACTCTCAAAAAGCTTTCTCCTATGCATAATTTTGCTCTTGCAAGATCTCGCAGCTAGGGTTTCTACTCAACCCTATAGCATTTTTTTTGCAGATTCTAACCTAGGGTTTGTGATCTTCTACAACTAGGGTTTTCTAGTTTTTTTGCAATCATCTCTGCATTGGCATCTGTGTCTTGAAATCTATGATAAGGTTTTGAGCCTGTTGATTTTCCTCGGGATCTATGTCAATTGTTTCTATGCTTTGATCAACAGCTTCTGCCTCATTTTTTGCATCACGAGGTTGACATGTTTTACCTCAGTTTTTGTGATGGTGTCTTTGACCAACATTATGTTGGAACACAGTCAAAAGTTCAACAGTCACAACTACAATGCCTAGAAATAGTGGATGTTTACGATATTTGAGTATTAGTGTCTTGATTAGCTTGTTTTGGGTACTTGGTCTCAATCTACGGTGGTGGGAAAAGACCAGGACAAATGTGATGAGCACAACCATGAAGGGGTGATGCTCATCATATTATCTATCACCGATGATCAGCTACCTCAAATGTTGTCCAGCAAGATAGCTACAGAGATCTGGAAACACTTGACAGATCTCCATGAAACCTCAATAAAAGTAGAGTGTTCTTTCTCAAGATCCAGTTGTTTTCGATCATGATGAATGAGAAGGTGTGCCTATACGAGCATCTGACGAAGATAAAGGATTTACGCATTCAGCTAGAAGCTATTGGTCGTACAATGGAGGAAGAAGACATAGTGGTAATCATGCTCAAAAGTCTACCCCACTTCTACGAGCACTTTATTGAGATGCTCAATATCACTTCCACCAATATGGATCTCAAGTTTCTTGATCTCTACAACAAGCTTCTATAGCAGGATCGATGGAAACAGCAGTTTGGGTCTACCACTAGCACTTCTACCAAACAGGCTTTCACAACAAAATCCTCAGATAAGGACAAGAGTAAAGGCAAGTCCTCCCAACAAGCAGAAGGGACCAGGTAAATCTCAAGAAAATCCTACGAAGAATATTCAGCTCAACTATTGTCATAAGTATTGCCATATGAAGAAAGACTGCAAGAAATGACTAGCCTCTAAGCAATCTAGATAGGGAGGGTCTCGACAGAAGGCCCATGCTGCCACACATTTTGAACAGGAGTCTTCCTCCTATGCATTCATGGCCAAACGCCCATCCAATCATGTGAAATCATCTTACTAGTACATTGACTCTAGTGCCTCTCAACACTTCAGATTGGTTTACAAAATACAAGCCTTTCACTGATTCAGTGATCTTTGGAGGAGCTGAAGAGTATACAGTTGTCGAAAAGGGCAACATTCAAATCACCTCTGGTGGGAGAAATTTGATATTTCTCGATGTATACTTTGTGCCAAGTATGAAGCTCAATCTATTGTCATCCAATCAAATTATGTGACATTCTCCACAATTGGATGTCATCTTTAGTTCGCATAAGTGCAGCATTGTTGGCAGGGAGACTCATACTACAGTTGTTGTTGGCTTTGAGGATCGTGGACTTTTTAGAATTGTTGATACTAGTGATTCTCAGGAGCACGCCATGGTAGCCAAAAGTTATTCCATCACCAATCTCTAGCATCAATAGTATGGGCACCTAAATGTTCACTATCTCTCTCAGTTAATTTGGGAGGTTCTAGTTGTTGGGTTACATAAGATTCAAACTCAAAATCATGGAGTTTGCAGAGCTTGTCAGGATAGAAAGCAACATCGAACTCCATTTTTAAATGGTGATCATGGACTTTATAGAATTGTTGATACTAGTGATTCTCAGGAGCACGCCATGGTAGCCAAAAGTTCTTCCATCACCAATCTCTAGCATCAATAGTATGGGCACCTAAATGTTCACTATCTCTCTCAGTTAATTTGGGAGGTTCTAGTTGTTGGGTTACATAAGATTCAAACTCAAAATCATGGAGTTTGCGGAGCTTGTCAGGATAGAAAGCAATATCGAACTCCATTTTTAAATGGTGACACTTGGAGAGCATCCAAGGTTTTGCAGTTGGGTTCATGCAAATGTCTATGGACAGACGAACACTCCATCAATCACCAGATCCAAGTATTTTCTATCGTTTGTCAATGATTTTAGTAGAAGAATGTGGGCGTATTTTCTTAAAAACAAATCGAAGGTGTTCAACATGTTTCAAAAGTTTAAGGCCTTAGTGGAAAAAGAGTCTGGTTGTCAGATAGTCACTCTCAAGTTAGACAATGGGGGGAATTTTGTTCTTCTGATTTCTCTAACTTTTATGCAGCACATGGCATTAAGCGTTAGCTTACCACACCTTACATGCCTCAACAGAATAGTGTTGTTGAGCGGAGAAACCGCACAATCATTGAGATGACCCAATCTATGTTGGGGCATAGAAATGTTCCAAAGAAATATTGGGCAAAAGCAATCTATACTGTAGTCTATCTTCTGAACTGGTCTCCCACACAGGCAGTTAAGATGGCCCCAGAGGAAGCCTAGTCTGGAAGGAAGCCAAAAATGAGTCATTTGAAGGTCTTTGGCTCTACTGCTTATGTTTGAATTTCAGAAGCCAAGTGCACAAAACTGGATTCCAGGACCCAGAAATTGATATTCACGGGCTACAATAATAACCACAAAGCTTATCGATTGATTGATGTAAACACTAATCGTCTCAAATTCATCCATGATATTGCATTTGATGAAGAACAAGGGCCCTTTCAGCTCTCTTCTCCTTTTTTGAGCCCTCGAGATCAACCTTTGAAGGTTACAAATTTGGGTGTTCGTCTTCCCTTAGGTCCACCTAATGAGAGGGATTCAGATGACTCTAACTCTAAAGTTATGGAATCTCTCAGGCGTGATATTGCACCACCCAACTTTCCTATAGAAAATTTTGATTCGCATCCAGATGACTTTGTTCCTGGCACCCCAGGTGATGTTGATACTCTTGACTTGGATGTAGGAGATTCTACTCTCCAACCTAAGTGGTGGGCCAAGACCATTGGTGATCTTCATGATGATGAACTTGTTGAGGGTAGATCAACTAGACACAACAACAAGCAGCAAAACATGGTCAACTTTGCTCTTATGGCCAACATTCACAATGTTTATGAGCCTCACACATATTCAGAGGCTAGAGGAGTACTTGAGTGGGAAAAGGCTATGGAATCTAGCCACCATAGTCTTGTCTGATTTTCCACCTGGGAAGATACCTATAGGCTGCAAATGGGTGTATAAAGTCAAATATAAGGCTGATGGAACTGTTGATAAGTACAAGGCTGGGTTACTAGCTAAAGGGTTCTCACAGAAAGAGGGCATCGACTATGAGGAGACATTTGCTCCCACAACCAAAATGAGCACCATTCGGCTTGTGCTCGCTATTTCAGCCCAATTTGGATGGAAACTTCATTAAATGGATGTCAAGCGTACATTCGTCAATGGTGAGTTGCAGGAAGAAATCTATGTGCCTCCCCAAGTTTCAAGGTTCTTAGTAAAGAACACCAAGTATGCAAACTAGTGAAAGCACTCTATGGCCTCATACAGGCCACTTGGGCTTGGTACATAAAAATTGATAAGAACTTAGTTGATCAAGGCTTTCAAAGGAGTCCTTCCTATTGTGAGGTTTTCACACCACCGCTCCATTGCAAATGAGGACCCCCTATTTTTGCTTGGCAGTAGGGTAGTTGCCCCAAGTAGTCTTAGTTCAGTGGCAATTTTCAAGTCTCTGACTATAAGAGATGAATTTGAGTAACTTTGGCTTGCTAGGGAGTCAAGTCAATCGGGGATACGAGTGAGAGTTGGGCCAAGCTAGTCAAGGATGTGCAATTGAAGTGATGAAATGAATTAGAATTCTTAAAAAATCCTTGTTCCAATATCAAAGTTATCTTAGAAAGTCTAGAGAAGTTATGGAAAAGAACACTGATGGCAGTGTGTTGATTACTGAAATTTGGTTGAATCTGAAAAAATTTGGAGTGCGTTGATTATTGAAATTTGGCTGAGTCTAAAAATTTTTAGAGTGTTGATTAATGAAATTTGGCTTGAGTATGAAAATTTTTAGGATCTCCCAAAATCAAGAATCTCCATATAACTCCTATGAATTTGAAACCACTCTCAAACATCCTAACAGTATATACATAAAATATAACTTAAAGTATAAAAAATATGTGACTTATACTTAAATGTTATATTTTATGTATTCTCCCTAGCCTTATTCATGCCAAAATTCCGACCTTGGTATTTAATGGTGTCTTATTTACCCTCAATTTCCGATTTTGACCAATAATCGAGCCTTATTCAAGCAAGATTTCCACTCAACCTCTATGTTCAAGCTTTCCTTATTAGCATGAAAACTCCGCCCAAGGCATTATTGAGAGCACCTTATTCTCATGTAATCTCTCCTCACCTACATTTCTAAGCGCCTTGTTACTTTGACATTTTCGCTCTAAGCCATTATAATTTTGCCTGATTAGGGTGATATTTCCACCTTTTGGCTGAGTGTATGCCTTATTTGGTGTGAGTTTCCACTTTAATTTGTTGGAGTTTTCCTTATTTGAGTGTAATTTCCACCCAACATTTAGACTTTTGCTTTATTTGCCTTCCATCTCCACTCGTCGTTATTTTGAGGTTTGCCTTATTGAAGTCTAGTTTCCACTTCATTTTAGATGGTTTACCTAATTTGAAGGTAATTTCCACTTTACACATGGTGGTTTTGCCTTACTTGATGATGGTTTCCACCTTGCTCATAGTGGTTTTGCCTTATTGGGGTGTGATAGCCTCCTCTTGATCAAATGATTGCCTTATTTGTTGTGGATTTCTGCTCAACGTTTTTTGCATTTGCCTTATTTAGTGAAAATTTCCACTCCATGATTATCAATGCATAGATGAGCATTATTTGGCTCTAATCTCCACCACATATCTCAAGCCAGCCCTACCTTGGTGCGATTTTCACCTTGAACTATGCTAACACCTTACATTGGGAGATGAAATGGAGTTTGACTTAAAATCAAGAGGATGAAATTAAATAGTAGGGATCAAATTTAATAATGGACCATGAATTTAAATGAGGGGGTGAGTTTCAAATTGAGGAGTAGATTAAATGCAAAGGGGCTCAATCCAACTGCAAGTAGTATAAGTTTAATGTGGATTGATTTTATTTAACGTTGGGCTGTCATTTAAAAAGTGTGAATTCAATCCAAGGGCCAAACATTTGACTGCCAATGAGGATGATTTTAAATGCTAATGAAATGCAATTTTAATCAATGTGAGGTGCGATTTAATTAAATGACAATGGGTGCGATTTTAATTAATAATGAGGTGCAATCCAAAATTAATAATAAGGGTGATTTTAATTAGATAAATTGCTTTCAATTTATTTATTTACCCCCTAAGCCAAGTCGGGCTGGGTGAGAGGCCTTCTCCTTTGCGTTTGATTACCATATAAAAGAAGATTAAACACTTCATTTCAAATACAAACAATTCCGATTCAAATCATTTGTAGGGTAGATCAAGTTAGAAGCAGAGGAGTGCAATTTTCATCAGCAATAAGCTAGATTCGAAACACAAATGGGTGATGGTCTTACATCAACATGGCTCCAATGCTTTCACCGATCGTATCGCACTCCAACACTATCACTGTACCAATCAGCACTGCCACTATACTAGTCAACACTGCCATCGTACCAATCAACTCTCCCACCATGCCAGTCGACATTACCACTGTGTCAGTCAGCACTACCATTGTACCAATCGGCACTGCCATCGTACTAGTCGGCATTGTCACTGTGCCAGTCGGTACTACTGCCATTGTGCCAGTCAACACTGCCACCATCCCCATACTAGTTGAAACTACCACCATGCTAGTTGACACTTCCACCGTACTAGTCGACACTACCACTATACCCGTACCAGTCAACACTGCCATCATGCCAATTGACACTGTCACTGTACCATTCAACACTTCCACCCTACCAATCGACACTGCCACAATGCCAATCAACACTATACCCGTACCAATTGACACTGTCACCATGCCAGTTGACACTTCCACTATACCAATCAGCATTGTCATGATGTTAGTCGACACAGCCACCAGACCCGTACTAGTCGACACTGCCACCATGTCAGTCAGCACTGCCACCCAACCCGTACCAGTCGGCACTACCACAATGTTAGTCGGCACTGCCACTGCACGCATACCAGTCGACACTACCACCATGCAAGTCGGCATTGCCACCATACCAGTGACGAGTAACTCTCCATCAAGCTTCCGCTACTCCACTCTAATATAAACATTGTCATGCCCGGAGTCATCAGCATCCCACAAAAGCCAATCATAAAACAAATTGGAGCTCTAATCCAAAATCTTCATGTAATCATGCCAATAAAAAGGATTACTGGTAGTGTCTACTTCTTCATGCAGCGGATTGATCAATGTTGTCTTCCAAACAAGCTCCATGCAAGTATCTTCTTCAACCTTGCTTTTGTCATGTAGGCTTAAGATTTCTCCACTTCTAGGGGTAGCAGCAGATACTTGCATATCCTCGTGTGGCTCTTCATCGTCTTCATGCAGTGCATCACTCTTATTGTCATCACCAACTTCTTCACACTTGTGCAAATGAGACTTTAATTTTTCTTCACAATGCTTATGCTTGAATAAATTACCGACCAATCTACATGGCGCAATTGAAGAAATACATTCTAGATTACGAACAGCCAATAGCATAGATATGATAGGTTGGGGTATTATATCCATCTCCTCAATACATGAAATCATAATATTCTCCATGGCAAAGAAAATGTTATTATCATGGTGCTCCTTTATCGTGACCAAGAAATGATGAAACATATTGCGAATCAAATCTTACAACCCTAGATCCAAGAGGAGATTACTTACTTTGATATTTGCGCAGATCTCCGGTATGGTAAATATCCTAGTAAGTGGATCACTATTGATGTCATCCAGGCTCTGGAAGCTATCAATAATCAAGCACAATATCTCTGTCAGGGTGTCATCATTAAACGATGCTAGAGGAGTCGAGATTCTCAAAATCTCACTTGGACATACTGTAGCGGCCAACTTGATTTCCTTGTCATGGTGTCTCAACAAACTGGGTTGACTTAAGGCGACCTTAATCGAAGCAAGGATCTTCTGTATGAATCTTGAAGGTGATTGGTCCACCTTACACAAACATACTTCCAATAGATCTAGAGGAAGGTTAATACCATCACTAAGTTCCTTTCCTATCTTTTGTAGTGCTTTCAACCACCATTCTCCATCGCTACTAGGCACCATAGTGTGATTCAAATCCCAAAATTTCTCAATCATCCCAACAAGCTGGCAAGATCACCAACTCTGATACCAATGTAATGTTTCGAAGGTAGCTGGCAAACTCCTACACTCCCGTCACGATCTTATTGGCAGAGTCTTAAGGGTGGAGATAGCGTACGGTGTAGGCAAGTAGTCTTGCCATACGACAAGATTGTTGACCATACAATATGGTCACACGACCGTACGGTATGGATGGCCAACTACTTCCCCGTGCCTGACAATCTCCTACGATGAAGGTCCCTTGTGTGGCGATGTCTGTGTTTGACACCCGATCAAAGGCTTGCCCTTCGATGGAGTGTCGTACTGACTGGACAGTTTGTACAATGCCCACAATGTCACCCATACAATCAACAAAGACCCAAGTCGTACAGTGGAAACACACTTGTCGTACGGTGACAAGACAGTTGCAATACGGTTATGTATATGTATACCATACGGTGATGGTTTGAGGCTTGGCGTATGGTATGGAAACCATGCTGCCCAAAACAATCTCCCTTCATGTAGTTCGACAGCCAACAACGGTGTTACCAAGACTAAATAGGTACGGATTCTTAGTGCAGTCGGTGTTGTCGATAATATTATATTGCCAGAATGTAATATGGAGCAATATAGATCAATGCCACAGAAACACAATAATGATAGTACTTCAAATTTCACAAACAGATATCGCTCAAGAATACAAATTTGTCTTCTATAGAAGACTTCACAAATTTGGAGCACACAGTGAAATATCGAAATGATATTTCCAACAGCATACTAGGGTGGTTGTGAACCACCGAAACTTCAACAAACCAAATAGGAAGGATATTTCACCTCCGAAATGGCAGATAACAGAACTCCAACTGGAATTTGCAATACAAATAAAATATTCCAAATCGCATACCAACAACTTCCTACATGCTGGTCATAAATACCCCTTTAGAGAAAACCCCGAGGGTTTACAAAAGAACACCGACACAGAAAACACCTACGAACAACAATAAAAGTGGGTCCCTTTATTAATTAATTAAAGGTCCATTTATAATATTATTTAAATTCTAGGACCATTAATTAATTAAAATAATTTATTAAAATTGGGATCATTACACACAATTAGTGGTCAAGGGGTACAAACGACAGTTTGGGAGAGATTATGATGAGACGTATGCCCATGTTGCAAGGATGGAATCCGTGCGTATTGTTATAGAAATTGCAACCCAGCACAAATGGAAGGTATTTCAAATGGACGTGAAGCCCACCTTCTTGAATGGAGTGTTGAAGGAAGAGGTTTATGTGGAGCAGCCAATTGGTTATTAAGTTCCGAGTGAAGAAGACAAGGTGTATAGGCTAACGAAAGCTCTTTATGGGTTGAAGCAAGCTCCACGTGCATGGTATAGCAGGATTGACTCATATTTGATGAGCAATGGCTTTAGCAAAAGCGATGGTGAGCCCACTCTTTACATCAACGCAGCTAATGGTAAGATTTTAAATGTCTTATATATTGATGATTTAGTTTTCACTGGGGATGATGATTTCCTCATTGTTGATTTTAAAGAGGCCATGAAAAGAGAGTTTGAAATGACAGACTTAGGTCTCTTAAGGTATTTTCTAGGCATGGAAGTAAAACAAATGCATGATGATATATTTATCTCTCAAGAAAAATATGCAAATCAAATCTTAAAGAGATTTAGAATGTAGAATAGCAAGCCTGCGCCTGCACCAACACCAACAGTCATAGGTCTGAAGTTGAGCAAGAAAGATTACAGCAGCAATGTGAATCTGACTTTGTATAAAAGTTTGGTTGGAAGTTTGATATATTTACTGCAACTAGGCCTGATATAATACATGCAGTAAGTTTGATTTCCAAATTTATGGGGACTCCAAAGGACTCCCATTGGCAAGCAGGTAAGAGAATCCTGAGGTATGTAAATAGTACCAAAGGCTATGGTATTTTGTATATTGCAGCAAATGATTTTGGATTGATTGGTTACACGGATAGTGATTGGGGAGTAAGTTTGGATGATAGGAAGAGCACTTTCGGATATGTGTTTCGTATGAGCTCGGGTGCAATCTCGTGGGCTTCCAAGAAACAACCCATTACTGCTTTATCTACAGCAGAGGCTGAGCATGTAGGAGCAAATGCAACAGCATGTCAAGCTATTTGGCTAAGAAAAATCTTGGCAGATTTGAATGAAGAACAAGAGGATGGAACCACAATTTATTGTGACAATATTTTCTCAATAGCTTTGACGAAAAATCATGTGTTCCATGGAAGAAGCAAACATATTGAAATCAAGTATCATTTTATCAAAGAATTAGTTAAGAATGGTGAAATTAAAATGAAATTTTGTAGGTCTGAGCAGTAGCTAGCAGACATTTTCACCAAGCCATTGAGCAAAAAAAGTTTTGAGGATCTAAGAAGAAATTTGGTTGTAGTTGATTTGGATTAGACTTGATCTTTGTTAGTCGGCTCAAGAAAAAGGGGGAGTGTTGGAATTTTTAATTATTCTGACTGTCCCTGAGCCTCTGCAGTCTCTACCTACCTATCAGGTGCTCCCAGCAGTGAGTTAATAATGCCCAGATCCAACTGGCTCCTGACGTGCAACAGCAACAGTAAAATGAATTTATTTTTGGTTGGTGAGTTTGAAATTTGAATTTGTGTCGGAAATTGTTTGGATTGCACAAGACAAAAAGGGAAGAATGATTTCCAATTTTTCATGTGAAGTGTATATAGCAGCAAAAAGAATGTTTTGTGCTCTGTGTGATTCAGAGAATATTGCAGTAGCAACTGTGTCTTTTATTGATTGAGAAGTGATTGCTCCAGCTCCTAGTGAGCAGATTGTAAGAGCTCTGTGCAGCTCCAGGTGTTTGGGTGCAGCTCCAGAATGTTGTCATTAATTTGTAATCAGTAAATTTCAGTTTAGTTTGTATTTTCAGATTTGTAGTTTGTTTATTGTAATAGTTTATTTCAGATTTGGAATAGAAAGCAGGAAATGAATCTTGCATGCCTCCAGTCATTTGTTCTTGTCTCCATTTGAATTTGTTTTCCACTGTGCATTCCCAGTGATTGGGAAAAACAGAGTTGTAATCTGTGTGCATGCTCTGCCCTATTTTGGGGATTAGTTTCTTGTTAGTTTCAGAGCATTTTGTGAGTTTTCAGATTTTAGAGTGATTATAAAATCTCTACATGGTATCAGATCTCTGTATTTGAGCATTTTATATTTCCTAAAATCAATCCATTTGCTAATTGGACTGCTAAAAATGCAAATATCATGTTAACTCGTGAAGATCTCATTGAAATGGAGAGAGAAGCAGCAATGGTGGAGGCACTGGAGGAGCACATGTTTTGAGGAACTAATAATCACTCCTTGTGACAATTCCGAATTCCCCTCCAGCTTAAAGACTCAATATACTAGTAGTAGGAGGGGGAAGAAGAATGCAAATTATATCTAGCTAGTTTTTG
The DNA here is from genome assembly GCA_027943335.1 of Chamaecyparis obtusa. Taxonomy (NCBI): domain Eukaryota; kingdom Viridiplantae; phylum Streptophyta; class Pinopsida; order Cupressales; family Cupressaceae; genus Chamaecyparis; species Chamaecyparis obtusa. The sequence continues at coordinate 618,825 of BSBK01003210.1, forward strand.
ACATATGTTAATAGTTATACAATTATATTTATAAATTCATATCAATGTAATGTATTGTTTGATTTTGCAACTTCAAATTTTCAAATTTGAGTGTCATATGTGATTGTAATTTTTGAATTATGATAAATTGATAATCATATAGATTTGTGTGTTCTCTAAATGCTTTAGGTTCTGTTTTTTGTGTAATTATCATGTTTTTATTTATTTTTGTTGAGTTTTGCTGTTTTTTTGTCAAATCCTGAATCCGAGTCAAAAAATTTGGTAGCGCCCAAGTTTTCTAACTACGGTTCTTGTAATATGATCAATTATGATTCTTCCACTACACCCATATGTAGCTCAGGCTTAAGTAATCAGCCTATGATGACTCATCACGGTCAATAAGTCATTCTGCAAACAATTAATAGGCAATTTGATAAGTCTTTCATCCACATAAGCAGATCTGTGTTTTGGTGTCGGTTAATTCTCTCCGTTTTTAGCCCCAACCGAAGCTTGTTCGTTGGTAGGCAGGAAAATGCATGTTGCGATGAGTCGAACGTGCTCTTGACTTTGGTATTTTCTATCAAAGGACAAATGGTTTAAGTTGACAGGAATATGACCTCTAATTGGATCATTTTAGTTGAAACCATAACTTATTTTGAGGCATAGTGAAGAACACACTATAGCTTTATCTACCACTGAAGCAGAGTACAAAGCAACTGCCAGTGACAATTAAGAAGCAATAAACGGATTCCCAGCATCCAAAGACTTGTTTCCCCATTTTGGAAATCGGAAGCCTACTAAACAGGCCCCAGTGCACCTGTCTAGTAGAGTGCATGCCTTGGTCACCCCCAGGATGTTCTGCCTCTCCAAGTATTGTTTCCAATTCGTCCAAGTTACTGGGTGATACTTGGATACGGCTGAGGGACATACCCCAAGGCATCGAAGCCATTAGCTTGCCACTCTATCTGATCTTTTATCTCTGTTGGATAAGATTTGAGCTACCGGAGGGCCACCTAAGCATCTCAAAGTTTCTCAATACTCTCCCAGACTATATCCGATTTATTGTGCAGCTTGCTTGAATGTGAATCTTTAGCAGTTTGAAGGCATGTGTCTTTTCCTGGGATTGAATATATTCTGGAGTTCGGGTTTTCAGTCATGATATCTCCAACATTAACTTTGAACTCCTTCTGCAGAAATGCTCTCGGCTGCTGGCTGCTCTAATTAATCTAAAATAGCAATAACTAAAATTTGTTTATTAATCTGCAATAAACAGTTGCATATCTTGATCCTAAAAGCAAAATTGACTTGCATCTTACTCAACGATGATTCTAGGGTACTTCTGCCCTGCACTTGAATCATCTTATTGCCCAGCTTGAATGCCAGAGCAAACCTCACTCGAGTCAGTAGTTTAGTAGTAAAGTCCCAACTAACCCAATTGGAAATCCAACACCACATCTCTTAGGAGGAAGATGTGAAACAATTTAGCTTACCTCGGTGACGATATCCCATTGTTTGAGTTGAGTGAATCTGACGAGAGTACCCACAAGAAGCTCTCTGGGAAAGTCACGACGCCGCGTGAGCACACTCCTCAGGACTGGGACTGCGGAACCACAACTCTCAATGTCCATCATCAACATCCTCCACTCTTTCTCTGATGAAGGTGACGATGATGATGATATTGAGAATGCCTTCTTATTTGAGGAGGACACGGCTAGGTTTGCGCTTGCTCTGGCAAAGCATGGTAAAGCCCCCACTTTAAGAGACTGGTGAGGATGAAGTTTGTGACTGCTGCAAACAATAAGCTTAGTATTGGAGGAATTAAAGCAGCAACGCCAGAGCTCTGAACATCAGAAAAATACATACCTGAAGTTTAATGGAGACGAGGCGAAGAACACGCAGAGACAGTCCATAGCTTTTGCCGCTCAATTATTCCTGTATCCTTAGCCATGCTTTACTTCCATCATTTATAGGTATATATGTGCTTGTACATGCGTCTCTCTAAAAAAAATTGAATGAATAGATGTCCACTAGATATTAAGATATACCCAATTCATGTTATTTTTTTTTTTGGGTTATGAATCTAGAGTAAGAACTTAGTTGTCTTGTGAAGTTGTTCATTAGATTCAGTCTAAAGGATTAAAATATACCAAATTAATTTATTTTCAAGTTCATTTTCATGTTGGTTTTTTTTTATGAAGTTTGAGTAAGAAATTAGTTGTTTTGTGAAGTCTTGTTTATTCAAATAGCTATTTAGACTAGCTACCTTTAATTTGTTTTTAAATTGACTGCAAATATCTATGCAAACTCTTTGATGAGATTTTACTGTGTTTCCACCATGCCCTTACTACAATAAATGCAAGTCCTTTCTTCTCATTTTTCTTTGGGTACCTTCCATCTATTAGTTTCACATCTCAAATGATGAGAGTTAGTCATCAACTATGCAATTAAAATTTTAGTCTTTCCTTTAATCATAGTTCTCAAATACACTTTTTCATCATGTCATCATGTGGAGTTAAATTCTTTGGCATAGTATGTGTTTTTTGCTATCTAGCCATTTTGTCCACATGGTATTCAGTTTTTTTAATGCCCATTTTTTTAATCTCCTCATTAGTGTTAGGACAATCATGCAAATTTATTTCCCACTTTTTCATCCACTTGCTATTTTGTTTCTAAAAAGTTTTTTTCTTATGACTTAGCTCTTCTTCGACAATCATTTTGGACCAATGCTTATCCATATTTTCAACCTTTTTTAAGTAGCATAACAACAAAATGATCATTGAAACCTCAATGAGGAACATATCAACCTCAATTTGACTTTAAGGCAACTAATGATTAGATGTGTTTGAATTATTTATATTTGTTGTCATTTGTAGTTTGACATGTTATTCCCCCAAACTTCACACCTATAAAGGATAACTAGCACTATTAACAAATCGAACAGGACTTTCTTAGTCTTCCAATCCCATAACTTTTCTTTCCTACACCTATTTTGAAGAAGGCATAAAGCTCTCCACCATCCTTGTATCCTTTTAGACCTACACATCTCTCAACTGAACCCATTGTGAAGGCCAATTCTTAAGTACTTGTATTCCATCACTACCTCCAAGGAGCCACCCTTGAAGATAAAATTAACAAGCTACTTCTTCTTTTTCAAAGATAATATCATGACTTTGGTCTTGTTGGTATTCACTTGCATCCTAACCTGCTGACAAAAAATCTCAAGTGTTTTCAAAGGCTCTTTCAAACATTTTTTAAATGTTGCAATAAGAATAAGGTCATCCAGACATAAAAGTAGCTTCACCATGTACCCTGCCAACTGGATACCTTCTCCAATGGTATTGTTTAATGACTCTTCAAGTTTGTCAATACATAAATCAAACAAAGTGGGGGATAAAGGACACCCTTATTCGACCCCAATGTCACTACTGAAGCACTCAGACATACCCTATTTAGTTCTAATTTTTAGCTCTAACCTACTCATAGATTTATGTACAACAGCTCTAAACTTCTTTGGGACCCCAAGTTCTTCTAGTTTATGTAGTAGCTTATCTCTAGGAACGGTGTCAAAAGCTTTCTTGAAGTCAACGAAATAGAAAAAAGCTTCTCCACCTTGGTTGTCCCAATTTTTTTCAATCAAATATCTTAGAGTGATGCAATAGTCCATGATAGAGTGTTTAGGCCTAAAACTAGCATGCCCTCTAGCCCTTTTTCCCTCTTTTTCTACTCATCTACTAATTCTAAGCTCAAGCATACTCCTGAAAAGTTTTCCAAGAAGAGGGTTGACCATAATAGTATAGTAATTATAAGGGTTATTGATGTCTCCACTTTTGTGACAACACTAGTTTTATATTCAGTTGGAATGAGTGACTCTATTAAATATATTCTTGATATGTGGAACTAGGCGATCAACTCCCTACTTTAAGAACTCTGCTTGCAAACCATCAATGTCCTATGCTTTACTAGTTGCCAAATTCTTTGTACCTTTTTCAATGCCAACCATTGAAAAGAGCTTTGTTGAAGTGTCAATTATGGGTGGGTTACATTTCTCATTTGTCCATTCATATAGGAGATTCTCATAATCTAACCATTTGACACCTATGATATTATTTTCTATGTGTTTTCTCTTTTGTTGTGACTCTCTCCAAAAACATGTGGGATTGTGCTTCCCCGAGACAATTAATTCCTTCCTTCATGCAATTACATAACTTTTTTTTTATGATTTTATCAATTGCTTATATATTATCTTGCTTCATTTCTTTGAATCTTTCTCTTTAAGGAATTTTTTTGCAACCTTACACTCTTTGTCATACCAAGGGTTAATAGGAAAGGTATTTGAAACCTTCTTCAAAGATCTAGATATTTGTACATTCATTTAAGGTATTGTGAATTAAAGGGATCAACATATATTGCAGATGTACACTCTTTCTCCCGTATTCTATGTGTCTTCTATACTATCTAGAGTTTCTTTTTAAGTGTAACATTGAGGATCTCTTGGTTTTCTTGATTTATAAGGATTTTACCTTGCATATAAACCTTCTTACGATTGTGTTGGGTCTAGACTTCTTGCAAGACTTTTTTATTTAAGCCAAACTTAATAAAAATAGGCATATGATCAGAATTTAGTTTAGTAGGATAGCTCTCGATATTGAAGTTCAACAACTTTGAAATAGAGTTTTGAGAGCATATGACATACTCACTATGCGTTTCCCATTGTAAGTCTTGCAAGTGTTACTATTAGAATTTGGCCAATTCTTCATGCCATTACATATAACCATGTCACATAAGCTACAAAGGCCTTATAGATCTAACCCAAAATTCCCATCATGTGATACCGTTTTCGAAATACAATCCTCATTTTCCCCTAGCCATAAGGGGTTTCTATCTTCTCCTGCATCGTTGCTCAACTAAATACATTGAGTGTTTGTTGTCTTAGCATTGAAGTCACCAATTAGGATTATTTCTCCTACATTGATGAAAACAATGATATCTTTCTTTAATGCAACATGAGGGTCTTCATTAACTACATTTATATTCTTGTAGAACTTTGAGCTTTTAGGAAAAAATAGAAAGAAACTAACCAAATTGTAGCTTCGTTATCTATTATTTTCAACCATATAAATTGTTTATTTGGGTCCTCTTTCTCCAATTTTAAGATACCCCTCCACACTCCTTTTATTAGGATAGTTACCCTCCATTCCCTTTACCTATTTTAGTCTCTTCATTCAAAACAAAGATTTCATTGTAGTCTTCAAAGTTTGGAACTATGCATCCAACATGTTCATGTATTTCCATAAGAAAAATAATGTCATTTTCCCTTTGTTATGGGTCCAAACTATGGTCCTATTTTCTATGGGTAACCTCTATAATTCTAATTTACCTTGTTTATATAATCTCATGGAGCCTCGAGTCCTTTTTTCTTGTATGTTAAGTGGTTGGTAATTTGAGCTTTCCCATTTTTCATCCATACACATTTTCCAACATCTCTTGCTAATTTCACTTTATCTCTTTCTTTCCTTCATTCTTCTTGTTGTGCAAATGTTAAGTTCTCATCTAAGCAAATGACAATTGATAATCCCAAGTATTGGCTTAAATATATGTGACTTTATAATTTTTTGTATGTCTTGTTCCTAGATGGTCTTGGTAGTTTGTTCATAAACTATGGTTCTCAGTTGCTTTAGGACAATCTGATGGACTTAAACTCATGAACCTTGAACTTATGCTTTTATATCTTTGTTATGGGCAACAAACACTCTTTTATGGTTAAAATACAATGTGTGTGTGTGTGTGTGTGTGTGTGTGTGTTAATTTAATTATGGATTAATGAATGGATAATCTAGTAATGAATAAATATCTATGTGCTACATGTGTTGTCCCTATTAACATTTATGATGCACATGCAGATTCAAGAAAGTCATGATCAACAAATGGCACCTAAACAAGTCATGACTTTGAAGACCAAGTCCATGCAACTCAGTAGGGATTGACATTTGAAGCAGTCTACTAATAAACTGGTCACAGCTCATGTGGAACAAGTCAGATAGTTTGTATTAATGTGGAATCAATCTAAGAGATAGTGGAATCTATATCTACTCTTTATGTTGTTGAACAAGTTTGTTGTTCCTCATTTTGTGGATAGTTTCCCCCTTTTTAGTGTTGTAATAACTCTGATCCACCTATTCTTTTGGCATTGATATGTTAGTGGGTAGTTAGTTAGTAGGTTTTGTTATAAATAAGAATCTAAACTTCTTCAGAAGCTAGCTCAAATAGATAGATTGACACTTCATGTATTAGCATCTTATTTTTCAATATAGTTTAGTTGTTTTTAGTAATGACTTTTAATCAATACTTTTGCAAGTATGAATAAAGTAGTTATGTTTTGAGTTTATAAATGTTTAATCAAGATCTAAGAACTCACTTAAGGGGGCCCACTTGGTGAGTAACTCCTTTCAGTTTTAACAACAATTTTCTTCATCTTTGTTTGCAAGTTCTGGAGTTTGTCTGCTCTTGTAGCCACTGGAAGAATTTCCTGTGACTATTCCTGCAACCAAAGGTAGATAGAGTAGTTCATGTTTGCACATCCTTAAATTTTTTGTAGGAGTTTGCAAAAGTTAAGCTTTAGCAATTGAATTCCATTGAGCATTTAAATTAAGTTTAATTTCAGTATTATCTTTCAACATTACTTTCTTTAAAGGTTGTAGGTTAGCATGGCTTTGATAGGAAGCTAGTGCACATACACTGTAGACCCATTTCAAGTTCATGCACCCTGGGTTGACATTTTAAATGAGCCTTCACAATGAGAAATATGGATGCTTAGTTTGGATGTCCAATCCCTGAGTTGAGTTTTACAACCTAATTATTAATCTATTTGGGAAGTCAAGCAAGAATGTCCAAGAATCCCTCTATTCTTTAGGATCATATATTTGTCCTTCAAGTTTCTTAAAGTAACTCTCATGTGTTTATGCTTTTCTTCTCCTATTTTCTATTTTATCCTATTTTTTTGTTGAATAAAACTAGTCCACTTTAATTTTTCTTCGAGAAAAACCCTTACTAGAATATGTGTTCTCTCCTTCTCACCGAAGTCCTTCAAACCTTTAATGAGGATATTTACTGCTTTGTCTTGTTTTTCTTTTTATTCTCTTATTTGTCTCTTGATTTATTTTTCTATGATTTCCTTTTTCTCATTTGTCATTTTAGGTACTACTTTAGTCCAAGATTTGGCCTTTTTATCTACTCTTTTAATTTGTTTTCTCTTCTTACAATGCCTACTATTATTGATTGAAACTCCTCCAACTACGTTGTACTATTCATTTTTATTATCTTTGAACTATCTTTCTCTATTGTTCTTATTTGTTCTACTTTTTGTTTTAAATTGTTTAACTATAGCCACCCTCTATCTACATTATTTTGTAGATTTGATGCCTTCTCCTTTAGCAACTTGTTCTCCCTTTCAAGATTTCATCCATCTTTTGTAATTCCCTTAAATTTTTTGTCTTCTTATTTCCCCTTTGCTTCTATAATTTTAATTCTCTTTTTCATGTTCATGAGTTCACTTACATAAAGCTCTAACAACCAGAATAAAGGGGAGGTTGTAGGGTTGTGGTATATATTATCTTGAAATTCTTCCTCTCTTGCATGTTTGTTTATTGCAAAAGATTCAGTTCCATTTTGTTGTGCCCCATACATCTCCTTGAAATAAAAAACCTCTTTCCTCTTGCTTTTGTCACATGCATGGCCTATCTAATCCATTGTTTACAAAGGATATTTTCTTTTGTCATGCTCTATGCCTCTTTGTTTAAGAAGAATATAAATAAATGAATTAGCTGACAAAGATAATTGAAGAAGGTAAAAGAGGTGTATGAGGGGGAAGACAAATTTATTCCTCCCAAAATGTTCGTTTGATAGGAATTATAAAGTTAGTAAGGAGGGCTTTCTGAATCAACCAATAAAAATTTGTACAAATAAATTGTAATTATATAAATAATCAATAAATAAAATGAAAAGTTTGTAAGGAGAAAAAAGTAAAAATAGTCAGGGAAGAATAATTCAAAATTATTTTAGAGTTAAATTTAGCAAAGATAAAAAATTGAGAATAACATCACAACTATTTAATGGTTTGAATATGTAAAAAAGATATAGGTATAAGTGAAAGGTTGAGGTGAATTGGACAATCAACATAACGACAAAATTATTTTTAAGAGGAGTGAGATATTAAGAAGGTGGATTCAAGATATGCTCATGACATGATAGAGCTAAAAACTATATATCTGAAATGGGGGGATAAAAATTATTATCCCTCACATTAAAAATAATTCAAATTACATCATTCAACATAAGTCTCTAATAGATAGGACAACTAGAGTGGCAATACCTCTTTTTAATATAGGAGATGTTAAAAATCCTTCCAAGTATAAGACCATCATGATCATCCTTCAATTTTAATCTTATTAAATGGTATGGTTAGATGCAAAATCAGTTATTGATCAATATAGAATGGCAAGCATAAAAAAATATAAGAAAGTTTCAAACAAAAATGCTCAATAATAGATCATAGAATTACCATGAGAAATATCATTGAATTTTTTTGAGATGGAACGAAGGAAGCTTAGTGTTACCTTTTTCGCTCCAAGAAGGTTTTCAACACAATCTTCTATAAATAATGATATATAGTGAAGGATCTTGGTATTTAAGAGAAGTATAGAGTGATTGTCTATAGTTATTATAATATGGCTCAAGTAAAAATTATAGAACTTGAGCAATCCTTTCAAAAAATAGGAGTGAGATTAAATTCAAGAAGGATCCTCTTTATCCCCTACTCTTTTTGGTTTGCATATTAATGTAGACACCTAAATTTGATTACACAATTAAGTAATCTTATTTAGTTCTCTCCTAGGATATGTATTGATTAAATATTTAATATTTATCTAATTTATGTCATCCTCCTAGTTAATTAATTTAATTAATTAGCTGTAGTCTAATTGATTATCTAAATGGCAACCATAGTCTGATAATTAATTAAATCCTCTTCCTCTATTAATTTAAATAAATACATTTATCTATTTAAATTAATTCATAAATCCCTTTCCTCCCACTTAGAATTAAATAATGTATTTAATTCATTAAAAGCACATGGCTCCTAGCTTTAACCCCAACCTAACCCTTGACTTGACCCTTGACCCATGATCTTAACTCAACCCAACCCATTCACATATACTAATCCTTCTTAATTAGCTAATGACCCTTGATTAACTAATCTAACCCTCCACTCATTCTCTCTTCTCCCATCACATCCTTCTAAGTCTCCCACTTTTCCTCTAATCCAAACCTAATCACACATTAAAAATTTACACAATCATAATCCATGGATTAAGAAATCCTAACCCAACCCAAGTCAACCCTCATGTCACATCCTCACATCCCCCAACCTCTAAACCTCATGTCAACTTTAAATGCTCTTACATTCCTCTTACACACTCCACCCATCTCTTACACTTTTGTCCCCTCTCACATCTCCCAAAATGGTCACATTCCCCCATTCTTCCAAACCTCTCTCCTCATGACACTTGTCACAATGAGACACATTTGAGAAAGTACAATCCATGTGCTCTCTCTCAAATTCATCTCCCCTCTTCCTCAAGTTTGCATCTTGATCATCCATTCCATCCTCCCTTTGCTATAAATTGAACCCTTCACTCTTTCATTTTCATCCACCATCAATACATTGTTATAATTCCATTTTGTCTCCAAACTCATAAGAAAAGCAACTCCATAATGCCAAAATCCTTACTCACCATTGAAGCTTGAGAAAAATATTCTTTGAGCACACATCCCTCCATCTCGAACAAATCTATACATCAAGGGAAGCTTCTTGGGTGCTTGAGGTTTGCATTCACATTAAGTTTTATGCTTTTCTTTGTCCAATCTTAGTTGTTTTAATGATTTATTTATTGAATTCTTAGTTTGTCTTTGTGTTCCTAACTCTCATTTCATTGCATACATATTGGAAATGTTGTTGGTATAGGGGAATCCCAATTTGAATGATTTTGGGATGTAGTCACCTTGAGGGGTGATGAAGAGGATTCCTTCCCCGAATCCGTGTAATGTGTAGGACCCATCAAAATATAGTTTCCACGTTGGTTGCTCTTCGATCATACACAAATGTTCATTGGGAAACTCCATTACCAAAGGATATACATCCACCATAGGTGCCTCATCTAGTTGATCTATGATAACCTAGCCCTTGATTGCCTTCCTATCTACATCTTGAATGTCAAATTCACTGAGGAACATTACCCATTTTGCCATTCATCTTGTGAGGGTTGTGTGCAAGAGTAGGTACTTGAGCAAATCTATTTTGGAAATGAGCTTCACTACGTGAATGAGCATATAGTGGCACAACTTCTAAGTAGAAAAAACAATTGCAAGGCATGCCTTTTCCATTGGTGTGTAATTGAGCTCATAACCAACCAGTGTACGATTGATGTAATAGATAGCTCACTCCTTTTCATTGCTGCCAAGCTGCACCAAGAGTGCCCCTAGTGTTGTAGTGGTGGTTGATATGTAAAAAATGACTGGTTCCCCTGGAGTAGGTGGCACGAGGATTGGGGGATTTGCCAAGTATTCCTTGATCTTCTCAAAACTTCTTTGGCACAAAGGATCCAATTTAAAATTAGAGTCCTTATGCAGTAAGTGAGTGAAAGGTTGGCACTTGTCTACAAGTTTGTGATATGAACCTTCTGACATATTGTATCTTTCCTTGTAAACTTCATAATTTCTTGAGCATCCTAGGGGGAGGCATTTCCATGATAGCATTGAATTTCTTAGGATGAGCTTACTTGACGTGACTCCAAAGACACACTTATATGAATTGAGCTTCAGACCATAATGATGGAGGTGGTCAAAGACTAGTTCCAACACATTGAGATGGTCTAACTATTTTTTTTTATTTTTCCAAGATGTCATTTACATAGTCTTCCAAAATCTTGTGGATCATGTCATGAAATATAATAATCATGGATCATTGATAGGTGGCTCCCGTGTTCTTTAAACTAAATAGCATCATATTATATCAGAAGGTACCCCATGGGGTCATGAAGGTTGTCTTGTGTTGATCTTCTTCTATAATGTGTATCTAGTTATAGCCAAAAAAACCATCCATGAGTGACAACATCTCATGGCCAACAATAAGGTCCACAATCATATCAATGTTAGGTAGAGGGAAATCATCCTTTGGATATACTTTATTGAGGTCTTGAAAGTCAATGCATATTCTTATTTTGCCTGACGGTTTGGAAACTAGCACCATGTTAGAGATCCATTCTAAATAGTCAATGGCGCGTATGATTTTTTTTCTATAGGAGCTTTTCCAGTTCTACCTTTACTAGTAAGGCCACCTTGGGGTGCATCTTTTGAAGCTTCTGTTTGACTAGTTTGGCACTTTGGTTGACTATGAGATGATGGACAACTAGGTTAGGGTCCAATACAAGCATATGAGCATATGACCATGCGAAGTTTATTGTGGCCTCCTAGAGAAGTGCGATGAAAGCATTTTCTTCAACCTTTGATAGTGACATTGCGATGTAGGTGATTCTGGGGCATTAATTAGTTCCCAAGTTAATAGTCTTGATTTATTCTATGAGTATATATGACTTCTCTAGCCTATAGTCATGGATAAGAGGAAGAGGTAGGTCTTCATCTTCTGGTGCCTCGGAGAGGTTTTCACCAAAAGATATACCCTTTATTTCTATTTTTTTGTAGTCAAGAAGTGCCGCAAAGGGGTTTTCACAAAAAGACTCATTTTGTTCTTTTTAAATTTTGATTTTGTGGCTAAAGACTTCCTCTTCCCCAAAGTATTCTTTAGGGTCCATCTTATAAACATGTGTTGAAGTGTGGTCATGATTTTGATGTTGTTCTGTTGCCCCCATGAATTTTAGGAGCGCATCCTCTGTTTGAAAATCATCAATATGTGCAACACTTGGTTGGTCCCAGTCTATGGAAAAGGGTATGTCGGAGTCATGCCAAAAGGTAACTATGTTTGATCCTTTGGCCATGGCCCCACCCTTGTGTATGGCCTCCAAGTGATGTCATACCTCACCCCATCAAGAACCTCCCTCTAATAATCTATGTCATCTACGTCATGGTAAGTCAATGGCTCACTCTAGTTGTACACCATAGGCTAATTTGTCAGCTTATCTATCCTACCCACTTTCCTCAACATAATAATGTGCTCCCACCCCCATACTTACAGTAGGGTAGAAAACCCTATACTCCTTCCATGCCCCTCTCCATCATGATAAACAATCTGGTGGATATCCCTGTAAAGCTTTACAAGCATCAGGGTGCCCCATGTAGTGGGCACTCCAACATCCATTGTCTACATTATCACAAGGATCAACACTAAGGTCATGCTAGTCCCTCCCATGTTAGAGGCAATGTACCCCGAAACCAACCCACAAACGTAGAAATACACTTGTTGAGCTGTAGGCACCACATCCAAATTTATATCCAAGAATAATTACTCATGACACAAAATGGGTACAACCCTTGGCCCCACTAGTACTATCACTGCCTGCTATTGTGTCATATCCCCCGCAATCACCTTTATTCCTTAGATTGGGAGCCAAAAATCTTGTATACATCCTCCAACGTAGTTGTCATCTCCATGTTGGATATTGCTAATGCATGGGAGGTGATTAAGACATTTAATATATTTAATCACTACGTTACTGAATGGGCACTCATACTATTGTCATTTGTGTTTTGTCACTGATGTCAACATATGTTTCTATGAAGGAACCAGACTGGTAATCATAGTGTACGAACACTGTACGGATGTTTCAGATGTTGTGAAATCATATAAGAGTCTAGGTGGATGTTGTGATCTTATATCTAAGATCACATCATTAGATGTTTCATATTGAGAGAGATACAAATGTTTTAATGAAGACTGGTCACTGGACTGTGGCAATTAGAATTGACATAGTTAGTCTCTGAGTTTTTGGTATATCTTTCAGAGGATTTGGATTCAAGGTATGCGAGCTTGAAGGATGATAGATAGGGTACTAAAGGATGTTCATTGGTCAGTGCAAGGTACATAATGATTGGTGACATCATCTATGGCATGTGTTCTGGCGATGGATTACTGTGAAGTCGACTCAGGAAATAAAGCGTGTATTTTGTTTAGCAAACAAAAATTAAGGATGTCAGTCCTTAATTGTTGTAATGTAATCATTGTAGACTTGTCTTAGATACCATGTGTATCTTAGCAAGAGTTTATGTAATTATTTGTAATTAGGAAAGCCTCATGGGCCGACCTAATCATGGTAAATTTTAATCAGGTATATATGTAGAGTCTTTTTCTTTGGAAAGTAAGAAGGATGGAATGTATGTGATATAAAGAAGTTGGGAAAGCTACGAGCTTGTGTCTATTGTATGTAGAGTAGAGGTTTACTGGTGGACTTCATTGGAACTGATCAAGCAAAGACAGTTGCTAGAAAATAATTCAAAAGATTGTGTATTTCTTTATATACACATGTTGCGAACTAGTGAGTTCTGAAGGTGGATTTAACCTTCTTTAGGCAGTGAGCCCTCTCTTTTGTTCTTGACTCCTAACAGGTCTATCCTCTAACAAGGACTATGTACTATAATGTTTCAATAAGCTCCTAACAGGGCTATATCTTCTAGCAAGGATAACTATACTCTCAGTACATCATTTGTGGGTGCTAATTCCCATCGGGGTTTTTACCTTTAACAAGGTTTTCCCGAAACCAAAATATTATGTTATTGTATTGGCATTCATTATGTTCATTGGATTTGATATTATGGAGCTTAAAGTTTAAAGACTAATATTTTGTTATACAACTGATTCACCCCCCCCCCCCCCCCTCTCAGTTGTATTATGGACTGTTATTCCTAACAATTGGTATCAGAGCTTGTGGTCCTTAGAGAGAAAGCTTAAAAGCTTGAGGTGATCTTGGAGATGGTACTCTATAGGAAGGATGGTCCTAAATTTGATCTTGAGAACTTTGACAGTTGGAAGAACAAGATGCGAAGACACTTGTTGTGTTTAGGCATAGACTACTAGATGACTACAAAGAAGAAGGTAGCCCTGAAGACTAAGAATGATTTTCCATCTGCTACTGATGATGAGAAGAAGTTATTCTCATATAACATGGTCACAAGGGAAGCACTAATCAATGCACTATCTGAAGGTGAGTTTACTGAAGTTAAAGACTTAGATTCGACACATGAAATTTGGAATTATATGAAGGGGATAAATATACCAAGCAGGCAAAGTTACAAAACTGGAAAACAAAGATGGAAAAGCTGCAAATGAATGAGGATGAAAGCATTAGAGCCTATGTTCAAAGGGTCACAGAAGTAGTAGTTGGAATCAAAAATTATGGAGGTACTTATGATGAAGAGGAAGTTATTGCGAAGATCCTCAGATCATTGACTCCTGTATACAAGTTCATGGCAATGTCTATTCAAGAGACTATACCCCTGACTCTGAATTTTAGCTAAGAGATGTTGATTTCAAAGCTAACTACTTTTGAAGCTGCAGAATTAGGAGAAGTTGTACCTAAAGTTGAAACTGCATTTAAGGCATCTGCACATAAGAAATTGTCTGCACTTTCGAGCACTAGCAAAGAAGACCTAAAAGAAGAGCTTGTTGAGTATGTTGAGTAATGAGAACAAATAATGGCAGAAGAAAGAAAGATGGATGAACTTTTTGCACTAATTGCTAGAAGAGAAAAAAGAGTTAAGGGCAAGTTTGAAGGCAAATTACCCTTGAAATATTTTTCATGCAATAAGGTAGGTCATTTTGCATCTAGATGTCCTACAAGAGTTTCTAAGCACAAACCTGATTATGAAAAGATTAAAAGAGATAGAGAATGTTATTATGCTAGTGAAGGAATCTCTGATGATGATGATTTAGATTATGAAGAGATTGGGTTTGTTGCTATTAAAGATGAACCAACACATGAAGAAAAAGCCTTAGTATCTCATGTTGTCAAGAAAACTGAATGGATAATTGATAGTGGTTGTTCTCATCATATGACTAGTGATAAGAACAAGTTTGTTAAATTAGTAAATTATGATGGAGGTGTTGTGAGGTTTGGGGATAACCTCCCTAAATCTATCATAGAAGTAGGATCCATTACTCTGGATGGAAAGACTAATACAAACAATATACTACTTGTTGAAGGATTGAAACATAATTTGTTGAGTGTCAGACAGTTAATGGATAAAGATTTTCAGTTAAGTTTTGTTAATGGTAAATGTTTTATCAGAAGCAAGGAAGGAAAATTGATTGCTACCGGTTCAAAATCTAGAGGTAATGTATTTGAACTAAACACATCTAGAGCCTCTTGTTTTGTTGCGAAGGTAGATGATAGTTGGTTATGGCATAGGAGATTTTGTCATGTTAATTTTGATAACATTGTGAAGGTAAGTATGGCTAATGCAGTAAGAGATCTACCAAAGATTGTGAAACCATCTAACACTATATGCAAAGAATGTGTTATGGGAAAGAAAACTAGAAGCAGTCATAAAAGCAAAATATATACATCAAAAGGAAAGTTGGATCTGGTACATACAGATCTATGTGGACCTACAAGAACAAATTCATACTATGGTGAAAGGTATTTTATACTCTTTGTTGATGACTTTTCTAGAATGATGTGGGTTACTTATTTAAGAGAAAAATTAGAAGCATTTGATAAATTCAAGTTGTTCAAAGCAAAAGTAGAAAATGAATTAGGTTTAAAGATCAAGTGTTTAAGGTTAGACAGAGGTGGAGAATTTACTTCATACTTATTCAATTCACATTGCAAAGAGCATGGGATAAAGAGACAAACATCTACTCCTAGGACTCCACAACAGAATGGGATAGTAGAGTGAAGAAATAGGACTATACTTGATGCTGCTAGGACAATGTTGATTCAAGGAAATGTATCTCATGTACATTGAAGAGAGGTTGTTGGAACAATAGTATACACATTGAACATAATTCAAATCAGAGAAGGTACAAGTAAGACTCCCTATGAACTATGGTTTGATCATACTCCTATTGTAAAATATTTTAAAATATTTGATAGTAAATGTTATATCAAGAGGGATGATGAGATAGGGAAATTTGATGCTAGAAGTGATGAAGGGATCTTCCTTGGTTACTTTTTTAAAAGCAGGGCTTACAAATGTTTCAATCTGAGATTGAGGAAGATGATTAAAAGTAATAATGTAAGAATAGATGAGAAGTTTTAGATACAAGAAAGAATGTATGACAATAATTAGATTTCAGAGATAAAAGAAACTACTACTGCTACAGAAGAAGAAGAACTTGTTGAGGAAGAAAGTGAAAAAGAGGCTTGTGATGCTAGTACAAGTAAGGCTATTAAGACTCCTAAAATTCCAAGGTATGTAAAAAATAACCATCCTGAAAATCAAATTATTGGCAATACTAGTCAGGGAGTGCTAACTAGATCAAAAGTTAGAGAAGAAATTTGTTTGATTTCTCAAGTTGAGCCAAAAACTACAGATGAAGCCTTTAAAGATGAATCTTGGATAAATGCTATGAAAGAAGAATTGGATTAGATAAAGAAGAATAATACTTGGGAACTAGTTCCTAGACCTAAAAATAAAAATATAATAGGAACAAATTGTTTAGAAATAAAATGGATAAAGAAGGAACTGTTGTAAGGAACAAAGCAAGACTAGTCTGTAAGGGGTACTCACAGTAAGAAGGCATAGACTTTGAAGAAACATTTGCTCATGTTGCTAGAATAGAGGTAGTAAGATTTTTCCTATCTTATGTTGCACATAAAAATTTCAAAGTGTATCATATGGATGTTAAATCTACATTTCTAAATGGAAATCTTGAAGAAGAAGTCTATATAGAACAACCAGATGGATTTCCTCTATGCGAAGATAAAGATATGGTGTGCAAATTGAAGAAAGCTCTATATGGGTTGAAGCAAGATCCTAGGGCTTGGTATGCAAGGTTAGACAAGTATCTACTTGGGCTTGGATTCAAAAAAGCTAATGTGGATAGTAATTTGTATTTAAGAACTAGTGAAGATGGAATCCTAATAATTAAAGTATTTGTGGATGCCATTATCTTTGGAGGTAATGATGATCCATGTAAGAAATTTGCTAAAGAAATGGAAAGTGAATTTGAGATGTCCATGATAGGTGAAATGAAATTCTTTCTTGGATTGCAAATAACTCAAAATGAGAATGGTATTTTCATTTCTCAGACCAAGTATCTCAAAGAATTGCTCAAGAAATTTGGAATGGAAGATTGTAAACCAGTAGGAACACCTATGGTGACTAGCAACAATTTAACAATTGATGATGAATCAAAGTGTGTTTTTAGACTTTATATAGATCAATGGTTGGAGGACTACAATATCTAACTCACATTAGACCATATATTACTAATGTTGTTGGAATTGTGGCTAGATATCAGGGAGAACCCAAAGAAACACATCTAGTTGCTATGAAAAGGATACTGAGGTATCTAAGAGGAACCATAGATTATGGCTTATGGTATGACAAAAATGATAGCTTTGAACTTCATGCTTATACTGATGTTGATTGGGTAGGAAATATTGATGACAAAAAAAGTACCAGTGGTGGTGCATTTTTCCTTGGGAAAAAGTTGGTTTCTTGGCTAAGTAAGAAACAAGATTATATAGCACAATCTACTGCTGAATCCGAGTATGTTACTACTACTATAAATTGCACTCAAATTGTTTGGATGAAACAAATGCTAACAGACATTGGAATAACTTTTGATGAGCCTGTGGTTATCCATTGTGATAACACCAGTATAGTAAATATGTCAAAGAATCTGGTGATGCACTCTAAAACTAAACACATTTTTATCAAGTATCACTTCTTAAGAGACAAGGTGGCCGAAAAGGAAATCAAACTAGAACATATCAGTACAAAAGAGTGGATTGTAGACATCTTCACAAAGCCACTACCAAAAAATACCTTTGAATATATCAGAGGTATGCTAGGGGTTTAGACCCCTCCTAGTCAGAACTAAATGATGCAGAGGTGCATCATTCCAGAGGTATTTAGAGCCTTATCACTATCTGGACTAGATGCAGGGATCTACTCCTCGGGGGGAGTGATTGTGGAAGAAAGTTTATCTTTGAAGGAAGCCAAAGCTTCATGGAACCCT
Organism: Chamaecyparis obtusa; assembly: GCA_027943335.1. Taxonomy (NCBI): domain Eukaryota; kingdom Viridiplantae; phylum Streptophyta; class Pinopsida; order Cupressales; family Cupressaceae; genus Chamaecyparis; species Chamaecyparis obtusa. The sequence goes on from BSBK01003210.1 coordinate 636,994, forward strand.
TTTCCATTGTTTTCAAAGGAGTGTTGCTATGAGAAAATCCCTACTGTATGGGAAGATTGTTTGGCTACAGGACTTTGGATTGATATAAATTTGGGATAATATTTTCCCATATGTTGATATCAATGCCAAAGGGGGAGATTGTTGGATATTTCTAATGCATGGGAGGTGATTAAGACATTTAATATGTTTAATCATTATGTTACTGAATGGGCACTCATACTATTGTCATTTGTGTTTTGTCACTAATGTCAACATATGTTCTATGAAGGAACCAGACTAGTAATCACAGTGTACGGACATAGTACAGATGTTTCAGATGTTGCGAAGTCAAATAAGAGTTTGGGTGGATGTTTTGATCTTATATCTAAGATCACATCATTAGATGTTTCATATTGAGAGAGATATAGATGTTTTAATGAAGACTGTTCACTGGACCGTGATAGCTAGAATTGACATAGTTAGTCTCTGAGTTTTTGGTATATCTTTCAGAGGATTTGGATTCAAGGTATGCAAGCTTGAAGGATGATAGACAGGGTACTGAAGGATGTTCATTGGTCAGTGTAAGGTACGGAATGATTGGTGACATCATCTATGTTGTGTGTTCTAGTGATGGCTTACTATGAAGCTGACTCAGGAAATGAAGCGTGTGTTTTGTGTGGCGAACAAAAATTAAGGATGTCAGTCCTTAATTATTGTAATGTAATCATTGTAGACTTGTCTTAGATACTATGTGTATCTTAGAAAGGGTTTATGTAATTGTTTATAATTAGGAAAGCCTCATGGGCCGACCTAATCATGGTAAATTTTAATAAGGTATATATGTAGAGTCTTTTTCTTTGGAAAGTAAGAAGGATGGAATGTATGTGATATAAAGAAGTTGGGAAAGCTGCGAGCTTGTGTCTGCTATATGTAGAGAAGAGGTTTACTAGTGGACTTCATTGGAACTAATCAAGCAAAGATAGTTGCTGGCAAACAGTTCAAAAGATTGTGTATTTCTTTATATACACCTATTGCAAACTAGTGAGTTCTAAAGGTGGATTTAACCTTCTTTGGGTAGTGAGCATTGGGCAATGAGCCCTCTCTTTTGTTCTTGACTCCTAACAGGGTCTTTCCTCTAACAAGGACTATGTACTGTAATGTTTCAATAAGCTCCTAACAGGGCTATATCTTCTAGCAAGGATAACTATACTCTCAGTACATCATTTGTGGGTGCTAATTCCCACTAGGGTTTTTACCTTTAATAGGGTTTCCCCGAAACCAAAATATTGTGTTATTGTGTTGGCATTCATTGTGTTCATTGGATATGATATTATGGAGCTTAAAGTTTAAAGTTTAATATTATGTTATACAATTGATTCACCCCCCCTCTCATTTGTATTGTGGACTATTATTCCTAACACTCCCCTATCGAAAGATGAAATGTGGTAGTCTTTGAGTGCCACCACTTGCACAACATTGTCACCATCACCATGTAGACCCTCCTATGGGGCATCCAAGCTAGGTAACCTAATCTAATCACATTCACCCACGTCTAATCAACATTTGTAAACTGATCTGTAACACACAACACCACGTCCTGACTCTCTCGCAATGTCAAGTGATCCACAAACCACTACAACCAACCAAAAATATTTGTATTAGCTTTGTTTCATGTAGACTCCTAGCTCACAAACCCCCAAGTTCACCCCCTACCCCATCCTCTTTTAACTCTCCTTTTTTATCCCAAATTTGTGTTCCCACAAACCATTCCTCGCATTCACACAAAGCAGTCATCCCTCTCGATCCCATAGGTGTGAGATCACTTAACCTAATCCTAACCCCCCAGCCATGGGAACACATTCTCATAGTGAGGTCATTCTTACCCCTGTGATCCCTCATGGGATCACATAATTTTCTAGCCCACCTAGTCTTTTGCTCTAGGAATGCGATCCCACCAAAAAATTATTGTGGGATCACATTCCCACAACAAAACCCTATACCCAACCTATTTCAACAATCCCATAAAAAATTTGATTATTTCCTACCCTTACCCTAATCGAATGAATTTTTTGTTGGATTGTGATCCCACCAGAGCCGAGGGAAATCTTGTCAATCCTAACCCTGTAGGATAATGCCTTTGCAATATAAAATTTAAAATAAAGGACAAAATAGAAAGTACCAAGTCAGGTCAGAGACCCTACCTATCTATTTGGGGCCCGATGTTGTCGTACACTCCTCACGATCTTTGTCTGGTGCCTTGGTCATCATCCTCTCGCCATCGTCATGTGTTATATCAGTGCTCAAAAATATAAAGGATCTCTAAGCTTTAATATGCGGAAATAACCCTTTCAGACCCTCATGGCCCTTATTAAGACCACCCCCTTACCCACTTTTTCCTCCCAAGCCCCCCCCCCCCCCCACCCCATCTTTTTCCTAGTTCTCTCCCATGCCCCAATTTCCTTCCTATATCACATTGACTTCACCTATTGTTACGTATTTCCCTCTTATCTTGCCAACCCCTTTTTCCTTTCGAGGTGTCATTTGTGACTCCTTTTCTTTCCCTATCGCCCTCTCAAGGGGGCATCACCCAGTCTAACTCTCTTCTTTGTATTCTGGGGCAACTTCGTTGCTTGTTAATTCTTCGTGTCATCTATTATTTCAAAACATCTTCAAAATAATGTTATTTTAATACTATGTCGAAGATGGGCAAAATGTAGACACCTAAATTTGATTACATAATTAAGTAATCTTATTTAGTTCTCTCCTAGGACATTTATTGATTAAATATTTAATATTTATCTAATTTATGCCATTTCCCCAGTTAATTAATTTAATTTATTAACTACAGTCTAATTAATTATCTAAATGACAACTCATAGTCTAATAATTAATTAAATCCCCTTCCTCTATTAATTTAAATAAATATATTTATCTATTTAATTTAATTCATAAATCCCTTTCCTCCCACTTGGAATTAAATAATGCATTTAATTCATTAAAAGCACATGGCACCTAACTTTAACCCCAACCTAACCCTTGAATTGACCCTTGACCCATGATCTTAACTCAACCCAACTCATTCACACATACTAATCCTTCTTAATTAGCTAATGACCCATAATTAGCTAATCTAACCATCCACTCATTCTCTTTACTCCCATCACATCCTCCTAATTCTCTCACTTGCCCTCTAATCCAAGCCTAATCACCCACTAATTATTTGCACAATCATAATCTATGGATTAAGAAATCCTAACCAAACCCAAGTCAACCCTTATTTCACATCCTCACATCCCCCAACCTCAAAACCTCATGTCAACCTTAAGTACTCTTACATTCCTCTTACACACTCCACCCATCTCTTACACTTTTGTCCCCTCCCACATCTCCCAAAATGGTCACATTCCTCCATTCTTCCAAACCTCTCTCCTTGTGACACTTGTCACAATGAGAGGCATTTGAGAAAGCACAATCCATGTGCTCTCTCTCAAATGCATCTCCACCCTTCCTTAGGTTTGCATCTTGACCATCCATTCCATCCTCCCATTGCCTATAAATTGAAGCCTTCACTCCCTCATTTTCATCCACCATCAATAAATTGTTATAATGCCATTTTGTCTCCAAATCCATAAACAAAGAAACTCCATAATGCCAAAATCATTACTCACCATTGAAGCTTGAGAAAAATATCCTTTGAGCACACATCCCTCCATCTTGGACAAATCTATACATCAAGGAAAGCTTCTTGTGTGCTTGAGGTTTGCATTCACATTAAGTTTTATGCTTTTCTTTGTCTAATCTTAGATGTTTTAATGATTTATTTATTGAATGCTTAGTTTTTCTTTGTGTTCCTAACTGTCATTTCATTGCATACAATCAACAATTTTGAATAATGGATATATTTGAAAGGTAAGGATAGTGTTCTTTTGAGACATTTAGTGTGAGGCTTCTTTTGTATGTTGATGATCTCATTTTCATTACTAGATATAATCAAGGGTTACAAGAACACTTATACACCCTTGAGTGCTTTTACAAATGGGTATGTAAGTTTACAAGACCAATATCATTGTATTCTCCAACCAAATGAAAAAAATAACTTTTATTTTGAAGGAATTATCCAAGAAGTTGTAAAGTACAAATAGCTCAAGATTGACTTTAACAACAAACTTAGATAGAAAAATTGTAGAAGGTAGATATTTAGAGTGGTAGGAGATAACTTTGTGCTTTATAAAACATAAGTTAACAAATTGAGCTATGGGATTGCAAAGTACCAAAATTATAGTCAAACGATTAGCAGTGATAAGGCACTTTATGGTCACAACTTATGGGCTAGCAACACCTCATATAGAAAATTGGAAGGAAATGGAGAGAATCCAAAACTACCTGATCACAAGAAAATTTAGACTAGAACCCTAAATCCCCTATAGGATTATTCTAGCTTAAATGGGTATATTTCCTTTTGAATCCATTATCATAGTGTATCTCTTATTATCTTAAAAAAATCAAAAATATGGAGGCAAATAGATGGCCTAATCTTATCATCAAAGTTATAAGTGAGAGAAATATATATGAAATGAAACATTGAGGAATAAGAAAACAAGACATCCACCTAAACATTTATCCCAATAATACAAAAGAAATAAAGAACTTTGTTATAGATAAAATCCACAAGTCTATGTAGGAAAAGGTGCTAGGGAGAAAGTGAAAATATTACCTTGATGAGAGTAACCCCACTTGTGATCATCAACTAAAGGCTTATATAGGGGTAACTATCCCTTAGATATCAAAGATCCTTGTAGCTTAATTAAGGATTAAATCACAATATTTTGATGTGAAACAAGCAAATGCATGGGATAAAAGAAGAACACGAGACAATAGTTTGTCTCTTTTGCATAAATAGAGTAGTTGAATCTAAAAATATTTTATTTAGAGAGTGAACCTTACAAAAAAAATTCATGCCAATCACTCAATTACTATGATAACAACTTCTTTACATGATTTATTATAAGAGGACATGGTTGAGATAATATGGGAGTTCATCATCTAATTAAATATTAAAAGATTAATAATTCAAAAATATAATAAGATAGGGTTTGCTATCCCGTAGGTTATATCTAGCCTTGTGGATATTGAAAATATTCTATTATATTTTATTACATTCATTTGCAATGCCAAGATCATAATTTATATAAATATATATTATAATGTTGGGTCTTATAAGGATCAAGTTCAAGATAACAAAGATGGAGAGGGCTCATATACAAAGCTACATTTGATGGTCATATGATTGTGTATATATTAGTTCAAAAATGAAATTATAAATTTAGTATGATTGTATCACATCAAGAAAATATTTTTGGGTAGAGCTTTAAAAAATGTTAAAGGATAAAAATCATATATAGATCTACTTAACAATGCTTTCTCAAGGAATTTTAATGTATTTGTTGAATTTAACCCTCATTTTCCCATGGTTAGATGCAAGAACCTCTTAAGGATCCTAAAATCACCTAAATAATTTATATATCAAGTGAAATGTTTGGAGAGTAATAGTCTTCTACCATTCTATCCTCAAAAAAATCTCAAGTTTTCTTTTAGGATCTTTATCAATGTCATAATATTTTGTAATTTGAATGATGTATAATTATGTAATATTTATAATAGTTATCTTTTATTCATAAGAATAAATCATGGTGTACACATGTTGTCTATATTAAAATGTAGTTAGTCAAGGCTTGTATGAAGTAAATAGTGCATAATTCTCTTTAGTAATCTACTAGCATATCTAGCACATGCAAATAATTAACTCATTAGTTGTATGTTATTTGAGGAAATATGAAACCTAAATGACTATAATCAATGATATAATGGTTTATGAATTAATACAATATAGCTTTATTAAATTCAAGTCTCAAATATGTTTTGTATGGCACATTCTTATGATCATTTTATAACTAATAACATGTGTATTAGATAAAGGGTGTATACATATTCTAAGCACGAATATTCAATGATATTGGGAGGGAAATGTCAATGTGTTGAATTGTAATAATTAATATTTATCAACCCAAGATGATTGTTAATATAAAAAATATCAAATAACTAATGCATAAAAATACTATGCAAATATCAAATCATAAAAAATTCTACTAACTCTCATAACAATAAATGTTGAAAAATTGCATCCAAATATCATTTCCAATAATACAAAAAAACTATCAAAATATAATTCAATAATACATCAGGTCGCAATTAAAACCCATGTAATGTCCATGCTATATAAATACTAATATGCAAAGGCTATACACCAATCGATTTCATGTTAAAATATATATTTGAACACTCTCCAAACAATCACAAGTGTACAACACCAAAAAGCTCCAATTTTATCCAAACATAAACACTTTATTCAAACTCTTATTGTGTATAGGGAAGCCAGTCATATATCAATAGAATCCCTTTCTTCCCAAACCATCAATATTGCTTAAAGTATGTACAAAAGTAACCTAATAAGGATGAAGTTACAATCACAAGTAGTTGGTGTAGGCTAAGAGATGATCAGTCACCTTAGTCATCAATTGGAAGTTATGCTATCCTAAATATTTAACAATTATTTTTATAAAAATTTGAGTTTGATACATACAAAACAAGTTTTGAACTCTCGCTCTGTAACATAAAGTCTTCATATATAGATAAGATTATGAACTCCCACTCTGCAACTTTTAATTTGTCTATGTTTTCATGATAGATGATAGTGATGGGGGAAAATTTCTTGTTGGGGGTCCCCACCATCAACTTTAAAACCTTTGTAGGAGGGGCTTGGTGGTCCCATTAGTCAGGATCTTGTTCCTACTAAAGGCATAACATAGGATGATGATTGTAGTAAGGTGTCTAGGGATGGTTATGGTGACTCAAACATAGTATTTGACAAAGGGGGCTAGACAAAGATCCAGAGTGGTGCTATGTTTGATGGATGGAAAAAACTCTTGGTAGGTGACTACTAGAGGGAGGTGGATATTGAGGTGGTGCAAGAGTGAGAAAAATAGAAGAGGGAATGACTATTAGGTTTCCTGATGTTGTGGTTGATCACATCATCTCTTTGATGAACAACACTTTGGTTTCTTGATTATTCTCTTCTTAACCAACCATTGATATGGTTAGAAAGTGAGTTTCTCAGACATGGAACCTCAAAGGAAGTTTTGAAACTAGTGCAATTCCTAGGGCCTTATTTTTGTGTAAATTTATGATAATAAATGATATGACCTATGTTCTCTTTGGTTCATGGACATATGAGAAACATTTCCTTTCTCTCTAGTGATGGAAGTGCAACTTTGACCCTACGGTTGATCAAAGTTGAACAATCCCTATGTGGGTTCGTATGTTGGGTCTCAAATTGGAATTCTAGGATGTATAGATCTTATGTTGGATTGGCAACACATCTGGAAACTATATTACCATAGATGAGGTCACTGAGGCAAAATCAAGCTTATTTTTTCCATTTTTTTTTAATGTGGTAGTTAGTAAAATCCTCCCCAATTTTATTACTTTACAATCTAAACTAGGAAGCAGACACAAGCACTGGTATATGAGAATGCCACAATCTTTTGTTAAAAGTGTATTGAATCGGGATATATGATTTATGACTAAAAATCCCCTAAAAAGGAATAAAAAAACTAAAGGGTATCTGTACCTACCCTCTGAGGGTCAATATGCCTCTAGAGGGTGTGGGTTCAAATTATGATAGTGACAAATACCCTTTCACAAATTGGATTCTTAAGTTACTAGAAACTCCAAAGAAAGATGACCAGGGGAAGGATTCTACAGGTTCTCTAGATAAAGCTATGACCCTGGAGAAGAGAGAAATGCAATCCACCATACCCCAAAAGGGGGTTACATCTCCCCGTGATGATACTGATATTGGTTCACCCAAACCACTACTCATCCCCATCGATAAGAAAAACCTTATCATCACCAAGAGTATCTACTAGTACTATAGTAGGTGATGATGGATGGATGATCCTAAAATAAAAAAAGAAAAATAAGAAGGTGAATGTGGGCATTGACACAAAGGTGGTCAACCATTATAGTGTGTTACAAGGCAAATGAAGGTTACAAGAGAAACCACCAATGGTAGGAAGAGAACCCTAAAATCTACAAACAAGATGAATAAATGAGGTTCCTTTCATGGAACATGAGGGGGCTAAATGGCCCCCAAAAATAATTTTCTCTTAAAAATTCTATTCTCAAATATGGTATTGATATTCTTCTCTTATAGGAAGTAAAGATGATAGAATCCTCTTTGACCTCTTTGAGCACCCTTACGAGATTTTTGTGGTTAAGATCATGATTTTGTATGGATGAGTCTAATGGTTCCTCTTGTGGTATAGCCACCATGTGGAATCCACAAATTTTTTTTGGGACTTTGACCTTCTCTAATTATAATGTTTTGGTTACCAACTTCAATTTTGAAGATAAGGCTTGTGTCATGGTTAATGTTTATGCACCCAACTCATGCACTAGTATGAAAAAGGTTTGGAATGAGATCTCATACCTTATTCATCAATCCATTACCTCATACTAGCTCCTTTTTGGTGACTTCAACTCTCCACTTTTCCCCTTAAAAAAGATGGGTGGCCTTCAAGACTATATTGATAGTATTGTTGATTTAGCAGAATTCATTAATGAAGTGAGTCTAGCATTGATCTTATTAAAAATTATTTCACTTAGTATAACTATAGGAAAGGTATGGACCACGTTTAGGTGAGACTTGGTAGATTCCTCTACTCTTCTAACTGGGATATAGGATTTAATTCATTTATGATTGATCTTCCTTGAATAGTGTTTGACCATAACCCAATTATAATGGATTGGAAAAATAGACCGTAGAAGGAACATAGTCACTTTCATTATGAAATCATGTAGAGCACTCAGCTTGATTTTCATTCTTATGTTAAGATGTGATGGGACTCACTGGTGGTAGGAACCCCTATGTTCTAGGTGATACAAAAATTAAATATTATTTTAAGGAATGTGAAGGGATGGAATACACTCACATTTGGGAATATTTTGTAGTAGAAAAAAGAAATTTTTATGAAGTTGGCTTCTATTTGTGAGAAAATGTCTAGGGGTGACCTCTTAGTAACAACACATGCAAAAGAGGAGGCTTTGAGGGCTAATTGGAAAAACATCTTGTAGAGGGAGGAATTTTTTGGGAAATAAAGGTCCAAAGTCTAGTTGTTAAAAGAAGGGGAAAAAAACTCAACATTCTTTCATTGCTCAAATTGCACCCATAAGAAAAGAAACACCATCCTTATCTTGAGATGAACATGATGGGGTTGTTAGGGAGGATGTGAATTTGGGTCTCCTTGCCTCATATTTCTTTTGCAAGGCCTTCAAAAATGATAGTTGTATTGTTGATGGTGCTTTAAAATCTTAAATGTTAGACTGCCTCTTGAGGGTTTTTTCTAGGGCTAACAATGTGAAGCTCATGGGCCCGATTATGATGGAGGATGTAAATATTACTACCTTCTCTATTAGTGACTTCAAGGCCTCAGGCTCTGATGGTTTCCCTCTTGCTTTCTTTTAGGATTTTTGTGATACAGTGAGTCATGATATGATTGTTTCTACCAAAGACTTCTTTATAATAGGAAGGCTTCTTAAATATTTGAATTTCTCTTTCATTGTTTTAATTCTTTAATCCAGGAGCCACTCTCCTTACTTATTTAGGCTAATAAACCTTTGTAGTCTTCATTAATAGAATTAAATCCTCACAATCTGATTAATTTCAACTAAAATGGTTGTGTCCCTAGGAGGCAAATCCTCGATGTAACTATTACTACTCATGAAGTCTTCCACTCCATGGAGAAATGCAAGCTCCCAAGGATGGCTATCGAATTGGATATTTCCAAATATTATGACAAAGTCAAAGGGGATTTCCCTTTTAAGGTGCTTGAAAGATTGGTTTTTTATAAGAAGGTGATTTCTCTAATCAAGGAATGTGTGACCATTATTCGTTATTTTCTCTTGGTTAATGGTTTCCCTAGGGGGTTTTTTACATTACCAAAGGTATCAAGAAAGCTAACCCTCTATCCCCTTACCTATTTATTATGTTGGTATAGGTTTTGGGAAGAAACTTTCAGTGTATGATAAATGAGAAGAAAATTTATTGGTGTGCCCTCCTTCTACCCTTTCCCTTGTGATCCTATAACTATTTATAGATGACACAATCCTTTTTGGTACTAATTCAGTGCTTGAAGCTAGAATATAGAAATGCCTCCCTAGCCAATATGCCTTAGTGTTGGGGCAAAGTATCAATTATGTTAAAAGAAAAGTTTATTTTGTTAACACTCACCACTCTCTACAGAAAAAATTTAGGAATATTCTTGGATGCTAGTGTATTGATCTTCCTGATACTTATCATGGGCTACCACTTAGAGTCAAAGAGGACTCAAAATCATTTTGGAACTCAATTATGGAAAGAATGCAACTTAAGTTGGTTGGATGGAAAGGAAAACTCCTGAGTAGTATGGGTATGTTGCAACTCCTTAAACAAATCATATAGGGGATCACTGTCTACTTTATGTCACTCTTTAAAATATCTAGTAATTGGACTGATAAACTAGAGATAATCTAAAGAAATTTCCTTTGGTTTGGAATGGAAGAGAATAAGTGGATGTATTTGGTTAAATGGGATTCAATTTGTCAACCAAAATCTATAGGAGGTATTAGTGTTAAGAGAATATCTCACCTTAACAAGGGTCTTCTTGCTAAGGTTGGTTGGAACCTTACCAAACATAAAGAAAATTGGTGTGATATTATGTCTATTAAATACTTGAATAATAAAAGATTTCATCAATTCCTGAATATGCAAGGACTCTCCACAAGGTCCAAAATATGGAACAACATCCTTAATTACAAGTTTGTGCTCCTTCAAAGCTTAAAATGACCGATTGGAAACAGTCTGACAATCCATTTCTGGGATTATAGTTGGTGGGAGGACACACCCCTTTCCTCACTTCCATCCTTTTTTGATCTTTGTGGGATAGCTAATTAATTCTTTGGGGTCTAGGTGCAGAACTATATGGATCAATCTAGATCCTAGAAAGACATTCAACTTTACTACCAAGACCTTCAACAACTAATACCTCTAGTAGTGGATTTACAAAAGAGACTAGAGGAGGAGAGAATTCCAATGTTTCCAAGGGAGGATTTATTTGTCTAGAAAAATAATTCCAATGGTGAATTCATGGTGAGGTCTTCCTACCTTATGCATATCTGTGATAGTTGCCAAGATAATTCATGGAAAAATTTCTAGAATCCCCAACAAATCCCCAAGATAAACTTGTTCTAGTGGGGGGTTATGCATGACAAAATTCTTACCTAGGAAAATCTCATAAAGTAATGGTTTATGTTACAATGGTGAGAAAGACTAATTGCGCCCTTTGTTCCCTTGGCATTGCCAATGCAGTGGTGGTTCCTCACATAGTTTAACAACCTCATGTGTCTTCTATAAGTCTAGTGGTTGTATCAGGCATTTACAAGTTGATCTTTTTGTGCAACAACAACCGCTAGTTGTAAGAAGGGGTATCAGACCTTGGTTACATGTTCAAACCTCACGCTTGCATTGGGGGTATTTTTACAATGGTGAGAAAGATTGATTTTTCCCTTGGTATCCTTGGCAGTGCTAGCACGACGGTAGTTTATGACATGGTTTAATAGCCTCTTGTGTCTTCTATAAGTCTAGTGGTTGTATGAAGAATTAACATATTGATCTTTTGGTGCAATGACAATGACTATTTGTAACAATTTCAAATGCCAAAATGTTGTATCTTCTATAAATAAGATGAGGAGTTACTTAACCACCTACTCATGCACTACCCTTTTGTAAGTGTTCCATGGAAAGAAAGTACCATACTTACCCCAAACAAACTGGATAATGAGTAGGGATGTTTGAAAAATTGTCTTTAATTGGGAGGGGACAAATTAAATCCTAGTATCATACAATTAAGGTGAAAAATCCCTCCACATCTTGGCTAGACAATTTGGAAGGAGAGGAACAACATGATCTTCTATGAAAATGAATGTTCGCCAAATGTGGTCTTTGGTATTTTCTACAAGATGTTAGAAAATTAAAGTGTCACTAGGTGGCCTTGTCCATCTGTTCCTCCTTACCTTTTTGATTGAAAAATTGTAAGGAATTAGGGATTTTAGGACTCCTTTGGGAAGTTTAACCCATCCAAAAGGCTCAAAAGGAAAAATACAAAATGGACCCCCCTTGGTCGGCCTGGTCCAAACTAAACTTTGATGGTATAATAAAAATTATTTGGGTTTGGTCATTGTAGGATGAGTGATCAGAAATGAATCTGAGGAGTTTATTGTAGCATATAATGGTGCATTTCCCAAACATACAAATAACCAAGATAAGGGAATGATCCTCCTACGAGGACTCAAGATTGCACTCTCCATTGGAATTAGATCACTTTCAATTGAAGGGGATTCTGATATCATCATTGATGTTGCTAAAAGGTTTCCCAAGACCAACTAGTCTATGGAAGGGATTCTAGGAGATGTTTACAAGATCTTACAGGGCTTTGATTCATTTTTATCAACTATGTCAATAGGGAGGGCAATATTGTTGTGCATTCTCTTGCTACAAATGGCTACTACTTGGATGGGTTGAGGTGTTGGAGAAACCCTCTTTCTCTCCCATTTGTCATCCAAACTCTTTTGGATGGAGAGTGCTCAAAATCTAATGGAGATGACATGTAACACTCTATATTGGAAGGGGTACCTCATCCTTTGTACTTTTGGGTGTTGTGTATCCCACGTCCCTAACTTGTTGAGTACTAAGTGATAGTGGGGGACAAATAAAATTATTCTGAATTTGAATATGAGATTGATGGTGTGGCACAGTGGTAATAATTTATGGAGAGACATGGTCCAACATGGAATTAATTACTATTTATGGTGTAATGCTTTTCCTAGGAAGCCCCTAAGTAATCACATTTATTATACAATCTCAAAGAGTTTCCTTTAAAATGATGATATTGCATTATGTGATAACCATGATTGGAAACATTTGCATTTATCATTACACCTTGTGTAATGAAGGGTAACCTCTATGTTTTGTATTGAAAAGACCCTCACTTGTGGGAAACTGTAGCTTGCATGAGCTTGATTTCTAGTGAGGATGATTAAATGATTTCACCCAACTAGATAGACATTCACTTTTCTTGCCTTCAAATTGATTTGTGATAATGACAAGTTTCCTTTTCCATATCAAGAGTGGCAATTTTCTTCTCAGAGATGACTAACTTGTGTATTCTATTATAGTTATGTAGGGGGAAAAAATTGCATTGAGCTTGAGAAACTAGACTAATTCAAGAATGAATTCACAGTATGGGAAATCTACGGGGGGGTTTGACTTTATCAAGTCCATTAATGGATTCAATGAAGGCTTGTCTACACAATTTGCTAGCTCCTAGGATGACATGAGAGTTTCAATTGGGTGTATTTCTTTTGAAATTAGTGAAGAGGTTATTTCTAAGGCCATTGGGTTATCTATTGAGGGTAGGAAATAAAATAAGACTATCTAGGTAGTCATTAATGATAGTTTAAATAGGTTCTTTAAGGATAGTGAGGCTTTGGTTAAGAAGCAGGGAGGATACAATAGGGTTGAGATTTCTCCTCCTTGGAACTAGGTTTTCTTCATGATCATGAGGTACTTTACCTTGGATGGTCACTTTAAGGTTTACTATTATTATCATATGTTGCTTCTTAATTACTTTAGGAACCATGAAATAATTTCATTTCCTATTTTATTATTAAATTTTATTGAAATATATATGTTGGATGTTAAGGAAAGTTCTCACTAGGGAAAAAAATCAATTTACTTGTACATCAAGGCCCCATTTGTAGGTTATACCACTTTCATCTAGCCCTCTACCCTCCTAAACCCATCATTTTTTATGAGGCCCCTATGTCATAGTACCCCCTGCCATTTAACATTATTGATATGCGTGGCCAAAATAAAAAGAAAGCTATTAAAAATTTAGGGACCTTTAAAACTACCTCCCATCCAAGAACCCTATAAATTTTGAATCTTGACACTTCTACCCCTGAGGTTGACCCAAAAGGTAAAGACCCCATGTTATGACACTCTTGCTATATTAGGAAATTTGTATTTTTCCTCTTCCTATGTATTCTTGTACATTTATGACAATCTTCATTTATTAGGAAAAAAAATATGATACTTTTCCCCTTGAGGCTGGCCCAAAAGTGCCCTTTGATGACACTCCATTCTTGAGTCTCACAACCATACCTTATATATATCTGAGTAGTTAGCTTGGTATAATTGAATTATGTGTATCTACATGTTGAGTGTTCTCCATGTTGTACTTATTTATCTGCATCTGAGTGATTGCATTGGGATGGATGTTTCATCCTCTGATTCTTGCATCTATATGGAATGTGTGTTAGCTTACTCTTTGCATGTGCATTATGTGTGCTTGGGTCGTGTGACTATCTCCATCAACATAGTGGGGTGGGTCTAATGGTATCACATAGTTGGGCGGAGTTTCATGTCACTACTAGGGACTAACATACAAGTGATGAACTACTTCATGTGGTAGAGTACTGAGCATGATATGCTCATTTCTATCTTGTTGTTCTTACTTTTAGTGATTACATTATATATGATGATATTCAGATGCATACCTTGCTCAATATGTTGATGTTTTGCAGTTTGTTATTCTTGATACTCTATCTAATCTTTTGTCAAGTTTGGAACTTCTTGCTTATGATATTCAGGAATTGCCTCTTGCATAAGTGTTGCATGTACTTGTAAATTTGGAAAAGTTAATTTTGCCTTTTGTCTTGTTGTTCAGTAATTGTCTCAAAAATTAATATTGGAAAATTTTCACTAGATTCAACAATAAAACCAAGCAACTCAATAAATAGATCATATATAATCTTGTAATGCCCCAAAAATGGGCTATAGGTTCATTAACCTCCTACATCTTCAATTCAAATGAAATCGGCATCAAAGTCCTAACCTAAGGCACATCTACACATTATTGAATTTAATTGATTTTATCCTAATTCTGCATCAGGGAATATTCCTATTTTATCCTAATTATTCTTGATTTAATAATTATTTGGCGATAAATTCTATTTATCCTAAAGTTTGATTAATTGAATATTCTGAATATTTAATTAATTAGATTTAATATTGCCACTTGATTATTTAATTAGATTTAATTAAATTTATTCCTAAAGTGTATTATTTAATTTTGACAATAAATCAAAAAACTTATGACTAATTGATTAAATTCTTATTTAATTAATTAATGTCAATTGTCAATTTTTAATAATATAATTTTGAATAAAAGTTTGATTTAATGATTGATTAACCCATAAATCAATTATTTTAATTCAAAAATTAGTTAAGTTGAGAATAAATCACTTTATTTTTAAATTAATTTATAAATAAATCATGCACAATCAGAAAAGCAGGCAACTAGAAATTAACAATCAATTTTAAATTAAAACTCAACATCTGATGATGAGTTGAAATCTGATCTAAACTCTATTTTGAGTTAAAGCACTGCTTTTGCATGATTTTTATGAGTTAATTATCTTTGATTTCCTGATAACTCAAAAATCAACCTGAGTTTATCAAGAGTGATTTATGGTTTTTCTCAATGCATCCTCAAGCCTTGGATTTCTATAAAATCAAGGCTCAACTCTTCATAATTATCAACACTTGAATTTGCATAATTACTCTGGTGAATTGGCAATTGAAGGATTAAGCACTTGCAACAGGTGATTTGTGAGATCTTTCATAGTTGATCATAGTTTTTGCATAGTTTCATATCATAGATTTTCATATCATTCATAGCATTCTTAGATTAAATTTGCATTCAATTTCATTAATTTTAGCTTAGAATCATACAGTTTTCATATTATTGCACAGAAAATACAAAAATATAGATTAATCTGCATTCATATAGTCTTTTATCTTTTGCATTCAAATCCTTCGTTTAGGTGTTGCGTTGTCACTGATCTCGATTTCAATCTGAGAACATCATACTCACACCTACTAGAAGGCAGTAAATCATCTGGTTAGCATAGTTTCAATTATTTGCAAGATTTCAATTTTTGCTAACCTCTAATGTTTTACTGAAGTGTTGTGTCTACAACTAGGTATAAAATTCACACACACATTTTTGGCACCCACCATGGGGCCCTGAAATGGGTTTCCATTTCTTCTATTTCACTTCTGTCTATTTTTCTGTCATTTTCTGGTCCATTCTATGATTTCATTCTTTGTCCATACATCTTTCGTACGACTTTTGTCAGAAAATTGTACCAGGAAGACCCCACTATCGTACGATAGTTGATTCTATCGAGGCTCGTATCATAAGCTATACATTATCCTTTGGGAGTTTGATTGTCATATTAGAAGACACCCACTATCGTACGAGATTCCTGACTGTCATCTAGAAGGTAACCCACTGTCGTACGAGTTTTGACTCCAGGATTCAATTGTCGTTTCATAATTTTTGGTAGTTTTTTAGATTTAATTTTTAGATTTGGACTAACAGCTAACCCTAACAATTGAAATCTTCTATTTTTGACTGATATTTGCTAAGTCTGATTGGGAAAAGCACAACTAAATTGCAAAAATAGGTAAAATCTACTAAGCGCGTTGCGAGGAATTCAGGTATTCTACTACGATCTGATAACACTTTGATTTGGACATAAAACGAACTCTCACATGTCAAGCTTGTGTGACTTTTATTGCTTTTATATCACAGACTTCATTTTGGGCTATAATATGAACATAGATTTGCTTTCTGCATATCTGTTACACATAGTAAATAGGCCCTATGAACACTATTTGTGGATGATCGAGAGAGAGTGGGCTTCTTTCTCTTGTTCATGCATGCGAAGCTCTTCTTGATTAAGGATCCCCTTGTAGGTAGGGAGGTTATTGAGATTGTCTTGCATTCTACTAGATTTGTGCGTCTTCAACTTTTGATTGATACATTCTCTCTCCAAAGAGGTTGATAGATCATAAGCGGTTGACATCATAGATCTTTGTGAGATAATTTTGGTCTTAGCATGTCAGATTAATCTGTCTGCTTTGTTTTGGTTAAAAGTAAAAAGGCTAGAGGACTATGCTCTACTCCCTTTTTGGGTAGTATCAGAAACTTAGATCCTTGAATATGGAACTAGTCCCCATGTGGTATCTTTTGTGAGTCACCTTTATAAAGGGTTAACCATAGTGGACATTCCCTTAATTAGGTCAACCACGTGGATGGAACCTCAAGTGGTAATAGCCATTTTCATCGTGGTAGCAGCAACAGCTATATAAATGTCCTTGTGGAGGAAATCTTCATAGGTGTGGTCTCTTGTTGGGCTGTCAAATCTCCCTAGCAGCTCCTGATTGATTAAATTCTCAGACTGTGTCAAAACCCCGGTGCGCCTGGATTGGAGTTTGCCCTCTTGAGATCACAAAAGTTGTAGAGTCAGACCATTACTACAAACCCTAGTGAGGCCAAATTTTCATTTTCTAGGAATATGTGCATTATTGAAAAACTTTTTGGAACATACACAATTAGCACTTCTAGGGATTAGCACATTCAATCACTTGATTTTTCATGTGCAAGGTTGCTTTGTCCCCTGTTCATTATTTTCAGATGTTCTTGAAATGACTTGATTGTTGTTCTGCGTGCTTGTTTATCTATTTGGTTATTGGAAATGAACGGACCCAAAATAATCTTCAAACCTGGACAGAAAAATTGGCAAATAATCTGAAACTGAAAACCAAAAATTTGCAAAATCTGAATCAAAATACCTTTCTGGAGTCAAAATTCATCTCACAGGGTTAGATTATCGTACGAGTCTCCAGCAAAAGTCATTTCATAATCCCTGTATTATCGTACGATATCCAGTACTGTGTCGTACGAGTGTTGTCACCAGAAATCAAAAGAATAATTATCCTTGGTAGCAATTGTCGTAGGAGTCTTGCAATTGTTGTTTGAAAGTGTAATACCCCAAAAATGGGCTATAGGTTCATTAACCTCCTACATCTTCAAATCGAATGAAATCGATACAAAAGTCCTAACCTAAGGCACATCTGCACATTATTGAATTTAATTGATTATCCTAAATTCTGCATCGGGGAATATTCCTAGAAATATTCCTAATTTATCCTAATTATTTTTAATTTAATGATTATTTGGCGATAAATCATATTTATCCTAAAGTTGATTAATTGAATATGATGAATATTTAATTAATTAATTTAATACTGCCACTTAATTATTTAATTAAATTTAATTATATTTATTTCTAAATTGTATTATTTGATTTTGACAATAAATCAAAAATCTTATGACTAATTGATTAAATTCTTATTTAATTAATTAAAGTCAGTTGTCAATATTTAATAATATAGTTTTTGAATAAATTTTGATTTAATAATTGATTAACCCATAAATCAATTGTTTTCATTTTAAAATCAGTTAAGTCGAGAATAAATCACTTTATTTTTAATTAATTTATAATTAAATCATGCACAATCAGAAAATCAGTCAACTTTAAAACAACTTTAAATCAATTTTCAATTTCAATTTGTTCACTTTCTAAACTCGACATCTGATGATGAGTTGAAAAAAAGAAAACTAAAAATCTATTTTGAGATAAAAACTACTTTTTCATGATTTTATGAGTTTATTTATTCTTAATTTCTTGTTAACTCAAAAATCAACCTGAGTTTATCAAGAGTGATTTATGGATTTTCTCAATGCATCCTCAAGTCTTGGATATCTATAAAAAAAAGGCTCAACTCTTCACAAATCCCTCTCTAAATCCCTAAAGCTTTCAATCTCACAACACTCGAATTTGCACAATTACTTTGGCGAATTTACAACTAAAGAAAAAAGATTTTGAGACAGGCAATTTTGTGAGATCAATTCATAGTTTTTCATAGATTTTCATATCAATTCATATAATTCTTATATTCATTTTCATATCATTTCAATTTCATTCTAGATTAATTTCATACAATTTTTCATCCTATTGCATAAAAAATCCAAAAAAATAGATTAACTTGCATATTTCATTGCTTTCATCATTTTAAATCCTTCATTTCGGTGTTGCATTGTCACTGATCTTGATTTCAATTTGAGAACATCATACTCGCACCTACTAGAAGGCAATAAATCGCTTGGTTAGCATAGTTTCAATTACTTGCAAATTTCAGTTTTTGTTAACCTCTAATGTTTTACTGAAGTGTTGTGTCTACAACTAGGTACAAAATTCAGACACACATTTCTAGCACCCACCCTAGGGCCCTAAAATGGGTTTCCATTCTATTCTATCAAATTTCTATCATTTTTCTCTAACCCATGACCACAAGGATAATTTTTGTGAGTTTTGTGATAAATTTTTGGGCTATTTTTTTAGAAATCCAACTAATGTTTTTATTGGTACATGCACATATGATGTGATAAAGATCCAAAATTTATACTTTTGGAAAGGTATTTTAGTTATCTTTCATTTTCCATTAGTTTGGATTAATTTCGTTTTGATTTACAAAAGTTATGATCATTTTAGTGAAGACTGGTCAGAACTTGATTTTATGAAATCTGACTGATGTTTTTATTGGTACATGCACATATGACATCATACAGATCTAAAATTTATATTTATAGAAAGGTATTTGAGTTAGCTTTCATTTTCCATTGGTTTGGATTAATTTCATTTTGATTTGCAAAAGTTATGATCATTTTAGTGAAGACTAGTCAGAACCTGATTTTATGAAATCTGACTGATGTTTTTATTGGTACATGCACATATGACATTGTTAGAAATAGGGAATACTGAGAGGGGGGGAGGGGGGTGAATCAATATTCTAAAAACTTTATCTTTTTCCCAATTATGGATATAACAGATTATCTTTACACATGCATAACATAAGAAGCTAAACAACATGCATAGCAATAAAACCAAAGAACTCATAACACATTATTTGTTCTTGAGGAAACCCTGGCCAAGGGAAAACCCCGGTGGGGATGGTACCCACAAAGATCCACTAATCAAAACTATCTTGTTAAGGATCTTGACCCTTTTAGGAGTCTATTACAAGCATACAGTGTATTAGTCCTAATTAAGGGACTATAGGCCTTGTTAGAAGCCTCAACCCTGTTAGGAGTTGGTAGTACAAAATGTGATTACTAGATGAGCCCACTGCCCAAACAAGTAATGTAAAATATACATTGATTACAAAAATAGGTTAAGGTACATAACCTTATACTGCTTTCATCAATATCTCTTCGCTACTCTTTCACTATCGCTATTACATATGCATCATATCACTACTTCATTACATCACATTACTTCACTATACATCTATATTTACAATTACAATTACATTTATAAAAATAAATTTATCCAAGATTTAACATCTAGGATGTCTTCCCTTTATATTTTTAAGTCATTATTTTGATAAACAAAATAATCCCTTAACTCTTTACTAATTCTGTCTTCATATTCTATCTTATCAGCTTGACACTGTCTTCGGTAAAACTATCATAACTTCTTCTGTACATGCCGTACTGACTTGCACTCTAAGATGAGTGATCAATAGTCATCATAGAGTCTATGTTCAAGTGCACAAGCACTGAATATACTCCAATCAACATCGCAAACAAAAACTGTGTCTAGGTTCACTGGTAAAAATACTATCTCACACTTAGACAAATTTGCAATGCACTCTATCATACTTGCTCTCTGACCTATGTGATCTTCATGTGGATCATGTGTTTCCATAATGACAACATCTATGTAATCAACTCAGCCAAATTGCCAACAATCTCCCCCTTTGTCATTGGTGGCAACACATGAGAAAATTGGCTAAGTGTACAACTTCAAAATCTCAGAATTGTGGCCATAGTATAAAATATATACTATCTCTAATATAGTACTCCCCCTAAGAGTATCAATCCTTATCAATATACTATCAATTTTCTACTATATATCTATCCCCCTTTGACAACAATGACAAAATAAAGGTAAGGAGGGTTACAAAACTATGTTCTCAAAAAGATTATACCTCAATTCAATTATTGCAAAGTTGGTAGGCTTGCAAGACAATCTGCAAAATCAATCTTCATAGCTTCAAACTCCTTCTCCCATGATTTCTTAATGGAATCTGCCACATTGAGTAGTGCGCTCAATCCATAAGATGCTATTTCACATGCTTGGAGGTTCTCAAAGTTAAACTTCTGAAAAGATGTCTTAGCTAAAAGAGATTCTTCCAACTGCTCTTCAATAATGCTTAACTTCATAGAAGTGTGCTCTCTCAAAAGAGTGAATCTTTTCATTTTTCTGTCTCTCTCATCTTGCACAACTTTGATTTCATCATATAGCTTCCAAATTTTCTTTTCAACATCACATACCTTCACATTGGGGCTAGAAAGAAGGTTTGTTTCATTCTGAATCTCTGCTTCCTTCAACTTCATCTTCTGATCTTCTTCTCCTATCGAAGTCTCTGATTTTGTACACTAGATGTACAAAGATTTTCCTATCTCCAAATTCTTCCTCAAATCCTTGATATAGATATCAAGATTGTTGATATCATTCCTGATACTCTGGTTGATGTTCAAAAGCATTTTAGCCTCATAGGTTGCTTGAGCTTTCACTTTTGCAATATCATATAAGTTTGCGAATTCATTGTCAAAAGTGCTCATTACCTTCTTTTCTTTCTCCAAAGGATCATCTTCTGCAATTTGTGTAGTTGCAATGCTTTGTAACTTCTCAGTAAGTTCCTTCAGGCATCCTTCAAGACTTTTCACTTTCTTGTTCTTACCAATGATTTTATTCAAGGATGTGATCAATTCCAACTGATCATCATCATCTACTTCCTTTCCCAAATGCTCAATCATAGATCCAATCTTGTTCTTCTTTCCAGTCTCAGGAGTAAGACTGATATCTTCTTTAGTGGGAATGGGTACTTGTTTTTTTGTTACTGGGGGTTCTACAACTATTGTCTCTATTGTCTCTTCTCCTTTTTTAGTTTCTTGTTCTTCAAAGGCCGAATTGTCAACAATGTTCTCCAAATTCTTGAATACATTATCATTAGTATCCAAGGTGATCTTTGTTCCTTCTACATTCATGGTTTCATCTTCAATGTTGATGGCTAGAGGAGAGGGAATGTCCTCTTGTTCTATCTCACCTGCTTGCTCTGCTACAACTGATGGTTCTCCAACAATTTTTGTCATAGCCTTGATAATTGCTTGCTCTGTCTCAAAAATAATTTCTTCATATCTGCCTCCCATAATTTGAATGGTTCTCCTTTTGGTTCTCAGATGGGTGCTTAAGGCTTTCATGATATGACCAAAATGTGTTTCATCTCTTACTACACAAAGCTTCCTTACAAGCTTTTCTCTGATAGCTGTGTCCTCCTCTGTTGCTCTCTTTTTCCTATTGACAAGTTTATTGTACAAATCATCAGGTATCTGACCTTGAATTGTATCAAACTTCTTATTAGCCAAAATCATATGCTTTACAACTGCATTCTCCAGATTAAGTCTCTCTACATAATCATAAAGATCATAGTACTTATTCATTCTAGTAAAGTCTCCATCCTCAATGATCTACTCATTAAGCTTCTCAACTTTTGGTTTCCAAGCTTTCTTCTTAATAGTAGTGACATCATCTTTTATTTCTATAATTTTTCTTGGAACTGGTTGCACTAATGTTTTCTGTCTCTTTCCTGGTCCAGTAGCACTCTCCTTTACTCTTTTGCTAGGTGTGGAGGAAGTGGATCTAGTGGATATCTTTGCTTCTTTATCCTTCTCAATTTCTTCCACTTTCACCTTCACTTGAGTTACTTCCTGCTGTGCTGCAATTGATGATAAAGGTGGAATAGACAAAACTTCTTTTTGTCCACTCTCTCTGATCACTACTTTTTTTTGCTTTGCTACCAAAAAATCATGCTCTGTCATCCCTGTATCTTTTAGGATTTTCTTTATGGTGCTCTCAACTCTTTTGTTAGACTGTTTCTCTTCAATTAAAGTCTGCGGAGTTGATGTTCTCCTCAAAGGTTCCAAACCTATTACAATGAGTGTCCAATTTACACTTAAGTAACCTGCTAACATATTTTGTTGTCTCTACATCAGATATTTCATAGCCAAGAGGGTCTATGAACTCTATTTTAGGTTCTACTACTTCAATATAGGTAAAGTTAGTATCCACCATAAAACATATGTCATCTTTATACTTCTCCACAAGAGACTTTGGGATCCTTGATCTGCTAGACATAATATTCTGAAATGTCTTGATTACTAGTATTGCACTCTCATTTACTTTGTCAATAACATGTCTTCTTTACACTAGGTTAATCCTTTCCATTGTATTTTGGCCATCATTCCAGTCATTTCCAATGGTGTAAGGAAATCTTCTCAATAGATGAAAAAACATATAGGTGACTAAGGATGAGAACCTAAACTATGTATACTTAGTTTTCTTAATTTCTTCAAGTTCTCAAACAATTGAATTCTCAGAATTTCACACATATCAACTTGTACCTTGTCAACACACATTAGATAAGTTGCATGTATCATTCCAGCTACCATGTCATCCTCTCTTGAGTTTGCACAAAACTTAGTGGTTAGGATCTTGAATAAGTATCTCACATCATCTTGTTTGATCTTACTAATCACAATTCCTCTACCATTATAGGATGAATTTGTGTTGTCAATGACTATTTTCCTCATGTTTTTCTCATTTAAAGGAATGGCTCCAGTTTTAGATAATCCAGTGACTTCATGAATCAAATCAGTTGTGATGTCTATCACTCTATCTTCTAACCAAAACTTCCCATTATGAATTCTGCTTAAGATAATCTTAGTGCATTCTTCATTATCAAATTCATACTGTAATGCATACTTAACAATTTCATTATCTTCCAAGTATTCAAATCCTTGTTTCAGTGTCATATCTTGATTTTAGATCTTCTGATATTCATTTGTGAAATCACTATCACTGTCTATCTCTAGTTTGCATCCAAGATAACTTCTGACATTCTCTAGGTGTCAAACTCCGTCAGGTATGGATGATAAAGCTAACCTAGGATCATCTTCGAAGGGTTCTATTGGTTCCCTTTTCAACTTAGGTCTATTCTTATCTCTAACATTGTGTATTAAAGAAACATCCATGATTTCTTCTAATTCCTTCATTGATTTAAAGATCTATCAAGTAAAATACCTTGATTTCATGATTTTAGGGCTTACATAGATTTGGCACAAAATTCTTCTCCAAATCCTTGCAAAATGCTTCCAATCACTGCTCTTTGATCTCCTTAACACTTGAATTCACTTTGATGATCAAATAATACTGATCATGACCTTTTATTAATTCAATCTCACTTAGATCTAACATCGCATTCAATTCTTTTGCTGCTTCTTTCCAAAAGGTTGTTTCTACTAACCTGCAAAACTTAAAACTTCTTGCGATCTCGCAAAACATAATTTTTTTTTTGTGCTCTTAACCATAGCATTAGAACATCATAAACTACCTTGCATTAACTACACAAGACTCAGTTCATCATATATCTACTTCTACACTAATTTAAGTTCCTATTCTACTGTAATTTTCATAAATTTAAGTACTTTGAGATGGGTCAAGTAAAGATTCATTCTTACCTTTCAATACTTCACCTTCCTGATTACCTTCAATGTTGAGTGTGTCTCCTTGATCTGTGCTTTTGATAAACTTCACTTCATTTGATTTACTACAACATCCTTTCTGACTGTTACTTGCATGATTTATGGGATTAGGATTAGGATGAAAAATTCTATTGTTCATTTTGCAAAACCTTGTTGTATGTCCAATCGTGTTGCATATCTAAAAAACAATTCCATTGTTCCCATATCTTGGTCTAGGCTGATTGATTTATGATCTGTATTTTCTAGCAATGTGTCCAACCTTGTTGCATTTATAACATATTACTCTATTTCTTCTGTTCACATCTTCAGTAGGTTTCTTATCTACATTGTTAGTATTCCTAAACATTCTACTACCATCATTATTCTCAATAAATTTAGGAAACCTGCATTCAATAGCTCTATGTCCAAAACCATGACAATTATAACAATAACCATTAAGAGGTTTAAATTGCTTACCTGTGCAATCTCTCTTCATATGACCAATAGTATTACAAGAAAAACATCTACCTTTGAATTCTCTTTGCATACCTTTGGGTGATTCCTCTTGCTTCGGTGATTCTTCTTCTTTAGGTGTATCTTCAGATTTGTTGATCTCATCAGACTTCTTTTCATCTATGCTTTCAGATATTTTCAGATTTGGTTCCTTGCTTTCATCATTTTCTTTAAAAGTGTTGAATCCAAGACCAGTCTTATCATAGAATGGTTTTTGATAAGATATTTGTTCATCAATCTTCTCACTAGTTGAATATAGCCTTTCAAGTTGTTGTTTGGATTTAGTCAGTTCACCTTTCACAATCTTGTTGTATTTCTCAAGTTCATCATACTGTAAATTGATTTTCTCAAGTTCAGATGTTACTATACAAAGTTTAGATTTTAGTCCTTCATTTTCAGTCTTCAGAATTTCATTCTCAAATTTTAGATTTGCTTCATTCTTGCCATTTCCATCTTTCAAGCTAAGCTTCAGATTTGCTATCTTTAGTTCATGCTTAAGGATCTCATTTTCTTTTTCCAAATTGTCATCACAATCTTCAATAGAAACTTTGGATTCCTTTTCAGATGTCAGATCTTCCAACTTGTTTTTTAGTTTCTCAATAAGGTTCTTTGCATCATCATACTTTCTTTTCAAAGTCTCTTTTTCAATAGTAAGCAAGTCAATCTATTCAAGAGCTTCTTCAAGATTCCTCTATAGTTGATCCATATCCATAGAGATCTTACTCAAGCTGCTAGGCTTTCCTTGAATGATTCTTTTCCAAGTAACTAGGCTCTGATACCAATTGTTAGAAATAGGGAATACTGAGAGGGGAGGGGGGGGGGGGGTGAATCATTATTCTACAAATTTTATCTTTTGCCCAATTATGGATATAACAGATTATCTTTACACATGCATAACATAAGAAGCTAAATAACATGCATAGCAATAAAACCAAATAACTCATAACACATTATTTATTCTTGAGGAAACCCTGGCCAAGGGAAAAACCTGGTGGGGATGGTACCCACAAAGATCCACTAATCAAAAGTATCTTGTTAAGGATGTTGACCCTGTTAGGAGTCTATTACAAGCATATAGTGTATCAGTCCTGATTAAGGGACTATAGGCCTTGTTATAAGCCTCAACCCTGTTAGGAGTTGGTAGTACAAAATGTGATTACCAGATGAGCCCACTACCCAAACAAGTAATGTACAATATACACTAATTACAAAAATAGGTTAAGCTACATAACCTTATACTGCTTGCATCAATATCTCTTCACTGCTCTTTCACTATCGCTATTACATATGCATCATATATTTCGCATCATATCACTGCTTCATTACATCACATTACATCACATTACTTCACTATACATCTATATTTACAATTAAAATTACATTTATAAAAATAACTTTATCCAAGAGTTAACATCTAGGATGTCATCCCTTTAGATTGTTAAGTCATTATTTTGATAAAAAAAAATCCCTTAACTCTTTACTAATTCTGTCTTCATATTCTGTCCTGTTGGCTTGACACTGTCTTTGATAAAACTATCATAACTTCTTCCGTACATGCCGTATTGACTTGCGCTCTGATATGGGTGATCAATAGTCATCATAAAGTCTATGTTCAAGTGTGCAAGCACTGAACATACTCCAATCAACATCGCAAACAAAAATTGTGTCCAGGTTCACTGGTAAAAATACTGTCTCACACTTAGACAAATTTGCAATGCGCTCTGTCATACTTGCTCTCTGACCTGTGAGATCTTCATGTGGATCATATGTTTCCATAATGACAACATCTATGTAATCAACTCAGCCAAATTTCCAACAGACATGATACAGATCTGAAATTTATATTTCTGGAAAGGTATTTGAGTTAGCTTTCATTTTCTGTTAGTTTGGATTAATTTTGTTTTGATTTACAAAAGTTATAATCATTTTAGTGAAGACTGGTCTAAACCTGATTTTATGAAATTTGACTGATTTTTTTATTGGTACATGCATATATGACATGATACAGATTCAAAATTTATATTTCTAGAAATTTATTTGAGTTAGCTTTAATTTTTCATTGGTTTGGATTAATTTTGTTTTGATTTGCAAAAGTTATGATTGATTTAGTGCAGATTGGTTAGAATCTAATTTTTTATGACAACAAGTTTTTTGATTATCAAATGACATATTATCTTTGACTAACTTGATTTTCTACCACTTGGGGTTGACAAGTTGTGTTTCTTTTTTGATGGATTTTTATAACGATGGGTTTCATGTACAAGAATAGGTAAGTTTTTCGTAACAGTGGTTTGTAGGTGCAGGTGCAGGTACATCTTGTGGGTACAAAAGATAGAAGACAAATGCTCAAAAATTGCTAAAATAGGTAAAATCTACTAAGCGTGTTGTGAGGAACTCAGGTATTTTGTTACATCTGATAACACTTCATTTTGGGACATAAAACAAACTCTCTTGTGTCAAGCTTGAGTGCCTTTACAGCTTTCATAATTCACACTTCAGTTTTGGGCTCTAAAATGAACATAGATTTTCTTTTTGCATATCTGTTACACATAGTAATTAGGCCCTATGAACACTATTTATGGATGATCTTGAGAGAGTGGGCTTCTTTCACTTATTTACATGAAAATCTCTTCTTGACAAAGGATTCCCTTGCAGGTAGGGAGGATACTAAGATTGTCTCACGTTCCCTTGATTTGCATCCTCAGCTTTTGATTGATACATTCCCTCTCTGGAGACATTGATAGACCATAAGTTGTTGACATCACAGATCTTGGTGAGATAATTTCAATCTTAGCATGTCAGATTAATCTGTCTGCTTTATTTTGGTGAAGTGAAGAGGCTAGGGGATTATGCTCTACTTCCTTTTTGGATAGTACTAGAAACCCATATCCTTGAATCCTATCTAGTCCCCCTATGGTATATTTTGTGAGTCACCTTTAGAGAGGGTTAATCGTAGTGGACATTCCCTTAATTAGGTTAACCACATGGATGAAACCTCAAGTGATAATAGCCATTTTCACCATGGTAGTAGCAACCACTATATAAATGTCCTTGTGGAAGAAATCTTCACAGGTGTGGTCTCTTGTTGGACTGTCAGATCTCCCTAGTAGCTCCTAATTGATTAAATTCTTGGACTATGTCAAAACCCTAGTGCGCTTGGATTGGAGTTCGCTCTCTTGAGATCACAAAAGTTTTAGAGTCAGACCATTACTACAAACCCTAGCAAGGCCAAATTTTTCATTTTCTAGGACTATGTGTGTTATTGAAAAACTTTTTGGAACATACACAAGTAGCATTCCTAGGGATTAGCACATTAAGTCACTATTGCTTGTTCATGTGCAAGGTTGCTTTTACCCTTGTTCATTGTTTTCAGACGATTGATTGCTTCCCTTTGCTTGATGTTCTGCGTGTTTGTTATCTACTTGGTTATTGAAAATGAATGATCCTGAACTATTACACGAATCTGAAAACTTGAACAGAGAAAAACTTGCAAACAAACTGGTTCAGAAAAACTAAAAAATTGCAAATCTGAAGCAAAAATCCTTTCTGGTGTCAAAAGTCACCCTAAAATTTCAAAACTCGTATCAAAGCTAAAGTCAAAGTTGTCAGAAAACTCCAAAATTTGTTAGAAATCTAGTTTTTACAACCTACTTCCAGATTCTGTCAAACAAATCATTGTGTCAGAAATAGAGTAGAACCTATAAAAAATCCATCCATTTTCCTAAGGTGGTCTATTGAGTCTGATTTAGCCTTCTGATTTATCGATTTGAGTCTTTTTCATCTTGTGTCAAAACCTTGTCAAAATTATCTTCAAAATTTAGTCTTCTTACAAAATGGCTAAGTGTTGAGAGCTCATGCCCGCCATCTATTAAGAGTCTACCCATACTACTGTGGCATAGTATCCTTCATTTATGTCTGATCTAATCTTCAATCAATTCAATCTTGACAAGGTTGCGTCATTCGATCTTCTTGAATCAAGTCATTCTTTATTTGTCTTCATCTTGCTCTCTTGCTTCACCCAAGGTTAATGGTGGAAACTCGAGCTTCATCACATAAGAAATCTAGAGAAGCATCTCATACCTTACCTTTGTCTACTCACGTGGGTCCAACCTTTGACAAACTCTACAATTCAGGTCTTTACGAAGATGATGGTCTGGGCAATCTTCAATTAAAAACTGGTTACATACCCCCTCCTCCATCAATCCAAGGGGTCAATCAAAAATTTATACATCAATCTATTCTAGGGAGTCCTAAAACTCCTAACATGTCTCACAGAGGGACACATCACGGGTCTCGAGGACATCACTCTCAACATGGTGCAGATCAAGAATCCACACCTTCTGAAATTGCTCGATATCAAAATGATGATGACTTCAAGAAAATGATGAGGCATTTCTTGAAGGAAGACAGAGAAACATACTTTCTAGAACTAGCTCGTCAAGGGGCTAAACTTCCTCCCAACTTTAATGTTGAAGATATCATTAAACATGAGGAAGAAACTCCAATCACAACTATGATGAAACAGATGCATGTCATGCAAGTCAAACTTAACAAACTTGAAAAAGAAAAGGAACCTAAAGAGTTCTCCATGGAGGCTCTATGCCCTTTTCCATTTGATAAAGACTTGTACATGCTACCATTCCCTAAAAGAGTGGAGATACCTAAGTATGATAAGTATGATGGAAACTCTGATCCTCAAGATCATGTCAAAGAATTCTATACTCAATCTATGGAATTCATGCACAAACCAACTTACTTATTGCGTCTTTTCCCTTGATCTATGGGAGGGTTAGCCATTCATTGGTTCTAAAAAATGCCTCCAACTATCAAAACATTTGAGGAGTTAATAAAACTATTCTACCAATAGTACTCCTACAATATCCAACATTTGGTCACAATGATCGACATTTGCAATCTGAAACAATACTCAGGAGAACCATTCCTGACTTTTCTCAAGAGATGGAGGAAGAAGTTTTCTCTATATGCTAGACCCATTCCAGAAATTGAGAAGCTATAAATCTTCATCAAAAATCTTGTTCTAGAACTCAGCTACCACTTGCAAATGCAAAATCATACATCCTTTGGTAAGATGGTAGAAAATGAAATCAAAATTGAGAAAGTACTTGTGCAAAAAGGAGACATATCAATTCAAAAGGACAAGTATGAATCTAGATCTAGTTCTAAAGATAGAGGCAAAAATTGGAACAAGAATAAAGGCATTTTTACAGATGGCATTGTTGATAATATCCGTCCCCCTTCTAAGGCACCTGCTTTCAATATCACTATTGGCACCCAAGCCATCAAAGCTTCTGAAGCTAAAGCAACAGAATCTAACAAGAAACCATCAACTTACAAACCTTGGGCTACAGATCCTAACTGCAATTTCACTCCTCTTGGAGAGTCCTTGGAATCTACCATGAAAACTTTGTTGGCTAACAACATCATTTACTTTCCTAAGATCCAACCATTTGATCCTAAACTTAAACCAAAATGGTGGAAAGAGACTGATTTCTGTGACTTCCATCGTAATAAGGGTCATAAAACCAATAATTGTGTACACTTGAAACACCTCATACAAGACAAGATTGATAATGGAGAAATCATGATTGATAATCATAAAAGCAATAATGATCATACAACATTCACGGAGCCATTTCCAAAACATGGTAAAGAATATTCTTCTTCTCAACCTAATATGGGTGCTAAAGTCAATTATGCCTACTCTGGAAACAATGTTGTCATCAATATGGTTGAACCATGTCTATTTGAGCATTGCAATGTCATCACAATTGTATGAAGAGATAGAGAAAATCAATTAGCTAATGCAGTTACTCGATCACAAGCTCAGGCGCATCTGCCAGGACAAATCCTAGATTCATCCAATGTCCCTAAGATGCCTTTCAATCTTTCATCTACTTCTAAATAGAAGGCTACATCTAAATCTTCAAATCCTAAAGACACAAGGCCTACATCATACAATATTGTCCAACAACTTCAACATACAAATGCAAAAATCTCCATGTTTGAGTTGCTTTGGATATCTCTAGCTCATAGAGCCATTCTAGACAAAGCTTTGCTCAGATCCAATGTTCCTAATAACCTTGATTTAGACAGATTCCAGACTATGGTTGGTCATCTTACGTCTTCGCAGTATATCTCCTTTTCAGAGGAAGATGATAACTCCTTGAGTCATCCACATAATCAACCCTTGCATATTGAAGTCTTGATCCAAAATTGTTGTGTCAAATGTGTGTTGATAGATGGGGGCACTGGCTTAAACATTTATTCTTTTAGCTTGATCACACAACTGGGATTTTCAAAAATGGCTATTGATCCTAGAAAGAAGATAACTATCAAAGCATATGATGAGCAAGAAAGATCTTCGAAAGGCACCATTGTCTTACCTATCAGAACAGGTCCAGTAATCAGAGATACTACATGTCAAGTTCTTGATCTACCTTTGGCTTACAACATCCTTCTAGGGAGACCCTGGATACATGAAATGAAAGCTATTCCTTCTACATACCATCAATGTTTGAAATTTCCTTATGAAGGAGTAGAGGTAACCATTCCAACATACATATCTACAACTTGCAATGCATTGAAAGAAAGTGCAAATAAACTTGCTCCTAATAACAGAGAATCTTCCACTAAGCAAACAGATGTAGCATCCACATCCAAGATGGAAGACATTGCAAAAGAGGTTAAAATCAAAGATAATGGTATGGGAGAATACAAAATGGAACTTGTTTTATCTCTCACATCTCTCCCATTGTCCCCTAAGTCTTATGGGAAATCGTCAGAGAAAGTGAAACCTAATGCTAAAAAATCCCAAGTCCTATTCAATGGAAGCTTTGTTCCAAAACAAGTATCTAAACAAGAGTTTGAGGAAGATGAAGTCGTGCTTGCATGGTTGTATAAAGAGGAATCTAACTCTCAGTCAGTCCAGAAATGTGAATCCACTTCAAGCAGAATTCCTCAAAAGTCATATGGACCAGGGGACAAATTGATCACAAAAATGGGATATATTGGAAAAAGACCTCTAGGACTACAAGGTAAGGGTCTTCTATCACCTCTTGACCACCATGGTCAAACCAACAAGGATATATCAGGTCTAGGATATAAGAAGAAGCCTTTTTATCTTAGCAAGAACTCCACACATGTCTTAGATAGATTGAACAAAAGGAGGAAGTAATACAATAGTCTGATAGTGATGAGTTAGACACCACTGAGGAGCTCATTCCTTATGAGCATTTGCCTAAAGAGATAAAAGACCTCCTTGAAGCTGAAGATGATCCAGTAAAAAGAATCAATGTAGTAGACACACAAGAACCTCCTATAGAATAAGAGACAGTTGCACCACAAGAACCAACTGATCTTGAAGACAATCAAACAGATAAGGAGGAAGGTGGTAGCTATTTTGAGACAGATTCTCATGAGTATGAATTCAAATTAGAATCTGAGGGTAACCCTTCTTGGGGTATTCACCCTGACTTTACTCATGTTCTCAATTTTCCTAGAGGCATAGATGAGGAATCAAATGACTATGAATGGGGAGTCATTTTAGAGGAAGATGAGCTTATCACAGAAAAATATATTGATGTTATTCACCAATATGCACCTAAACCCAACGTAAGTCTAGAGCAAAATAATGAACTTAATGAGTCTGACCCACCTATGGCTAAATTGGACTCCCACAATGACATTGAGCCTATTCACAAATTGAACATTTTGAGTTGTAATATCACCTTCAAACTTGAACATCAGGTTGGGACCAATGATGATAGATCCATATCCATAAACACTATCTCCCAATCTTTTCCCACTTTGACTATCCAACATCCTGACCTTCTTGACCAAACTTCCATGAATTCGAGCCAAGGTATCTTTACTTTCCTGAATGACTATGCCCTTGCTTGCTACCTAAATGCAGTTGAGCCTATGAAGACTTCCATTAGTGAACCGAGCATCAACATGATGGAGTCAGACACCAAGTATCTTAGTCAAAAGAATAAGAGTAAAAATAAAAATAAAAGGAGTTCTAAGGGTGAAAACTAATTTGTGGTAGTCTCAGAACCTACAAAAGTAAAAATAAAAGACATATTCAAAGGTGAAAACCTCTCTGAGGTGCCTAAGGATGAGATATTTGATGTCCTTCTGAGTCATTTACAGGATAGATCTCTAGTTCTAATTGAGCCCACTCAATCTATTAACTTGGGAACAACAGAGGAACCATAGTTGATCCATGTAGCATAATCCTTATTAGAAGAAGAAAAGCAAAAATTTATTACATTCCTAATAGAAAAGAAGATCAACTTTGCATGGAAATATTAAGATATGCCAAGGTTGGATCCTCATCTTATAATGCACCATTTATCTCCTGCTCCTGGAGTAAAACCCGTTAAACAAAAAATAAGAAAGATGCATCCACATGTTGCACTCTTGGTCAAAGCTGAATTAGAGAAACTACTAAAAGCTGGATTCATCTATGTTATTGACTATGCTGAATGGATCTCAAATATTGTACATGTTTCTAAACCAGATAAATCAATTAGAGTGTACACAAACTTTAGAGATGTGAACAAAGCATGCCCTAAGGATGATTTTCCACTACCTAACATTGATATGATAGTGGACATGATTGCAAGTTTCGAGATGTATTCTTTAATGGATAGTTTCTCTAGATATAATCAAATAAAAATTTCTCCAGAGGATCAAGAGAAAACTTCTTTCACATGTGCATGGGGTACCTTCTACTAGAATGTCATGCCATTTGGGCTTAAGAATGCTAGTGCTACATATCAAAGAGTTATGACATCTATCTTTCATGATATGATGCATCGAACTATGGAGGATTATGTTGATGATACTTTGGCAAAATCTATGATGAGATCTGAACATCTTAATGACTTGAGAAAAATTCTTGATAGAATGGAGAAGTTTAGTCTCAGATTGAATCCTAAGAAGTGTGCTTTTGGTGTCACTTTTGGAAAGCTCTTAGGATACATAGTTTCAAAGAAAGGTATTGAAGTTGATCTAGCTAAAGTTAAGGCTATCATGGAGATGCAACCTCCCAAGAATATCAGTCAAATGAGAACATTACAAGGGAGGGTACAATCTTATAGAAGCTTCATATCTCAGCTAGCAGACATAACAAAATCTTTCACAAAGATATTACATAAAGGTGTGACCTTTGCATGGAATGAGGGATGTGAAAAGAACTTTAATCATATCAAGAAATATCTATCAAATCCTCCTATATTTATGCCTCCTATTCAAGCAAAGCCATTGATCTTATATGTCTCCACAATAGATACATCACTGGGGGCATTACTAGCACAACATGATGAGAACAAAAAGGAAAGAGCTATATACTATATAAGTAGAACATTGGTAGCATATGAGAAGAACTATTCCATGATTGAAAAGGCTTGTCTAGCTATGATCTTTGCATCACATAAACTGAGACATTACATGTTAGCTCATACCAGACATTTGGTAGCTAAGATTGATCCACTAAAGTACCTACTAAGCAAAGCTACCCTCACAGGTAGACTAGCTAAATGGGTCATGTTCTTAAGTGAATTTGATATTGAATATGTTGAGAGAAAAGCTATCAAAGGACATGTTATTGCTGATCAACTAGCAGATGCACCTTTGTTTGATGATACTCCAATGCAAATAGAATTCCCAGATTATTCTATCATGAATCTTTCTTCTAGAGAATGGCAATTATTCTTTGATGGCTCCTATACATAGATTGGATCTAGAGTAGGCATATTGTTTATCACTCCTCAAGGGTATTCAATACCCAAAGCATTCAGATTAAAGTTCCCTTGCACAAATAATATTGCTGAATATGAAGCCCTTCTTAATGGTATGAAAATAACAATTGAGTGGAGAGTAACATAATTACACATTCATGGAGACTCACAACTTGTAATACACCAAGTCAATGATGTGTATCAAATAAAAGATGAAAAGCTCATTCCATACAAGAGAATGGTAGATGATCTAAACAAATACTTCATATCTATCACCTTTGAGAAAATACCTAGAACAAAGAATAAGGCTGCCGATGCAATGGCAATGCTATCTACTTTATTACAATAGCTTGAACATGAGCTACGAGTTCCTAGTGGAAGCACTATCTCATCCTACATATGATTCCCCAGAAACCCACATGATCTGCACTGTTGTTGGTCATGATTCATCTAGATACAAAAACCTTTTCTCTTATCTCAAAGACCAAATCATTCCTGATACCTTCAATCACCATGAGAAATGATACCTTATCCATAATGCATCCTGATATGTCATCATTGGTCACAATCTATACAAATGAGGTCTAGATGGTACACTACTTAGATGTTTAGAATGAGAAGAGTCTCAATGTGCATTAGAGGAAGTCCATGATGGTATTTGTGGATCACATTCTAATGGTTTAACAGTAGCTCGAAAGCTTATTAGGGCTGGGTATTATTGGCTTGAAATGGAGAAAGATGCAATCAAATTTGCTAAGAATTGTCAAAAGTGTCAGATACATGGAAACTTAATTCATGCACCAGGGAGATATCTAATTCCCTTTACTACACAATGGCCTTTTCACCAATGGGCATTTGATCTTATAGGATCTACACATCCTCATTCTTCTAATGGACATACCCATATCATAACAGCTACAGACTATTTTACAAAATGAGTAGAAGTAGTCCCCTTGATTCAAGCAACCGACAAGCAAATTTCTATGTTTATTCTAAACTACATCATATGTCGGTATGGTATTCCACACTCTATAGTCATAGATAATGGTGGACAATTCAAGAATAGAGACTTAGATGATCTATGTGCCAAATTCAAGATTACACAACATTGGTCATCTATCTACTATCCTCAAGGGAATGGACAAGTAGAGGCTTCTAACAAGAATCTATTGAAAATATTACATCGTACAGTTAATAAGATAGGAAGAGACTGGAATCTCATGATCAATCCAGCTCTTTGGGCCTATAGAACAAGTATCAGAATGCCCACTGGGGCTACACCTTTCGCTTTAGTTTATGGGTCTGAAGCGATATTGCCTATTGAGGTTGAAATCCCATCACTTAGAATTAGAATGCATGGTCTAGTAACTGATGATGACTACAGAGTGTCTAGGTTGCAAGAACTTGAACTACTAGATTAGCATAGACAAGCAGCATATGATCATCTCAGAGTGTATCAGAAAAGAATGTCTAGAGGCTACAACAAGAAAGTCAGACTTAGAGAATTTCAGGTTGGCGATCTAGTCTTGAGAGAGAATCCTAAAAATCAATCACATTGAGAAAGCAAGGGGAAGTTTGAACCCAATTGGCTGGATCCCTTTGTTATCACTGCTACTTTTGGCTCTAGTGCCTATCAACTCTCAACGAATGAAGGAGAACATCTTTGAGAACCAATTAACGTTCTCCATTTGAAGAAATTCTATGCCTAAGGCATTCAGTCTATGGTAAAATATCCTAAAAAAAATCTTTAAAATATGAAAAAGTCCTGAAAAAATGAACATCTCGGTGAAAACCTAGCAATAGGTGCCTTGATGATTCACAAAAAAAAATAAAAATACAAAAAATATAAAAAAAAAATTGGAAAAATAAAAAATACAAAAAAATGAGAAAAAGAAAAAGTACCTTGGTGAAAACCTGGAAACAGGCGCCTTGGTAGCAAAAATAGAATCTTTTCCAAGATGATTAAAACCCGGCAAACGGGTGCCACTTGTTTCAAAATACTCCATCTATCAGTGGAATCTTGGTCTTTCCTAGCTTTCAGTCTGCTTTAGTCTGTATATATCCTTGTTTCAATAAAGTCAGTCTGTACACCAATCAGCTCAAGCGTCTGTATCCTATCAATGCTTAACACTTGGGGGCAATCAATGTCATATCTTATGGCCTCCAATACATCTTAGACGAGTCATATCTAGTCAAAGTCCTTTGAAGCTTCATTTGAGTCAATCAGTCAGTCTCCTCTCCAGAAAGGATTTTGCATCTACAACAACGCAATCAAACACAGATTGAAAACAATCTATTCTTTTTACATGCTTTTATCTCCTTGTATGCTTACTGATTCACATTGAGATTTTTGCATATTGTGTCCTTTGAGCTCTTCGATGATGTCCTTTACATGATTTAGAGAGTGATGATTGGGGGCATGATCTTTTCTTTGTCTTCTTCTTGTATGTGAAAATCTAACAACTTTGGAAATTCTAGATTGAAATGGTGTCCGTGTGTAAGAGCCTCTATCTTGAATTGGATGGCCATTCGTACCTCGACCATTGATACCCGAAAAATTCAAAGAAGTTTGATCTAACTATTGTCTTTTTGAGTGAGTTCTTTCTCCTACTATGAAATGCAATCTTGCCTAAGGATGTGAACGACAAAGGGTCACTATGGGTAATTCACACTAGATTTAGAATGATCTCTTGACTATTTGATGTGTTTGAATGCAAGGCGTATTCAGGTCATCATGACGTTTATGTTTTGGTGCTTATAAAAATTGCTATATCAAAATGGACATGATATTCAGGTCATCCTAGCATTTGTGCCTTGGTGCTCATATCTAATCTAACATTCTGAAAATAAAATCAATATTCATATGTCCATGGTTGCCTAACCAGTGGGTGTTGTATTGATTATTGTGCATACAAATCGATATTCATATGTCTATGGTTTCATAGCTAGTGGGCATTGTATTGATTTATCCAATTACCTAAAAGTTCAATGATGACAACAAATTGACACATGATCAGTGACTAGGTCCTAGGTCCTAGGTCCTAGGTTTGCATTTCATTTTGCACTTTGCGTGATCTCACAAATTGCTTGAACACTTAAACAATTCTTCAAAACCAAAAATGCTAAACATGACACAAGGACTGAGCATTGTATGAAGGTTCCTCCAATGAAACAGCAAGTAGAATCCTTTTTTGGGATCAAAATCAAAATCTGAGATCATTCATATTATTAACTACTTGCATAATCGACCTTTAATCATCACAAAAATCTAGAATTCAACTTAACCGATTATCTTACATCAAACTATCAAAATTTCAACTTGGTCAACTCATGGTTTAACCTAGTCAAACTTGGTCTCTAGGACCTCTAAACGATGCAGAACATGTTCTCGAATGTGTATAACCACTTCTCAAATCAATTAACATGCTTCTAAACTATAACACTAAATTTTTTTTGTCAAATTTCAATTTTAATTCCGAAGGGGGCATGGTATTGCACATTATTCAAGTCTGTAAATCTAAATATGTAATCAAATCTTTCCTTAGTAAACAAGACAACAACCACTTGCATTCACTAATTCATCTAAAGACCTCGTCGCTTGGGGAAAATCTATCATGTCTTGGGGCATATCAAATTCATCGAGATCCATATCAATTTGGTATCCTAATCTATCTTGTAAACTATATCAACTTTTCATAACCATCGGTTAATTAGTGTTATTTCCTTGGTTCTTCGTAACTTATGGGTTCAGGATGTCATACCAATATGATTCCTTTGGGACAATCAGGTCTAGAATTAGTCACTCACTTCTTCGCAATCATAAGGTTCAGATTCAGGGATTTTGGCACTTTTTCATAATCACCGGTTCATTGTTGTTATAGTTAACATTATCTTTGGTCAACCAGGACCTAAATCTTGCATCTTTAAATCTTTCAATCAGTTTCTGTCTTAGAATCGGTTAATCTTTCAAATCAGTTTCATACATCTTTATCATACACAGACTATCTTTGAACCACTGCTCTTCACACAATAATTCAAAGAGGGGCAAAATGTAATACCCCAAAAATGGGCTATAGGTTCATTAACCTCCTACATCTTCAAATCGAATGAAATCGATACAAAAGTCCTAACCTAAGGCACATCTGCACATTATCGAATTTAATTGATTATCCTAAATTCTGCATCGGGGAATATTCCTAGAAATATTCCTAATTTATCCTAATTATTTTTAATTTAATGATTATTTGGCGATAAATCATATTTATCCTAAAGTTGATTAATTGAATATGATGAATATTTAATTAATTAATTTAATACTACCACTTAATTATTTAATTAAATTTAATTATATTTATTCCTAAATTGTATTATTTGATTTTGACAATAAATCAAAAATCATATGACTAATTGATTAAATTCCTATTTAATTAATTAAAGTTAGTTGTCAATATTTAATAATATAGTTTTTGAATAAATTTTGATTTAATAATTGATTAACCCATAAATCAATTGTTTTAATTTTAAAATCAGTTAAGTGGAGAATAAATCACTTTATTTTTAATTAATTTATAATTAAATCATGCACAATCAGAAAAGTAGTCAGCTTTAAAACAACTTTAAATCAATTTTCAATTTCAATTTGTTAACTTTCTAAACTCAACTTCTAATGATGAGTTGAAAAAAAGAAAACTAAAACTCTATTTTGAGATAAAAATTGCTTTTTCATGATTTTATGAGTTTATTTATTCTTAATTTCTTGTTAACTCAAAAATCAACCTGAGTTTATCAAGAGTGATTTATGGCTTTTCTCAATGCACCCTCAAGCCTTGGATTTCTATAAAAACAAGGCTCAACTCTTCACAAATCCCTCTGTAAATCCCTCAAGCTTTCAATTTCACAACACTCGAATTTGCACAATTACTTTGGCGAATTTACAACTGAAGAACAAAGATTTTGTGATAGGCAATTTTGTGAGATCAATTCATAGTTTTTCATAGCTTTGCATATCAATTCATATAATTCTTAGATTAATTTGCATATGATTTCAATTTCATTCTAGATTAATTTCATATAATTTTTCATCCTATTGCATCAAAAATTAAAAAAATAGATTAATTTGCATTCATATTTCATTGCTTTCATCATTTTAAATCCTTCCTTTAGGTGTTTCATTGTCACTGATCTTGATTTCAATCTAAGAACATCATACTTGCACCTACTAGAAGGCAGTAAATCGCCTGGTGAGCATAGTTTCAATTACTTGCAGATTTTAGTTTTTGCTAACCTCTAATGTTTTACTGAAGTGTTGTGTCTACAGCTAGGTACAAAATTCACACACATAAAAAGCATACCCAGAGTCATACAAGTCTTTAGAAACTCATTTGAGAATTTTCAAAAAGTTGTTAGAGATTGGTCAAATTTGTCAGGAATCCAATTTTTACAACCTATTTCCAGATTCTATCAAAATATTCACTGTGTCAGGAACATAGCAGAAACTAGAATGAATTCGATCATTTTCCTAAAGTGGTCTCTTGAGTTTGATTTAGCCTTCTGATTTATCAATTTGAGTCTTTTTCATCTTGTGTCAAAACCTTGTCAAAATTATCTTCAAATTCAGTCTTCTTACTAAACAGGTAAGTGTTGTAAGCTCATGCCTGCCATCTATTGGGAATCTACCCATACTACTGTGGCACAGTATCCTTCATTTACTTCTGATCTAATCTTCAATCAATTCAATCTTGACAAGGTTGCATCATTCGATCTTCTTGAATCAAGTCATTCTTTAGTTGTCTTCATCTTGCTCACTTGCTTCACCCAAGGTTAATGGTGGAAACTCAAGCTTCATCACATAAGAAATCCAGAGAAGCATCTCATACCTTACCTCTGTCTGCTCACATAGGTCCAGCTCTCGAGCAACTCTACAATTCAGGTCTTTACGAAGACGACGGTCTTGACAATTTTTGATTGAAAATTGGTTACATACCCCCTCCATCAACCCACATAGGTAATCAACAAACTCCACCTTGATCTATCCTAGGGAGTCCTAAAACTCCTAACATGTCTCATAGAGGGACACATCATGGGTCCCAAGGACATCACTCTCAACATGGTATGGATCAAGAACCCACACCTTCTAAAATTGCTCGATATCAAAATGATGATGACTTCAAGAAAATGATGAGGCATTTCTTGAAAGAAGATAGAGAGACATACTTTGTAGAGTTATATCATCAAGGACCTAAACTTCCTCCAAACTTTAATGTTGAAGATATCATTATGCATGAGGAAGAAACCCCTATCACAGCTATGATGAAACATATGCATGCCATGCAAGTTAAGCTTAACAAACTAGAGAAAGAAAAGGAACCTAAGGAGTTCTCCATGGAGGCCCTATGCCCTTTTCCATTTGATAAGGACTTGTACATGCCACCATTCCTTAAAAGAGTGGAAATGCCTAAATATGATAAGTATGATGGAAACTCTGATCCTCAAGATCATGTCAGAGAATTTTGTACTCAATCTATAGAGTTTATGCATGAACCAACCTACTTAATGTGTCTCTTCCCTCAATCTCTAGGAGGAACAACCATTCATTGGTTCTCTATAATGCCTCCAACTATCAAAACTTTTGAGGAGTTAATAAAAATGTTCTATCAACAATACTCCTACAATATCTAGCATCCGGTCACCATGATCGACATCTGCAATCTGAAACAATATCTGAGAGAACCATTCCTGACATTTCTCGAGAGATGGAGGAAGAAGTTTTCTCTATATGCTTGACCCATTCTAGAAACTGAGAAATTGGAAATCTTCATCAATAATCTTGTTCCAGAAATCAACTACCCTTTACAAATACAAAATCATACATCCTTTGATAAGATGGTAGATAATGCGATCAAAATTAAGAAAGTACTTGTGAAAAAAGGAGAAAAAAGGAGACATCACACTTCAAAAGGACAAGTATGAATCTAGATCTAGTTCTAAGGACAAGAATAAAAATTGGAATAAGAATAAAGGTGTGGTCACTGATGGCATTGTTGATACTATCTTTTCCCCATCTAAGGCACCCACTTTCAGTCTCACTATTTGTACCCAAGCCATCAAAGCTTCTGAAGCTAAAGCAATAGAGTCCAACAAGAAGTCATCTAATTATAAACCTTGGGCTACAAATCCTAACTGCAAATTCACTCCTCTTGGAGAATCCTTGGAATCTACCATGAAAACTCTATTGGATAAAAAAATCATCTACTTGCTTGAGATAAAAGTCTTTGATCCTGAACCTAAACTGAAATGGTGGAGAGAGAATGATTTCTATGAATTCAATCGCAATAAGGGTCATAAGACTAATAATTGCATTCACTTGAAGCACATCATACAAGACAAAATTGATAATGGAGAAATCATGATTGACAATCATAAGAGCAATAATGATCATACAACATGCACATAACCATTTCTAAAACATGGTAAAGAAGATTCTTCTTCTCAGCCTAATATGGGTGCTAAAGTCAATTATGCCTACTCTGGAAATAATGTTGTTATCAATATGGTTGAACCAGGTCTATCTGAGCATTGTAATGTCATCACAATTATAAGAAAAGATAGAGAAAACCACTCAGCTAATGCAGTTACTTGATCACAAGCTTAGGCGCATCTGCAAGGACAAATATCAGATTCATCAAGTGTCCCTAAGGTGCCTTTTAATCTTTCATCTACTTCTAAATAGAAGGCTACATCTAAATCTTCAAATCCTAAAGACATGAAACCTACATCATACAGTATCATCCAACAACTCCAGCATACAAATGCAAAAATCTCCATGTTTGAGTTGCTTTGGATATCTCCAGCTCATAGAGCCATTCTAGACAAAGCTCTACTTGGATCCAATGTTCCTGATAACCTTGATTTGGACAGATTCCAGACTATGGTTGGTCATCTTACATCTCTATAGTATATTTCCTTTTCAGAGGAAGATGATAACTCCTCGAGTCATCTGCATAACTAGCCCTTGCATATTGAAGTCTTGATCCAAAACCGTTGCGTCAAACGTGTGTTGATAGATGGGGGCACTGACTTAAACATTTGTTCTTTCAGCTTGATCACACAACTGAGATTTTCAAAAATGGCTATTGATCCTAGAAAGAAGATAACTATCAAAGCATATGATGAGCAAGAAAGATCTTCCAAGGGAACAATTGTCTTACCTATCGGAACAGGTCCAGTCATCAGAGATACTATATGTCAAGTTCTTGATCTACCTTTGGCTTACAACATCCTTCTAGGGAGACCCTAGATACATGAAATGAAAGCTATTCCTTCTACATACCATCAGTGTCTAAAATTTCCTTATGAAGGAGTAGAGGTGATGATTCCAGCTGACCTTTACACAACTTGCAATGCCTTGAAGGAAAGTGCTGATAAACTTGTTCCTAATAACAGAGAATCTTCCACTAAGCAGCTAGACATTGCTTCAACATCCAAGATGGAAGACATTGCTAAAGAGGTTAAAATCAAAGAAAATGGTACGGGAGAATATACTATAGAGCCAGTCTTATCTTTGACATCGCTCCCTATCTCACCTAAGTCCTATGGACAAACTCTAAAACAATTTAAAAAGGAGTCTAAAGAACCTCTTGAGGCATATAAAGGAAATTTTTCTTCAGAACAAGTGTCCAAACAAGAGTTTGAAGAGGATGAAGCTGTGCTTGTATGGCTATACAAAGATGAGCCTGAATCTCAAATTGTTAAAAAATGTGACTCTAAAACACCAAAGATCCCTTCTAAGTCATATGGCCCAGGAGACAAATTGATCAAAAAGATGGGATACAAAGGAAAAGGACCTCTAGGACTACAGGGTAAAGGTCTTCTGTCACCTCTTGACCATCGTGGCTAAACAAACAAGAATACAATAGGTCTAGGATATAAGAAGAATCCTTTCTATCTTAGCAAAAACTCTCCACATGTCTTAGAATAGATTGAGCCCTCCACATCAAATCAACTAAAGGAAGAAGCAACAGAACAATCTGACAGTGATGATTCTAACACCACCATTGATGAGCTCATTTCTTATGAGCATTTGCCTAAAGAAATAAAAGACCTCCTTGAAGCTGAAGATGATCTAATAAAATTAATCAATGTAGTAGAAACACAAGAACCTACTATAGAGCAAAAGATAGTTGTACCACATGAACCAGCTAATCTTGAAGGCAAACAAACAGACAAAGAGGAAGGTGGTAGTTATTCTGAGATAGATTTCCATGAGTATGAATTCAAATCAGAATCTGAGGGTAACCCTTCTTGGGGTATTCATCCTGACTTTACTCATGTTCTTAAATTTCCTAGAGGCATAGATGAAGAATCTAATGACTATGAATGGGGAGCCATTCCAGAGGAAGATGAGCTTATTACAGAGAAACATGTTGATGCTATTCACCAATATGCACTTAAACCCAACGTAAGTCTAGAGAAAAATGATGAACTTAATGAGTTTGATCCACCGATGGCTGAAGTGGACTCCCACAATGACATTGAGCCTATTCATGAATTGAACATCTTAAGTTGTAATATCACCTTTGAATTTGAGCATCGGGTTAGGACCAATAATGACAGATCCATATCCGTAAACAGTCTTTCCCAATCTTTCACCACTTTGACTATCCAACATCCTAAACTTCTTGACCAAACCTCTATGAATCTGAGCCAAGGTATTTATACCTTTCCAAATGACTATGCCATTTCTTGCTACCTCAATGTAGTTGAGCCTATGAGGACTTCCATTAATAAATCAAGCGTC
Source organism: Chamaecyparis obtusa (assembly GCA_027943335.1). Taxonomy (NCBI): domain Eukaryota; kingdom Viridiplantae; phylum Streptophyta; class Pinopsida; order Cupressales; family Cupressaceae; genus Chamaecyparis; species Chamaecyparis obtusa. Next base: position 681,759 of record BSBK01003210.1, read on the forward strand.
AGCATGACGAAGTCAGACATCAAGTATCTTAGTCAAAAAAATAAGAATAAGAATAAAAAGAAAAGGAGTTCTAAGGGTGAAAACCACTTTGTGGCAGTCTCAGAACCTACAAAAGTAAAAATAAAAGACGTATCTGAAGATGAAAACCTCTCTAAGGTGCCTAAGGATGAGATATTTGATGTCCTTCTGAGTCATTTACAGGATAGATCTCCAATTCTAATTGAGCCCACTCAATCTATCAACTTGGGAACAACAAAAGAACCACAGTTGATCCATGTAGCACAATCCTTATCAACAGAAGAAAAACAAAAATTTACCATATTCCTAATAGAAAAGAAGATCAACTTTGCATGAAAATATTCAGATGTCTGGACTTGATCCTGATCTATAGCTCTAGGATTCAAACCTGTTAAGCAAAAATTGAGAAAGATGCATCCACATGTTGCACTCTTGGTCAAAGCTAAATTAGAGAAACTACTAAAAGCTAGATTCATTCGTGTTATTGACTATGCTGATTGGATCTCTAATATTATACCTATTTCAAAACTAGACAAATCTATAAGAGTGTGCATAGATTATAGAGATGTAAACAAAGCATGCCCTAAGGATGATTTTTTTTCTACCTAACATTGATATGATAGTGGACATGATTGCAGGTTTTGAGATGTATTCTTTGATGGATGTTTTTTTTGGATACAACCAAATAAACATTGCTTCAGAGGATCAGGAGAAAACTACCTTCACATGTGCATGGGGTACCTTCTACTGGAATGTCATGCCATTTGGGCTTAAAAATGCTGGTGCTACATATCAGAGAACTATGACATCTATTTTTCATGACATGATACATCAAACTATGGAGGATTATGTTGATGATACTTTAGAAAAATCAATGTTAAGATCTGAACATCTGAATGATTTGAGCAAAATACTAGATCGAATGGAGAAGTTTAGTCTCAGACTGAATCCTAAGAAGTGTGCTTTTTGTGTCACTTCTGGAAAGCTCTTAGGATACATTATTTCAAAGAAAGGCATTGAAGTTGATCCAGAAAAAGTCAAAGCCATCATGGAGATGCAACCTCCCAAGAATATCAGTCAAATGAGAACATTACAAGGGAGGGTACAATCTATTAGACGCTTCATATTTCAACTAGCAGACATATCACAACCTTTCACAAAGACATTACATAAAGGTGTGACCTTTGCATGAAATGAGGAATGTGAAAAGAACTTTAACCATATCAAGAAATATCTATCAAATCCTCCTATTTTGATGCCTCCTATTCAAGGGAAGCCATTGATCTTATATGTCTCCGCAACTGATACATCACTGGGGGCATTGCTAGCACAACATGATGAGAATAAAAAAGAAAGAGCTATATACTATATTAGTAGAACATTGGTAGCATATGAGCAGAACTATTCCATGATTGAAAAGGCTTGTCTAGCTATGATCTTTGCATCACATAAACTGAGACATTACATGTTAGCTCATACCAGACATTTGGTAGCTAAGATTGATCCACTAAAGTACCTACTAAGCAAAGCTACCCTCACAGGAAGATTAGCCAAATGGGTCATGCTCCTAAGTGAATTTGACATTGAATATGTTGAAAGAAAAGCTATCAAAGGACATGTTATTGTTGATCAAATAGAAGATGCACCTTTGTTTGATGATACTCCAATGCAAATGGAATTCTCAGATTCTTCGATCATGAATCTTTCTTATAGAGAATGGTAGTTATTCTTTGATGGCTCCTATACACATAATGGATCTGGAGCAGGAATATTGTTTATCACTCCTCAAGGATACTCCATTCCTAAGGCATTCAGAATCAAATTTCCTTATACAAAAAATATTGCTGAATATGGAGCCATTCTTAATGGTATGAAAATAGAAATTGAGTGGACAGTAATAGAATTACACATTCATGGGGACTCACAACTTGTAATACACCAAGTCAATGATGTGTATCAAATGAAAGATGAAAAGCTCATTCCATACAAGAGAATGGTAGATGATCGAAAGAAATACTTCATATCTATCACCTTTGATCAAATACCTAGAATAGAGAATAAGGCTGCTGATATAATGGAAACACTATCTACTCTATTGTAGTAGCCTGAACATGAGCTACGCTATGAGTTCCTGGTGGAAGCACTATCTTATCCTGCATATGATTCCCCTAAAACCTACATGATCTACATTGTTGTTGGTCATGATTCATCTAGATACAAAAATCTTTTCTCTTATCTCAAAGACCAAATCATTCATGATACCTTTAACCACCATGAAAAGAGATACCTTATCTGCAATGCATCCCAATATGTCATCATTGGTCACGATTTGTACAAACAAGGTCTAGATGGTATGCTACTTAGATGTTTAGAATAGGAAGAGTCTCAACATGCATTATAGGAAGTCCATGATGGTATTTGTGGCTCACACTTGAATGATTTAACACTAGCTCAAAAACTTATTAGGGCTGGGTACTATTGGCTTGAAATGAAAAAAGAGGCTATCAAGTTTGCTAAGAACTGTCAAAAGTGCCAAGTACATGGCAACTTAATTCATGCTCCAGGGAAAGATCTAATTCCCTTTACTACACAATGGCCTTTTTACCAATGGGCATTTGATCTTATAGGAGCCATACATCCTCATTCTTCTAATGGACATACCCATATACTCACAACTATAGATTATTTCACAAAATGGGTAGAAGCAGTTCCTTTAACTCAAGCGATTGGTAAAAAAATTTCAATGTTCATCTTAAACTACATCATATGTCGGTATGGTATTCCACATTGTATAGTCACAGATAATGGTAGACAATTCAAGAACAAAGACTTAGATGATCTATGTGCTAAATTCAAGATTACACAACAGTGGTCATCTATCTACTATCCTTAAGGGAATGGAGAAGTAGAGGCTTTAGACAAGAATCTATTGAAAATCTTGCACCGAATAGTTAATAAAATAGGAAGATATTGGCATCTCATGATCAATCCAACTCTCTAGACCTACAAAAAAAGTATGAAAACACCTACTGGGGCTACACCATTCGCTTTAGTTTATGGGTCTGAAGCAGAACTACCTATTGAGGTCGAAATCCCATCACTAAGAATCAGAATGCATGGTCTAGTAACTGATGATGACTACAGAGTGTCTAGGTTGCAAGAACTTGAACTACTAGATGAGCACAGACAAGCAGCGTATGATCATCTCAGAGTATATCAGAAGAGAATGTCTAGAGGTTACAACAATAAAGTTAGACACAGAGAATTTTAGGTTGGTGATCTAGTTTTGAGAGAGAATCCTAAAAATCAATCACATCGAGAATGCAAGGGGAAGTTTGAACCCAACTGGCTGGGTCCCTTTGTTTTCATTGCTACTTTTGGCTCTAGAGCCTATCAACTCTCAACGACTGAAGGAGAACAACTCTGAGAACCAATCAAAATTCTTCATCTAAAGAAATTCTATGCCTAAGGCATTCAGTCTATGGTAAAATGTCCTGAAAAAATCTTAAAAATTGAAAAAAGTCCTAAAAAAATGAACATCTTGGTGAAAACCTAGCAATGGGCACCTTGATGATTTACAAAAAAATAAAAAAATATCAAAAGTACAAAAAAATTAAAAAAATGAAAAATATAAAAAAATGAGAAAAAGAAAAAGTGCCTTGGTGAAAACCTGGAAACAGGCGTCTTGGTAGCAAAAATAGAATCTCTGCCAAGATGGTGAAAACCTAGAAAATAGGTGCCACTTGTTTCAAAATACTCCATATATCAATGCAATCTTGGTCTTTCCTAGCTTTCAGTCTTGCTTTAGTTTGTACATATCTCTTAGTTTGTTTTTGCTTTCTTATTTTCAATAAGTCGGTCTGTACACCAATCGGCTCCAATGTCTGTATCCTATCAATGCCTAACACTTGGGGGCAATCAAAGTCATATCCTATGGTCTCTAGTATACCTCAGATGAGTCATATCCAGTCAGAGTCCTTTGAAGCTTCATTTGAGTTAGTCAGTCAATCTCCTCTGCAGAAAGGATTTTGCATCTACAACAATGCAATCAGACACAAATTGAAAACAATCTTTGCTTTTACATGATTTTATCTCCTTGTATGCTTATTGATTTGCATTGATATTTTTGCATATTTTGTCACTTCAAGCTCTTCGATGATGTCCTTTACAGGATTTAGAGAGTGATGACTCGGGGCATAATCTTTTCATTTTTTTTTGCTTGTATGGGAAAATCTAACAACTTTTGAAATTCTGGATTGAAATGGTGTCTATTTGTAAGAGCCTTTATCTTGTATTGGATGGCCATGCGTACCTCAACCATTGATACTTGGAAAATTCAAAAAGTTTGATCTAACTATTGTCTTTTTGAGAAAGTTCTTACTCCTACTATGAAACACGATCTTACCTAAGGATGTGAACGACAAAGGGTCACTACGGGTAATTCACACTAGATTTAGAATGATCTCTTGATTGCTTGATGTGTTTGTTCCGCAAGGTGTATTCTGGTCATCACGACGTCTATGTTTTGATTCTTATACAAATTTCTATATCAAAATGGACATGATATTTAGGTCATCTTGGCGTTTGTGCCTTGGTGCTTATATCTAATCTGACATTCCGAAAACAAAATCAATATTCATATGTCCAGGGTTGTCTAACTAGTGGGCATTGTATTGATTCTTGCACATACAAATCAATATTCATATGTCTATAGTTTCATAACTAGTGGATGTTGTATTGATTTATCCAGTTACCTAAAAAGTTCAATGATGACAACAAATTGACACATGATCAGTGACTAGGTACTAAGTCCTAGGTTTGCATTTCATTTTGCTTTTCATTTTGCACTTTGCATGATCTCACAAATTGCTTGAACACTTAAACAATTCTTCAAAACCAAAAATGCTAAACATGACACAAGGACTGAGCATTGTATGAAGGTTCCTCCAATGAAACAACAAGTAGAATCCTTTTTTGGGATCAAAATCAAAATTAAAATCTAAGATCATTTATATTATCTTACATCAAACTATCAAAATTTCAACTTGGTCAACTATGGTCAACTCATGGTTTAACCTAGTCAAACTTGGTCTCCAGGACCTCTAAATGACATAGAACATGTTCTCAAATGTGTATAATCACTTCTCAAATCAATTAACATGCTTCTAAACTATATTGCTGACTATTCTTGTCAGATTTCAATTTTAATCTTGAAGGGGGCATGGTATTGCACATCATTCAAGTTTGTAAATCTAAATCTGTAATCAATCTTTCCTTAGTAATCAAGACAACAACCACGTCTAGTTACTGATTCATCTAAAGTCCTCGTTGCTTGGGGAAAATCTATCATCTCTTGGGGTATATCAGATTCATCAAGATCCATATCAATCTGGTATCCTAAATCTATCTTGTAAACTGTATCAGCTTTTCGTAACCAACGGTTCATTATTGTTGTTTCCTTGGTTCTTCGTAATTGATGGGTTCAAGATGTGATACCACTATGATTCTTTTGGACAATCAGGTCTAGAATGAGTCATTCACTTCTTCACAATCATAAGGTTCAGAATCAGGTGTTTTGGCACTTTTTCATAATCACTGGTTCATTGCTGTTATAGTTAACATTATCTTTGGTCATTAAGGACCTAAATCTTAAATCTTTAAATCTTTCAATCAGTTTCTATCTCGGAATCAGTTAATCTTTCAAATCAGTTTCAAACATCTTTATCATACACAGACTATCTTTGAACCACTGCGCTTCGCACAATAATTCAAAGAGGGGCAAAATGTAATACCCCAAAAATGGGATATAGGTTCATTAACCTCCTACATCTTTAATTCGAATGAAATCGACATCAAAGTCCTAACCTAAGGCACATCTACACATTATCGAATTTAATTGATTTTATCCTAATTCTGCATCAGGGAATAGTCCTAGCAATATTCCTATTTTATCCTAATTATTCTTGATTTAATAATTATTTGGTGATAAATTCTATTTATCCTAAAGTTTGATTAATTGAATATTCTAAATATTTAATTAATTAGATTTAATACTGCCACTTGATTATTTAATTAGATTTAATTAAATTTATTCCTAAAGTGTATTATTTAATTTTGACAATAAATACAAAAACTTATGACTAATTGATTAAATTCTTATTTAATTAATTAATGTCAATTGTCAATTTTTAATAATATAATTTTGAATAAAAGTTTGATTTAATGATTGATTAACCCTTAACTCAATTGTTTTAATTCAAAAATTAGTTAAGTTGAGAATAAATCACTTTATTTTTAAATTAATTTATAAATAAATCATGCACAATCAGAAAAGCAGGCAACTAGAAATTAACAATCAATTTTAAATTAAAACTCAACATCTGATGATGAGTTGAAATTTGATCTAAACTCTATTTTGAGTTAAAGCAGTGCTTTTGCATGATTTTTATGAGTTAATTATCTCTGATTTCCTGATAACTCAAAAATCAACTTGAGTTTATCAAGAGTGATTTATGGCCTTTCTCAATGCATCCTCAAGCCCTCGATTTCTATAAAATCAAGGCTCAGCTCTTCATAATTATCAACACTTGAATTTGCACAATTACTGTGGTGAATTGGTGATTGAAGGATTAAGCACTTGTGACAGGTGATTTGTGAGATCTTTCATAGTTGATCATAGTTTTTGCATAGTTTCATATCATAGATTTTCATATCATTCATAGCATTCTTAGATAAAATCTGCATTCAATTTCATTAATTTTAGCTTAGAATCATACAATTTTCATATTATTGCATAGAAAATACAAAAATATAGATTAATTTGCATTCATACAGTCTTTCATCTTTTGCATTCAAATCCTTCGTTTAGGTGTTGCATTGTCATTGATGTCAATTTCAATCTGAGAACATCATACTCTCACCTACTAGAAGGCAGTAAATCACCTGGTTAGCATAGTTTCAATTATTTGCAAGATTTCAATTTTTGCTAACCTCTAATGTTTTATTGAAGTGTTGTGTCAACAGCTAGGTACAAAAATCACACACACAAATCTCACTTTCTCATTCAATATAATCGGGAAACTTATTAAACCATAAAGTCATACCTTCTTCAACATCAAAAAGTTGTATTACATCATCAAGGATTTCTTCACTTTTCCATAACATATCTATCTTATCACCTTGAGCATCATATGCATGGACTTTAGAAGCTACATTATCTGATTTTTCTTGCTTCATTATACTCAATCTTTCTTGCTCAACAACTTGAGAAATCAAATTATCACTAAACTCTTGACTCTCTTACAAATTTAGAGAAGGTTGTTCTAGAGGTGTCAAATTTTCAATAAGCTTTTCATAGGGTATTACTCTTTCTAGAACAGGCTCATAAAACCTTGAAGAGGAAAACATGCATGATGATTCTTTTACAAGCTCTTGAAACAAGGAAACACTCCTAACACTTAGAATTTCACAATGAGTGGACTTAGAAGACTCACCTTGCACGAAACTTGGAATTCTAACTATAGACACTGTAGGCTCTTGGTTTAGCAAGATTTTAACTACCTTTATTAATGCAGAGATATACCTATGGGGTAGCTTACTTCCCATAATTAGTATAGTAATACAAGAACAAGGACCAATGAATAAAGCAAAAAGGCTTTCTACACTTTGAACTCTGCAGAATTCACATGAGTGCACCTAGGATTAGGATCACTCAATCTCAACTTTTTCAGTAATCCTCACAAAGCATATATGTGCCCATAATACTTCTTGTTATCTGTGACATTAAGGGATAGGATGTGAATATAAGAACACTACCAAGTTACTCACAAATAAAGTAGGGGCTATTGCTATTAAGTCCACAACTACAGACTTAAATATTTAGAATTTGATTTGTTTGTCTTGGTGTAGAACTGTTAGACAAGAAAGAACATCTATTTTGAACAAATGTCTATGATCAATCCATTATCCATTGGGTATATTCAAAACAATTCCTCACTATATTGTTGCTTCTTATCATTCACCTTGCAAATGAAAATCAAATGAGAATCTACTACTTTCAAATATCCTTCTTAATACCCTGCTATTCTGTTAGGTTCTATTAAGCATTTACTTAACTTTTCAAGTTAACATCAAAACATACAGACTATGTCTGCAGCTATTGATCTTAAGGTCATCAACTCATAAGATAATAGGAAATAAAAAACCATCAAATATGAGACAAGATTCAAAGCTATTATGGAAATCCTAATATTACTTGCCAAACTGATACAAGAGTGAGTTACTGAACATAGAATACTCCACAAATGAATAAGAAAACTATAGATTCATTAAGATCTTTGTAAAATAGAGAGGTTGCAAACCCCTTCTAGGTTGAGATAGGATGTGAAGCTAAGAACACTATCAAGTTACTCACAAATAAAGAAGGGGCTGTTGCTATTAAGTCCACAACTATAGACTTAAATATTTAGAATTTGATTTGTTTGTCTTGGGGTAGAACTGTTAGACAAGAAATAACATCTATTTTGAACAAATGTCTATGATCAATCCCTTATCCATTGGGTATATTCAGAACAATTCCTCACTATATTGTTGCTTCTTAACATTCACCTTGCAAATGAAAATCAAATGAGAATCTCACTACTTACAAATATCCTTCTTAATACCCTGCTATTCTGTTAGGTTATATTAAGCATTTACTTAACTTTTCAAGTTAACATCAAAACATACAAACTATGTCTGCAACTATTGATCTTGAGGTCATCAACTCATAAGATAATAGGAAATAACAAACCATCAAATAAGAGACAAGATTCAAAGCCATTATGGAAATCCTAATATTAGTTGGCAAACTAATACAAGAGTGAATTACTGAACATAGAATACTCCACAAATGAATAAGGAAACTATAGAGTCATTAAGATCTTTGTAAAATAGAGAGGTTGCAAACCCCTTCTAGGTTGAGATAGGAGTGAAGCTAAGAACACTATCAAGTTACTCACAAATAAAGAAGGGGCTGTTGCTATTAAGTCCACAACTACAGACTTAAATATTTAGAATTTGATTTGGTTGTCTTGGGGTAGAACTGTTAGACAAGAAAGAACATCTATTTTGAACAAATGTCTATGATCAATCCCTTATCCATTGGGTATATTTAGAACAATTCCTCACTATATTGTTGCTTCTTAACATTCACCTTGCAAATGAAAATCAAATGAGAATCTCACTACTTACAAATATCTTTCTTACTACCTTGCTATTTTGTTAGGTTATATTAAGCATTTACTTAACTTTTCAAGTTAACATCAAAACATACAGACTATGTCTACAGCTATTGATCTTGAGGTCATCAACTCATAAGATAATAGGAAATAACAAACCATCAAATAGGAGACAAGATTCAAAGCTATTATGGAAATCCTAATATTAGTTCCCAAATTGATACAAGAGTGAGTTATTGAACATAGAATACTCCACAAATGAATAAGAAAACTATAGATTCATCAAGATCTTTGTAAAACAGAGAGGTTGCAAACCCCTTCTAGCAATCCTTGGATGCAAGCCTATAGAACCGAGTCTATCTTTGGTCTCTTACAAATGATTCTTCTTCTCAACCCTAGAAAAGAACTCTTGGGATCAACTCTGAAGATATTTTTAGAGAATTTGAAACCCTTCCAAATGATCTTGGAAATCCTTATAAAGGACTGCAAAAAGCTTGGGATCACTTAGGGCACAATTAGGGAAACATTGCCAACTACTACAACATGAAATCAAGAACTAATTTATTAGAGAAGTGACAATGAGAAAGACCCTAATTATGATTAAGAAATATCAGAGACAAATTTGATATCTTTACATTGTAGAAACCCTAGCAGTCAAACTATAATCAGGGTATGATCTCATTATTCCTAGTTGCAAGTAACTCATCACTAGAAATATCTCAGCTACCTCTGTGTACTAGGAAAGTGAATTCTTTGACAACTTGGTCCAAAATATTAATGTTGTATCTAGAAGAAACCATCTGTAAAATATCAAGCTTCAAGGCGGCCACAAAATCTAATCTTATTCGGCTCAACCACCATGGAGCTCATTCAATTCTCAACTACAAATTTATCATTTATGGCACAAGAAGAAATTAGATTTGATCGTTTGTTCTTCTGGTGCATGGTCATTTCTATTTTATGCAAATCCTAGCTCATAAAATTCAAATGTGGACTGACAATGGTTAATTTATCAAATTTAAAACATGAACGTTGATCTTGTTTCTTCCCAGCACATCGGATGATTCTCATAAATCATTATAACAATCAACTAAGATTTTAAAAGTATGGCCACATCATCTTTTCCTGGTAACCAATTGGAAACAGGCACATCAACAACACTTGGCAACTGGACCCACCGTCACATCTTCATTAGTCATTAAATCAGGATCGTCGATCTTTACTTAAGAGATAATCAATGGCTGTTGCAATGCCACAATGGTTAAAGCCTCATGCATCTTTTCTTCACAACAATGCGACAACCATTAGATCAAGAAAGATCTACGACAGTTTGAAAATTGCAGTATCTTGGACCCACCTGACAACTGGACCTATCATCACTGTTAGATAGAAGATCTAACATTTGATGCCTTTAGTATCTTCTAACTAGACCCATTATCGCATCTCAATGGCTTGATACCAAATTGACGGCTATCGCAATGCCGCGATGACTATCTTTCGAGCATATTTCCTTTACGACAACATGACCACCGTCAAATCAAAAGCAAGATGAGCGTTCATTTAACACGCTAAAAACCTCAGCCCCACTAACAACTTCCACGTCACCATCCCTCATGACCAATAAAAATCAAACATGTCTGCAACACCTGGCATTGGATCCATCGTCTTCATCGGTCTTTACCTTCTGGAAGATCAGACAGTTGTTGCAAGCCACAATGGTTAACAACTAGGCATCTTTCCTTTGTGGCTATGCGACAACCGTTGATCTTTATCAAACTTTAACTGACCACGTAGCCTTAAGAAACTGTGCTTGGATTGACAAGTGTCATTCAGTCATAGCCCCATAAAAAGGAAAAGCCTAACAATAGGAAGGTTTGTGGGGGAACGACAACCACAAGATTTTAAAGGATCTAACAGTTGGGAAATAAACCAGGGAAAGCTAAAGTTTTGAAATAAATTTTTACGAAAAGGGGACCCCAATTAAAACTAATCGTTAACACATGGGTTGATAAATTAAGTGAATAAAAGGTCACATGTGTTATTTGGACTTTAGTGTTTTCCAAAAAGTAATGACCAAAAAGAACAACAGAAGGTCGACCTAGGGTTTAGACTTAGACAAATTTTAAAACCCTTGGGCATGAATTTAGACCTAATTCTCAAACCTTGCAAAATTCATATCTCTCTGGTTTTTGCATTTCAACACATGTGCTCTTAACTAGAGCTTGTACACAACTTGAACCATCCCAAGCTAAGGGCGCAAGCCATAAAACATTATATATCTTCTTCGCAGACCAAAACAAGATGTAGCAGGACATGACAACTTTATTAGGGTTTTGCAAGGATGAAGACCATTTTCTCTAGATTTTTTCTATTGATTGGAAAATGGACTAACATTGGCTTTGATTGGGGATGTATGCCTCTTTAAGGCATAGCAAGAACTTTAGAATAATTGGGAGAGAAGACCACCTACTAGACAAAACTTGCAGGGCACCTTTTCAAAAACTAGCAAACTAAAACAGGGAAGGAGGAAAGAAACAAACAACTAAAAGGGAAAACTAACCTACTATTCATGGATAAGGAGAGTACCTTATGAAAAGTACAACTTCATAAAGTGTCCATGAACTGGCAATTCCAAGACATTTCCAACCAAATCCTTCAAGATATAAGAATCAGATCCTCATTTTGCATCAATGAGATAGGATCCCAACCATATTGGGTCAAATTTACTATGCTTACCCCTATCTTCGAACCTAGCATTCCATATCAGAAGCAAATCATTTATGTAAAAAATTCTAACTGTGGTCTTTTTGTCATACATTCTCTTATACTACAACTACAAGTTGATATTCTTGTCATGAGCCTCTCTTGTTGATTCATCCAACTGTATCAGATCTTCCAATCTGATCCTCATCTCATTATCCAAATCATCATCATATATTTGGATGAACTTATACATCTGCAACAGATTATTTTGTGGTAACCTAGCATGAATTCCATATACTAAATCAAAAGGAGCACAACCAATTGCCTTTTTTAGTGTCACTCTATCAACCCATAGAGCCAGCTGCAACTTGGAATCCCATGATTTCTTATTTTTATTAAGAACTCTTTCCAAAATCTTTATCAAGCTCTTGTTACTTGATTCTTCCTAACCATTACCTTGAGGGTGATAAGGGGATGAATATGAGACCTAAATTCCATATTGCTGACAAAAACCACCAAACTCTTTAGACTTGAAACACATTGCATTATCAACTATTATTGTCTCAGGACATCCAAACCTGGTTAAGATGTTCTACATCATAAAATCAGTTACCACCTTACTAGTAGCCCTTCTAGTGGGAATTTCTTCCACCCACTTAGTGAAATAATCTATGGCCACCAGGATCCATGAATGACCCCCACTTGATTTGTTTGGGATTTCCCCAATAAAGTCCACACCCCACTTCTGAAAAGGGGCCATCACTGCAATAGGTTTTAAAGGCAAATTACCACTAAATTTTAATTTTCTTGTGAACCTCTAGCAGGCATCACACTTCTTGACAAACAAATGTGCATCTTTGAAAATTGTAGGCCACTAGAAACTAGACCTTAATATCTTATGCGCGGTTGTCTTAGCCATGTAATGGCCACCACACACACCTTCATGCATTTCTTGTAACACGTGTTCAACCTTTTCATGATCAATGCATTTGAGAAAAACACCTTCATTGCTCCTCCACCATAATTCACCTTTGAAAATCACATACCTTATAGCATGTAATTTGACAGTCCTCTTTTTATTGTCATCCATTTCAGGAGGAAGAAACATTCTCTGTAAGTATCCAACAATATCTGTATACAAATCACAACAATCCAAATCACATATATATGGTCTTTGTTCTTCTTCAAGAATATTTATATGATTATAATCTAAATTGCTTTGGGCCATGAGTTTAGCTAATCCCATTCCTCTAACTAGTTTTGTGATTTGAATGTCAATGTTGAATTCCTGAATCCTGTTAATCCATCTACACCTTCTTCCTGAAACTTCTTGTTGTACTAAGATGTCTTTCACAGCAGCACTAGGCACATATGCAACTATAGTTGCTCCAACTAAGTAGCATCTAAAATTTTTAATAGCTTTAACTAGTGCATAGGCCTGTTTCTCATTTATATCATATTTTATCTCTACTGCTTGTAAAGACTTGCTAAAAAAGGATATGGGCTGCTCAAAACCCTTTGAGTTCTTTTGTAACAATACTACAGAAATAGTATGAAAGGAAGCAAAAGAAAATATTTGGAGAGGCTTACTATAATTCGATTTCCTCAGAATAGGTGCATCCTTGATTGCTTGCTTGATTTCAGAAAAAGCCCTCTTAGCTTCTTCAGTCCAGTCCATCTTTGCATCTTTTTTCAACATCTTGGAGATAGGGATACTAGTCTCAGCAAAATTTGGAATAAATATTATAACAAAGTTTATTTGTCCAAAGAAAGATTGAATTCATTTGACATTTTTTGGCAATGGTACTTTGTCAATTGAAATTACTCTCTCAGGGTCAATTCTAACTCCATCCTTAGACACAATGTGACCCAAAAGATTACCTTCTATTACCCCAAAAGCACATTTCTTTGGGTTCAAAGATACTCCATACTCTAGAGCTCTCATAATTTTTTTTCAAGGTGGCCATGATGTTGATCCTCCTTTGTTGAGTAAGCTATGAGGTCATCCCAATATATCACAAGAAACTTGTTGATGAAATCTGCAAATGCAACATCCATGGCTCTTTGAAAAGTAGCCCCAGCATTTGTCAAACCAAAAGGCATCTTGACATATACATATGTACCCCATGGAGTAGTAAATGTAGTTTTAAATTGTTCAGTATCCTTGACAATAACTTTGTTATAGCCTGAAAACCCATCCATCATAGACATCAGCTCTGAACCAGTAACTCTTTGTAACATGGCCTCCATATTTGGTAATCCATAGTTATCTTTTAATGAGTTCATATTTAAATTTTTGGTAATCCATAGTTATTATTTTTCCTTACTGGGACCAAGTTGGAAACCCATGTTGAATGCCTAATAGGTTGAATGATGCCTGCATCACTCATTCTCTGTAATTCTTCTTGCATTTTTGGTGCTAAAGTACGGTTCATAGGTCTTAAATTCTATCTGAAAGGCTTTGTTCCTTCTTTCAAAGGAATCTCATGTTGGAACAAATCCTATCTATAGGCTTTCAAGTCATCATAAGACCATGCAAAAAAATGCCTATATTTCCTAAGAAGATCAATTAGGGACTTTCTTATTTTGGGAGATAACTTTTCCCCAATATATATATTTTTTGGAGTTTCAACTGTCCCTAAATTAATTTCCTCTAGTTTCTCTAGCTTATCCACATTTTTTGTTGAAAAGAACCTATCATTATTATCAAATGATCTCTTAAGAACAACCAAACCCTTTGGGACCTTGTTTGTTTTTAACTGCAAGACTTCCCAACCAAGAACACTATGCTTACCATCTGAAGTTTCCACATACCCACTGAAATTTAGTTCTCTATCCACAAGATCGACCTTAGAATGTAAAAACCTTAAGATGTCCAAATCATCTTCAAAAACTTGCCAATTTTCAATGTTGTATGGTATGGAAGGTCTATATTGAATTTCAATTTTGGAAATTCTAGCAAATGTAACATCCTTTGGTCTTAAAGCAATGTTTGCAAGCAGGTCATTATAACTACCTTTATTAATGCAGAGATATACCTATGGGGTAGCTTACTTCCCACAATCAGTGCATTCATACAAGAACAATGACCAATGAATAAAGCTCAAAGGCTTTCTACACTTTGAACTCTGTAGAATTCAGGTAGGTGCACCTAGGATTAGGATCACTCAATCTCAACTTTTTCACTAATCCTCACAAAGAAGATATGTGCCCATAATACTTCTTGTTATCTGTGACATAAAGGGATAGGATGTGAATCTAAGCACACTATCAAGTTACTCACAAATAAAGTAGGGGCTCTTGCTATTAAGTCCACAACTACTAACTTAAAGATTTAGAATTTGATTTGTTTGTCTTGGGGTAGAACTGTTAGACAAGAAAGAACATCTATTTTTACTAAATGTTTGTGATCAGTCCCTTATCCATTGGGCATATTCAAAACAATTCCTCACTGTATTTTTGATTCTTATCATTCACCTTGCAAATGAAAATCAAATGAGAATCCCACTACTTACAAATATCCTTCTTAATACCCTGCTATTCTGTTAGGTTATATTAAGCATTTACTTAACTTTTCAAGTTAACATCAAAACATACAGACTATGTCTGCAGCTATTGATCTTGAGGTCATCAACTCATAAGATAATAGGAAATAACAAACCATCAAATATGAGACAAGATTCAAAGCTATTATGGAAATCCTAATATTAGTTCCCAAATTGATACAGGAATGAGTTACTGAACATAGAATACTCCACAAATGAATAAGAAAACAATAGATTCATTAAGATCTTTATAAAATAGAGAGGTTGCAGACCTCTTCTAGCAATCCTTGGATGCAAGCCTATAGAACCAAGTCTATCTTTGGTCTCTTACAAATTATTCTTCTTCTCAACCCTGGAAAAGAACTCTTAAAACCAACTCTGAAGATATTTTTAGAGAATTTGGAACCCTTCCAAATGATCTTGGGAATCCTTATAAAGGACTACAAAAAGCTTGGGATCACTTAGGGAACAATTAGGGAAACATTACCAACTACTACAACATGAAATTAGGAACTAATTTATTACATAAGTGACAAGGAGAAAGACCCTAATTATGATCAAGAAATATTAGAGACAAATCTGATATCTTTACATTGTTGAAACCCTAGCAGTCAAACTACAATCAAGGTATGATCTCATTATCCCTATGGCAAGTAACTCATCACTACAAATATCTTAGCTACCTCTGCATACCAGGAAAGTGAATTCTTTGACAACTTGGTACAAAACATTAATGTTGTATCCAGATGAAACCATTTGCAAAATATCAAGCTTCAAGGCGGCCACAAAATCTGATCTTATTTGGCTCAATCACCTTGGAGATCATTCAATTCTCAACTAAAAATTTATCATTTATGGCACAAGAAGAAATCATATTTGATCATTTGTTCTTCTGGCATACGGTCGTTTCTATTTTCTGCAAACCCTAGCTCAGAAAATTCAAATGTGGACCAACAACGGTTAATTTATCAAATTTAAAACATGATCGTCGATCCTATTTCTTCTCAGCACATCGAATGATTCTCATAAATCATTATAATAGTCAACTAAGCTTTGAAAAGTCTATCCACATATTCATTTCTTGGCAACCGATCGAAAACAGGCACATCAACAACACCTAGAAACTGGACCCATCGTTGCATCTTCATCAGTCATTAAATCAGGACCATTGATCTTTACTTAAGAGAGAATAAATGGATGTCACAATGCTATAGTGGTTAAAACCTCGTGCATCTTTTCTTCATGGCAATGCAACAACTGTTAGATCAAGAAAGATCTACGACGGTTTGAAAACTGCAGTATCTTGGACCCACCTGACAACAGGACCTATCGTCACCATTAGATAGAAGATCCAACAGTCGATGCCTTTAGTATCTTTTGACTAAACCCACTGTCAAATCTCAATGATGTGATACCAAATTGAGGACTGTCGCAATGCCATGATGACTATATTTCAAGCATATTTCCTTTGCGGCAACATGACCACCGTCAGATGAAAAGCAAGATGAACATTCATTTAACATGTTGAAAACCTTGGCCCCACCAACAACCTCCACGTCACCATCCCTCTTGAACAATGAAAATCAAACATGTCTGCAACACCTGGCATCGGATCCACCATCTTCATCAGTCTTAACCTGCTAGAAGATTGAACGATTATTGCAGTGCTGCAATGGTTAACAACTGAGCATCTTTTCTTTGTGGCTATGCGACGACTGTCAATCTTTATCAAACTTTAACCGACCACATAGCCTTAAGAAACTAGGCCCACTTTGACAAGTGTCATTTAGTCATAGCCCCACAAAAAGGAAAAGCATGATAGCAGGAAGGTTTGCGGGGGAACGACAACCATAAGATTTTAAAGGATCTAATGGTTGGGAAATAAACCGGGGAAAGCTAAAGTTTTGAAAGAAAGTTTTATGAAAAGGGGACCCTGATTAAAACTAACCACTAACACATGGGTTGATAACTTAAGTGAATAAAATGGCACAAGCGTTATTTAGACTTTAGTGTTTTCCAAAAAGTAATGACCAAAAAGAAAAATAGAAGGTCAACCTAGGGTTTAGACTTAGAGAAATTTTAAAACCCTTGGGCATGAATTTAGACCTAATTCTTAGACCTTCCAATAGTCATATCTCTCTAGTTTTTGAATTTCAACACATGCACTCTTAACTGGAGCTTGTACACAACTTGAACCATCCCAAGCTAAGGGTGCAAGCCATAAAACATTATATATCTTCTTCGTAGACCAAAACAAGATGTAGCAGGACATGTCAACTTTCTTAGGGTTTTGCAAGGATGGAGACCATTTTATCTGGACTTTTTGCATTGATTGGAAAATGGACTAACAAAGCATATGAAAAACTATGCAGCAATGGGGCATTGAAGGCTGAACACCAAAAGGTTGCCGAGTGAGAGTTCGTGCATGCCCTTGACTTCCCATAGAACTTTAAGGTTCAATGGATCAAAATCGTACTGAGCCATGTACATGACATGAAAATTTGGCTGGAGGATGGACCATGGAAGATCACAAAGGAGATGATACATTGAGTAAATGGTTATCCTAGTCTTATAGGGATGAAGACTATGCGATGTCAAACCAAGGAGACAATACAAGCCAATATCCAGGTGGTATGGAATAAAAGAGGGATGACCATTTCAATAATCACTGATCTAAAAATTAATTTTGTAGTAAGGGTGATTGCACATAAGTTTTATCAATCCAGTAGGTTGGACAGTGTTTCATGTATAGAAGTAGACCTAGATTGGAAGATGGTAAAGAAGGATCATACCTATGATCTTGTCGAGCTACAACTGATACAGCTTGTAGAGAACCTCACTTCTATCAGGAAAGCAAAGGATTCAATATATAAGTTTGGTTCTCTACTTGTCTGTCTATTTTTCTATAGACATAATAGTTTTTCAAATATTGGGGATGTTGTATGGGATAAGAATTGACCTATCATTCTATAGATAAATGAATTTATTGATCAAATAGGAGATAAATTTGAGAGTGTGATGGATAGTTATTTTGTGGAGTTTAAGAAGAAAATGAGGAAAAGGAGTAGGATCCCAATATCACTAGTAGAAAAGTATTATAATGACATATGTTTCCTAGTTGATACCGACTTCACATATGCACACATAGTTATACCCAAGGTATCATGGATTAGGCCATTACCTTATGAAGTGAATATATATGAGACAGATGCAAAACTTACAACCCTATTAGTAGAGGAAATAGATTGGAAAGTAAAGTCTTTTGGGACATATGAGGAGGCAAAGTCCAAAGTAACCATGGGACTAAAATCTGCAACCATGGAAAGAAAAAGAAAGAAGATAGTGAAAAACCTAGAAAAGATGCTAGGAGAAGGTGAGGAGGAAGATGCACATCTTGCATTGACACAATGGGTAGGAGAAGCCAAGTCAAGTGAATTGGAAGAGAGTGAAGAAGAGGAGACAATAGTCACTAAGAAAGGAAATAAGGCATCAATTGTTGAGCCTATTAAGAAAAAAGTGAAAATACCTAAGCCCACTCCCTGCCTAGTAATTAGGCCTAGAACTAGAGAAACTTATACTATTACAGCTATTGAGCCACAAAAGAAGACCCCTACATCAGGGAAGAGGAAACTAGTTCAGGCTAAGGTTGTGTTGAGCAACTTAAGGAAGAGACCAAGAAGGAAGCTAATCTTGGAAAAGGATGATGATGATGAGGAAACTGATAGTGATGAGAACATAAAGAAGAAGGCACCATCTCAAAGGAAGAAATTAACTATGGATGAGATATGCCACAACATCAAGAGAACTACTGGGTTAGCAGGCTTCAAATTACAAATCAAATTTGAGAAATTGAGCATTGAGGATAAAGAGAGAGTAGAGGAGGCTATGCTTGAGATGATTTGTAAATTCAAGATGACACCATTATAGATGGGGAACCTTATTCTTGAAGAATTATATATGAGGATATCTCAAAAATGGGATTATGCCTTAATGACGAAGAAACAAATAAGGGAGAGCACTCTAGCTCAAGTCATGCTAGACTTATCCCCTAATTACATCAAGTAGCACATGGAGGAGTATAGAAATAGATTTGTTCTCAAGATCCAAGCATACTCCATTCTACAACACAAGGTTGAAGAAATTTTGAAACAGAGCACAAGGTTGTGGAAAATTATTTTTGGACTTATAGTTGACAAGAGTTCACAACCGAGTGCAAGTACTTCTAGTAAAGTAGAATTGGACAATAAGGAGGATATTGAAGAACCAAAGACTAAAAAGGAAATAGGATAGAAGTTTGAAGCTAGTGAATCACATGATGTGATCTCTATTGTGGATATCACCAAGGATACCCCAGTAAAAATTGATGTGTTAACTAAGGAGGAAATTCAAAAGAAAATACAAGCCGAGGCAGCCTCAGATAAGTTTCTACCAAGCACCAATCTAGTACTAATCCAAGTACAAGATTTTTCATGGATTGAGAGTACAATGACTATTGACACAACACTAGTTAGCCCTCATAAGGTCACAGTTGAAATTCAGGCCTCACAAAGTACTAGTGCCTAGAAACATGACAAGTTGACACTCACACTTGAGATTACACTTGCCGATGAGAAACAAAAAGAGCAAGATGAAAAGAAAAAGACTGAGGAAGAGAAATAAAAAGAAAAACTAGAGCATAAGGAAAAAGAGGCAATAAAATCTCTTATACAGATGCCGAGTGGAAACACACCGAGGAAGAAAGTTTGAGACAAAGGTACTTCACAAGTTTTCAATTGATATTGTAGTTAAATAGGTAGAACTTTCTGCCTTAGTAACAAATTTAGAAGAAGTTGTGCAAAATGCCCATTCTCTATACAAGAAATAATGCAATGTTGAAGAGTTTACTAAAGAGAATCAAGATTTGATAGACAAATTGCAGCTAGACTTAAAGTATACAAGACATTCACTGAGCATGGATACAAGTTCTAGCTCCATCCACTTTACTAGATTATTACATTCATAAGGTAGATTTGCCTAATTGGTGACTAATGATGGAAAAATAAGGGCTAGACTAATTTCAATACAAACAATGTTGACACCTCATCTTGAGGTTATGCAAACAGAGTTAGTCATGAAAAAATTATTAGTGCAGAAGGACCCTCATCTTTCTATTGTCGAGAGCCTAGTTGAGCTAGTTGCTGAGCTAGGAATAAAGTCATAGGTTTTGGATTTTGTAAGGGTCAGTTGGGACAATGCATTAGGGATGGTAATGCAACTTCATAAACCATTTTTGGACAAGTATTTCAAAATCCCTACACCCTAGGAACTTCAAGTGACAAAAAAAGGGGGAAATGACATGACGAAATATTGAAGGTTAAAGGGGGAAATAACATGAAATAACAAGATATGAAAGAGGAAATGACAAGGGGAATGAAAGAGTTCAGAAAAGAAGAAATAGGGAAATGACATAGTGGAATAATGGTCTGACATACTATTTTTGTAAATGTATATATTTGGTTGTATGCCAAACAAGTCTTATGTACATATATGTGTAGAATATTTTGAAGACTGAGTCAAAGTCTTAGGGGGAGTATTCATATAGGAGTTTTTTATATTACTAAGTAATCATGTAATGAAATGTAAAATGTCATGACAAAGTGTTTTTGCCACTAATGTCAAAGGGGGAGATTGTTGATCCCTAAGTTTTGTTGTCTATTAGTGTCTTACACTTAGTCATTTTCTAGGCAATGTTGGCCGGTCATCACTGCGACTGAGTTATCATGTATAGGCTGAGTTAAGTATAGACTTGTATATTATACATTTACTAAGTAGGAGTTACTGTTGAGCAAGTCAGAAGGTCACCAAGTACTTCAGTAATAGCTGAGAAAGCTTATGCCGAGTTGTGTAGATATGTCAGTGTCGAGCACCAGGGTATGAAGAACAGTGAATGCTGAGTACCAAAGATTTCAAATGCTGAGTAAGCTAGATTTGATATATGTGTTTGTAATGGCACAAACACTTAGGTAAAACTTTTTGGCTGACATCTACACTACATTTTATGTTTGTTGAGGAAATCAAAGTGATAATTATGCTTTATTTTTGTAATTATTGATCCCTATGTAATTCATGTAACCAATCAGAATTAGGGAATGCTTAAGCAGCATAAGTAGACAATATAGATAATTGATCTTGATTCATGGAGTTGATCTATTGTTTATATAAGATGAGATCCAAACCCTAAAATATAGCATGAGAGAAGAGTATGAAGGGAATTTCATACATGTAGAAAAGAGAAGTATTTTGAATCAGAGTGACATAAGACATGTAAGGAGGATCCAATTAAGGACAGTCCAAACAAGTAGCCAAAAACCACAATGTAGAATTACACAACAAGACAATGTTTCCAACTAAATTTTCATTAACATGCCTAGCTATAAGGCCTTCCGGGTTAGGGCCAAATACAATCAAATTATTTCTGCAAACTTCCAGCTAGTCCAGCTCTGAAACAATTAGCAACTGACAGAAACCCTAAGGCATATCTGAATTTGAGCTCACAAGCCTCCAAGCAATCTCCTTGTCTCCAAGAATGCAAACCACTAGCTCTTCTATTACAAACTGTCAAATAACCATCCGATCTTTAAAATCTCATAGGATCCACATCTATCCTCACTTACTGACTCCCAATTTACTTCTTCTCTACCTAAACAACTACCCTAAACACTCCTTAAATACTAATCTTCAGCCATAATTCAGCTGGAAGAAACAATTAACTCCTAAGCCAAGTCGGCTCCTAATATAAACAAATATTAAATGCAACAACAGTCGGCCCTCAAATAGCCTTACAAACATTTAATTCTCCATGTTGGCCTCTAGATCTATATAGGAGAATACAACAAAAGCTACCAACAATAAATGCACCAAGTCGGCCAACCAAATCTCCAAGAACTCCAATCGGTAAACTGGAACTACCGAGCACCAATAAAACAATCGACCACGTGAAGCATCACTGAGTAACACAAGCATTGCCAAGTACAAGTTCCACCAAGCACAAGAGGTTTCATTGAGTTCCTTCAGTGACTGAGCTTCATTTAATAACCAAGACCATCGGTTAAAGATGCAACTGAGTAACATAGAACCAAAACAACACAACACATGTAGATTCACCGAGTACCCTAGAATGCCCCTGCATCAGACACCCTAGGTTCAAAAAGATGTTCTCATAGGCTGGAAGAACATCTTCTAAGATTCAACACATAAATATTGATCTGGTTTTTCACATAAAAGCTCTTCAATTCTTCACCTTGCATAATCTTCCACTTCTATTTCCTCTATCTCTTCAAATCTTTCCTAGATAATACACAAGCTTTTTCTTGATATTGATCCATCCTTTCAGAATTTTCCAACTCATCTCGACTACCAAAGCTCAGGTTTCTCCTATTGAGTGTTGTATCTAGGAAAGGCATCAGGGAAAGCTTCTTGTCATTCTTCTCAACAGTAAACACATTCTTGACACAATCATACATAGCTCTGTAATCATATTGCCAAGGTCTATCAATCAATATATGACAACTATTCATCTCCAAAATATCATACAACACTAGATCCTTATACTAGCCAATCTAAAAATCAACAAAGCACCACTCCCTTACTTCCAGAGCATGAACATCTTGTAACCAGCCAATCCTATAAGGATGAGGATGTTTCATTCTTTTCAAACCAAGTTTTTGAACCATGTCCTTAGCAACAAGGTTATTAGTACTACCACTATTGACAATTACATTACAAAGTTTACCTCCATACTTGCACCGAGTTCTAAACAAGTTACTCCTCTGACAAGGTTCCTCCTTTGCACTGAGCAATGTTCTCCAAACCAACAAGTTCTCAGATTTAGGTTCATTCTAAATTTTCTCATTTACCACAACAGTCCTTTGGTTACCAAACTTCTTCTGTGTACACTCAAAAGATCAGTGTCCTTCTTCACAACAATTATAATAAGTACCCTTAAAGATAACCCTACCTATCTTCTTTTTCAATTCCATAGGTTTTGGTTCATCTTCAACAGTTGGTTTATCCTTCACCAAGTGATCAATCTTTTCCTTCCCTTGGGATTACTATGTTGTCTCCTTTTCAACTTATCTTATGCCTTTAGAGCATACTAATAAGCATCTTCAACTAAATCAATCTTTAGTATACCAAGCTCATCCTAAATATTAAATCTCAAACCATTCACATACCAAGTTACTTTTTCTTTACCAAGTTCTCTGTGTCTATACTGAATAGTCAGCTTATAAAACTCCTCGGTATAGTCTTCCACAGTCAAATATTTTTGCTTCAGATTCTGCAACTTCTCTAACAAGTCAAGCTCATAGTCAGCAGGTATGAACTTAGCTTTCAATTTAGTCACTATCAACCTCCACTGATTGATCTTCATTTCACTTTCATCTTATCTATCTCTTTGTAATTCTTTCCACCAAAGAGTAGCATGTCCTTTCAACTTAGTCTGTGCCAATCTTACTCTAAGAGGATCTTTAATTTATTCTATCTCAAAGTAATCTTCTAATTCATCAATCCAATCAATCAAGTCCTCGGGTCTCAAAGTACCAGAGAAAGTAGAAACTTCCATTCGGTAACTAGTACTTACTTGAGCTCCAAATCTATGCAACCAACTAGTTCTATCTTCACTAGATCTATCTCTTTGGTCATCTCCACTAGATCCAGTAGCTTCAAAGTCATCAGTAGCTTCCTCATAACCATCATCAGTCCCAAGATTCCTCTGCATAACAACAATAGCTCTCATGACCTCAGTGATCATGTCATTCTTCATCAATTCCATCTCAGATCTAAAATCAACTTTAACCTTCTCTGTAATCTTTGATTCCATAGCATCACAGAGATCTGCAATCCCTCTAGGGTCCAATCTTCTTAGAGGAATCCTTCAAGATTTTCAAAAACCCAAAGCAATAAGTTACCAACAAGGTTCTGGTGCAAACAACCTCAACTTAGAGATTGGTTTACACACTCAAGATCTTCAAGCTTTGATACCACCTGATGTAGGATAGGTAAGGAGGATCCAATTAAGGACAATCGAAACAAGCAATCAAACACCACAATGTGGAATTGCACAATAAAAAAATGTTTCCAACTAAATTCTCATTAACATGCCTGACTGTAAGGCCTTTCGGGTTAGGGCCAAATATAATCAAAGTATTTCTACAAATGTCTAGCTAGTCTAGCTTTAAAATAATCAGAAAATGATGGAAACCATAAGGTAGATCTAAACTTAAGCTCGCAATCCTCCAAGAAATCTCCTTGTCTCCAAGCATGCAAACCACTAGCTCTGCTATTACAAACTATCAGATAACCATCTGATCTTCAAGATCTCACAGGATCTAGATCTATCCTCACTTACTGACTCCAAATCTACTTCTCTTCTACCTAAACAACTACCCCAAACACTCCTTAAATACTAATCTTTAGCCACAAGTCAACTGGAAGAAACAATTAACTCCTAAGCTAAGTCAGCTCCTAATACAAACAAATATTAAAAGAAACAATAGTTGGCCCTCAAATATCCTTACAAACATTTAATTCTCCATGTCATCCTCTAGATCTACATAAGATAATACAACAAAATATACCAACAATAAATACACCAAGTCGGCCAACCAAATCTCCAAGAACTCCAATCGGTAAACTAGAACTATTAAGCACCAGAGAAACAACTGAGCACAAGTGAAACAAATGACCACACCAAGCATCACCGAGTAACACAGGCATCATCGAGCAAGCACATTGACTGAGCACCACAAGCATCACCGAGTACAAGTTCCATTGAGCACAAGAGGTTTCACTGAGTTCCTTCAGTGACCGAGCTTCTTTCAATAACCAAGACCGTCGGTTAAAGATGCAACTGAGTAACACAGAACCAAAAAAACATAGCACCATGCAAATTCATTGAGAACCCTAGAATTCCCCTGCATCACAGAGGTAGAGATCAGTGACTGAGAAAAGTATTGAAGGACATAACTAAGACATAATTGATAGAGGAGATCAAATATGCATTGGAAGGAGAAGATCTATTATTAGCATCATAGTGAAAACTGAAGGATCAGGTACCAAGATAATTTAATAGGTGAATCAGGATAAATCTCTTAACATAGTGGTCCTAACAGACCTAAGTAAATCTCTTAACCGAGTGCTTACTTTGTTCTAAGTTTAAATCCTTTTTCAAGGTAGATTGTATAATTCTTAAAGCTCTTAGCAGGGCAGACCCCTCATAAGGTAGATCATTATTTTGTGATCAAACTTTGTAGCCCTAACAGACAAACTTTAATACTACAATAGTGAAGATTTGTGGGTGTCATCCCCACCCCAGTTTTACCTTTTAAGGGTTTCTAGGTAACCAAAATCATTATGTTATGTTTCATTTTCATGGATGAAGATTAGGATGTTAGATCTATTTTAGTATTGAATTTGATGTTTGTCTTATGCAAGTAAGTTTATGTCAAAATGGAATTATTGGTAGTGTAAGATATAAAATATGGATAAGAAGGGTTTAGAATAATGCATATGAAAGAGACCCTAAACCCATATTTTACACATACATATAAATTATAAGGGGATAGAATGTAAATCTGGAAATGCTAATATTGAAATGAAGAAATAAAAGTACTTACCTTTGAAAAAGAATCTACTGAAAACCTTGTTAAACAGTCTCAGAAACTGATGATTTTTGCAATTCTAAATCGAAACTGTGAGATCTACAAAACCAAGAAATATTTTTCCTTTCTGAGCAAAATTGTCCTTGACCTCAAGATAGGGGTAAGATCTTACCTCGGGGTACAATCTTACCCCAAAAAGTCATCCTTGACCTGCACTGCTCCAATGGAAATTTTTTTTGTGGATCTTGAAAGTTTTTCGAAAAGGGTATCTAGATCTACACTGATATTCACTGTCCCGCACCTGTACCTACAAGAAAAAGGGTTTCGTTGTTTGGATGAGGGGTTTGCCTTAGTCAAACTTTAGTTTGGAATCAACCTTAATAATGAAATTGAATAGAAAATGCTAGCAATTAGTAGAAGTAGATCTAACAACGAAGTTATGATATTCAATAAATATGCAATTTTATTTGAAATGTAAACAAGTATATTGATATGAAAGCTTGGACTCAACAATGTAAATCAAAATCATAAATGTAAATCAAAACCTCCACGATTGTATGCTTGAAATCCACCTTGAGGGAAGAATGAATGGATCTTGAAGATGAACAAAGGATCTTGAAGGAAGATCACACCACCATGATGGATAGATCTAGGGTTTGAATGATGAATCTTGAATCTCAGAAGGTTGCATGTTCAATTCACGTCGGGTTCACCAAAATGTAAAATATAAAATATGGATAAGAAGGGTTTAGAATAATGCATATGAAAGAGACCCTAAACCCATATTTTACACATACATATGAATTCTAAGGGGATGGAATATAAATCTGGAAATGCTAATATTGAAATGAAGAAATAAAAGTACTTACCTCCAAAAAAGAATTTGCTAAAAACCCTATCAAATAGTCTCAGAAACTGTTGATTGACATGCCTTTCAACCAAAACTATGAGATCTACAAAACCCATAAATATTTTCTTACGATCAAATAGGATCAAATAAGGCTCAATTAGGAAATCTTGGAAAACAATAGGAGTGTTTAGGAACCTTGGGAAGTAGAAATTGGATATTGCATTTGTCAAGTTGGTAAGAATGTATTTCAATTTTGCAATAATTGTGACCAAGAAATATGTCTTCAAAAAATCCACCAAGGGACAAAGAAACCTTGGGGAGACAAGAACATGTGAAGTCCTAGTTTCAAAGGTGTATGCAATAGCACTTGTGTATGTCGAAAAGATTTCCACAGATCTCAACACAATCAAAGACACATAAAAAACACTCTACCTAAGGTCAAAAAGGGAAGTTTTCCAACCTTTTCCCACAAATTTATGTTCTTAGCCCCATAATTAAGTGGTTGAATGACATTTCCTAGGACTACACAAGTTATGGATCAATTGGAAGAGATCAATGCTCGCAGCGCATGTCTTTCCACATTGCCACATTCAAGCCTTAGCATCCAAGGGATCACATATAGTGAGTAATCTTGGGGTGATATGGGTAGTCCACTTAGATAAATTCTTGCACAAAGGAAGTCACACTGCTAAAATGGTTGGCCTCTAACTCCTAAGGTGTCTAGTAAGGGTATATGTTCATGAAAACCCCTTGTAGTTTTACAAAAGAGGAATTAAGGCCTATAGCCCTACAAGCATCCAAAAATGTATAGGATCGCAAGAAAAATTAATACCTCTTGGCCCTATACAAGTTGGATGTACTACCCTCGTAGTCTTGTAAACAATATTGAGACCAAGATGGCCCTACAAGCGCCTATATGAGTGTAGTCTTACTGAGCAATAATCAAGCAACGAGGTCATGCACATGAAGAGGCATTGGAATTAGATAATAGCCAAGTCTTACCTCTCTTTGGATTGAAGGAATATTTTTATTATAGTGGGGTGGAGTAGCCAATTTTTCTTGTTCCCCGCTTGGGTTGTTACCAAAAGATCTCTCTCTTGGCAAGCTCTCTAAAGGTAAACTAAAAGAAAACAAAAATGAATTTCCAAGGTCAAGATCTCTGATTTTCCTTGAAGGAAAAGAGAATACTCTCCTACTTCAATGGATTCTCCCAAATACACATTAATTAAGTAGGTCTAGATTTCTAATTTCCCCTTAAAGAGAAAAGAGCATACTCTCCTACTACTAGATTAGATCACAAGAAATGAACCTTCCTAATTAGAATATGTGCCTAAGAAAAAAAAAACTAACCAAAACACAATATTTATTTGCATCTCCAAGATAACCTAAAAAACCAAAATTTTAGTAGTTTGAATGATTTTAAGTCTTTTTTCAAGCGTCCTATACTACAATGTTTTAGTAGTTTAATGGATTTTTCTTAGTCAAACATCCTGCAATCACAAACTCAAATCAAGGATGTGAAATCATGAAAAAGATGATAATGCCAACATTAAAAAGATATTTCACATGAAATTGAGACTCATAATAGGATTTGATTTAGAAAAAATAGAGTGATATTATGGTACATTAGACTATTTGCAAACAAAAATGCAAGCTCATCATGAAAATTACAAATTAATTTTTTTTTCTTTTTTGCTTTTGACCTAGTCGATAAGATCTTATTCATTTTCTATAATTTTGGCCCCATAATTATAAATGCAAAGAAGATAACCCTACTAAAAATATGAGAGCTTTCCAAAAATGTAAAATTTTTAGCAATATTCCTTGGTTTGTGCCTTAGAGATCTAATTTATGAAAATAGACCAATTTTCAAAGATCAAAATTTTGAGCTCTTATATTTAATCCAAATTAAAAACACAAAGAATATAACCCCTGTATAATTTTTAGACCTCCCAGAAAATGTAAATTTTTCTAAAAAATTATCTGATTGGCGACCATAAATGAGTTTTTTTGAAAAATAATTTTTTTTTATAACTGAAAAAAAATGATAAAAAAATATGATTGTTAGACTGAGACACTTACAAACCATCCCCAACCTATTGTTAGATAACTGAGAGGGGGGGGGGGGGGGGGGGGGGGGGTAAATCAGTTATGTCTAGTTATCCTATAGTCCCAAATACTCCTAGATGTATATAACAAAACTTTCAAATCAATTAATCAACTTGGTAAAATATCAACTGTGCCTTTCTCTTAATATACCGATTACCAGTAAATTAAATACTATGTTTACTGACCAATCCAGTTATAGTAATGTGCAAAGTAAAATAAAAATTCAACATATCCATACACATATAACACTTACATTTTTAATGTGGAAACCTTGTTAGGAGAAAAACCACATGGGGCCGATAACCCAAAATAATTCATTCTTTTAAAGTGAGCTCGGTTAAGAGACAAGCTTGTTAAAGGTTACAAAGCACATTTTGAGGTGTGAACTGGTTAGAGGATTTATCACTAACAGTTCTCCCTTGACCAAACATTCACTATGGGGTCAACAAGAAAATAATCAACATTCATTTAATGTCATATTGAAATATAAAGAGTCTTAAGTCCCACTTGGTTAAGAGATTTATCTATAGCATGGTTAACTTGATATAGTAATGATCTGATTCAAATACAACTTGATATACAAATTTTTAGATCTATGCTAAGCTCAAAAATACCTCTAATCAATAATCTATTCAATCTCTTTGTTTCCTCCAACTTTATTTTGCTCAGTAATTGATTTCTCTATTGTTTGGTGTTGTCTGCAGAATTGCTCGGTTTTGTCTTCAACTAGTTTGATCAACTTTTCATGAATTCAATCTTTTCACATGAATTCTCCTACAATAGACTCAATAATGAATCTCTTGTCTCTTTACATAGACATCATAAATTGTTTCATTTCCATCTATATATTTTTATTCTTAATCTTCACCGTTGATTTTTCCACTTTAAATTCCTCGACAGTTGTGTCATTAACACATTTCATTCTCCATCTAATTATCCTTGAATTTTGTCAGCCGTTTGATCATCATAAAAAACATTATCATTTACCTTGGAATGATAAACAATTTTCCAGCTCATCATCTTTAGTCGACAATTATAAGTTCCATTTATTTCTTTCACTCGGTCAATACCATAATGCACTAGTGATAACTAGCTCAGTTAACACTATACTTGGTATACACTATACTTTCTTGGTGTATACTGAATTCTTCATTTACTGACCACATGAACTTATTCATTCTTGATCTTCAATCCATAATAGTTTCATGTAATATAATCAAATCAGTAACATAATGTTATAGACTCATCGACAATAAGTTACATAATGAATACCATATCCATCACTTTCTCATCCATCTCATCTTTATGTTGATATCTCATTCCTTCATCATGTTTCCTTCTTAAGATGTTTGTAACCATCATGATAAGTACAATCAAAACTAGTTGACAATAATGACAATACATTAACTGATTTAATGTCTTACATACACATTAGTAGCTCGGTGATCATCAATCACTGTCTTTCAAATATCCAATCCATTGTCAAACTCTCTCTTTAGATATTCAATCAGTTGTAGTTTATCAATCTCTCCCTTTGGCATTGATGGAAACATAATATGAAATATGCCATAGAATACCAAACATTTGTTCTACAATTTTGTATGCAAATTTTGTAACTCGGTAAGCTATCCTAGCTTGTACATTTAATATCTTTAATCACTACACAACATCAACACTCTCCATGCAGTCTCTCTCCTTGTTTCTTATACAAATCATCTCTTCCTATAGATAAATATTTCATTGAATCTTCTCTCCCTTTGGTAGCAATGCCAAAAAGAAAATAAACATCTCTTTAGTAGCCAAATCAATATAAATGCTCTTCGGTTAAGATCAAGTACCTTGAATGTACTGATATTCAATTTTAGTTTGTCTTCCATCTATCAGTTTTCATAACCTCAAGAAACCCAAAGTGTGAATGTTATGCATAAATGTTATTTAATATTATGATAAAGTATAGGTTGATGTAGCCTCCTAATCACCTTAGTGACCGATAGACAGGGGATGGACCCCTAGTCTACTCTTCAAGTACTCAAATGTGTCCTTAGGTAAGGGTTTAGTAAATATATCACCAATTTTCTCTTGTGATTTCACATACTCTAGTCTTACTTGCTTTTCTTGTACTTGTTCCCTCAAGTAGTGATACTTTATAGATATATGCTTTATCTTTTCATGCATCACCAGATTCATAGAAATGTTTATTGCATTAGTGTTATCACAATATATTATCACTGGGTTAGTGATATCTTCATTCATACCTTCCAAAAGTTGTTTTATCCATGCAATGTTCAAACAATTAGCAACAACAACAACATATTCTACTTCTGTAGTGGACTGAGAAATGCATCCTTGTTTCTTACTTATCCAAGTAACTAATCTTTCTCCCAAAAAGAATGCTCCACCACTAGTGCTCTTTCTATCATCAATGTTTCCAGCTCAATCTACATCTATGTAAACTTTTAGTTTAAAATAGCCTTCTTTATTGTACCACAAGCCATAATTTTCACTGTTCTTCAAGTATCTCAAAATTCTTTTTACAAAATTCATATGTGATTCTTTAGGATTAGCATAAAATCTTGCTACAATTCCAACCGCATGTGCAATATCTGGTCTACTATGCACAATATACATCAATTTATGAATCATTGATTTATACAATGTCCGATTTACCTCAGTTGACTTATCATACTTTTTCAATTTTCTCCAATGACCATAGGTGTACCGATTGGTTTTGAATCCTCCATACCGAATGTCTTCAATACTTCCTTTTATGTACTTTGATTAAGTAATGTATATGCCTTCATTTTGTTGTAACATTTGCAAGCCAAGAAAAAATTTATTCTCTCCAAATATTGACATTTCAAATTCTTTTCTCATTTCATTAGAAAATGATTTTCATAGGTTATCTTGTCCTCCAAATACGATATCATCAACAAATATTTCAGTAATAAGAACATTGTCATCAATTTCACCTTTCAAATACAAATTGTTGTTGTCACTTGTTCTAAAAAATGCAATACTAATAAGATAGGAGTGTAGTCTTTCATACCATGCTCTTGGTGCTTGTTTAAGTCCATATAGTGCTTCATGCAACTTACATACCATATTCCTCTGATGAGGATCAATAAAACCTTTAGGTTGTTCAATGTATACCTCTTCTTTAAGTATTCCATTCAGAAATATAGATTTAACATCCATTTGATAAACTTTAAATCCTTTGTAAGTAGCATATGGAAGCAATATTCTAACTCCTTCAAGTCTAGAAATGGGTGCAAAAGTCTCACCATAGTCAATACATTCTTCTTGTGCATACCCTTTGCATACTAGTCTTGCCTTATTCCTAGTGACATCTCCATTCTCATTCAATTTTTTTATGAATATCCATTTGGTTCCAATCACATTCTTGTCTTTTGGTCTCGGTGCCAATGTGCATGTTTTTTTTTTTTGTATCTTTTCAATCTCTTCATTCATGGACTTAATCCATTCATCATTTTCAAGTGCATCTCTAACAGTTTTAGGTTCAAATTCACAAACTAAGCATGTGGTTTTTCTCAACTTACTTCATGTCATCATGCCAACTTTCTTATCTCCAATAATCTAATTTTGTGGATGATGTCTCCTTATGTATCTTGCAAGTACAGGTTCAATTCTTTGTTCTTCATTGTGTTCTCCACTCGGTGCATGATCATGATCTTCATCAGTAATGGTTTGCTAATTCTTGGTCTGTATAGACCGATGCTCGACAACATTACCCTATTTCTCGATAATGCCAGATTGTTGCTCGGGTAGAGTATCAGGTTCCTTAATGTAAACAAATCTACCATAGTCTTCCAATTCATTTTTACTTTCTTCATCATTCTTTTCAAAAAATTCATCAACTCTCACATTTTCACTTTCAATCATCTTGTTAGTAGCCTTATTCAAACATTTGTAAACTTTGATCTTAGTAGAATATCTTAGGAATATTCCTTCATCACCTTTTGAAACAAATTTCCCATTTCTATAAGCTTTCAGAATGTAACATCTACTTCCAAATATTATGAAAGAACTTACATTAGGTGTGTAACCATACCATAATTCATAAGGTGTCTTGTTTGAATCTTTCTTTAGTTGAAATCGGTTCAAGGTGTATACAATAGTACTAACAACTTCTCTCTAGTATATCTGTGCCACACCTTTTTCAATCATTAGTGTTCTAGCACAATCAACAATAGATCTATTTCTCCTTTTAGCAATCCAATTCTTCTAAGGTTTCCTTAGTGCAGAAACCTATCTCTTAATTCCATGCTCATTACAAAAATTAGTAAACTCATAAAAAATGAATTCACCACCTCTATCTGATCTCAAGAATTTTAGTTCTTTACCACTTTTTTCCACTTTTTCTTTCTACCATTTAAACATCTTAAAAGCTTCATATTTTTCTTTCAAGAACATGACAGTCATAATTATAGAGAAGTCATCAACAAACATTTATCTCCATAGTAGCTCTGAGTTCTCATAGGACCACACAAGTCAGTATGAAAGAACTCCAAAATAGCATTAGATGAAAAATATTTTCTCTTAAAACTAGATTTTGACATCTTTCCCATTCGACATTGTTTGCACATAACATGGTCAAGTTTAGATATGCTTGGTAAACCTTTAACTCTCCTTTTCTTACTGATCTTAACCATGTTTTCAAAATTCACATGACATAATCTCTTGTGTCATAACCACACATCTTCATTTTTAGCCAATAGACAATAAGTTTAACATTATCATGATAAAATAGATTACCTTCAGATTGTTCACCAATACCGACCAACTTTCCAATCTCATCATAGATTTTCATCTTTCTATTCTCAAATGAAAATTAGTGTCCTGTGTTATTTAGTTATGCTACACTCAACAGATTATAATTAAGTCCTTTCACCCAATATGCATTCTCACATATGATCTTATTGTTTAATAATATTGAAGCTTTTCCTTTTACTAGACAAAGCGTATCATTTCCCATTTTAACAGATCCACCATTATAATGTTCAAGGTATTCAAATTTCTCTTCATCACTAGTCATATGATGTGTACAACCACTATCAATAATCCAAGTATCATTCTTTCTAACTTTAGAAATAAGTGCTATTTCTACATACCTTTCTTCTTCTTCTGAATCTTCTTTCAAAGCTACAAATACCACCCCAATGTATTCATCAGTGTCAGTGTCGGTGTCATCATCATCATCTTCAACAAGGTAACATGCCTTCTTTCCTTTGTCTTTGTAATCTCAGTTACTTCTTCTATCATACTGTCGATTGCCTCTGTGTTCTTGATTATCTCTTCTATCAAACTTCCTTTCATTAGTTTTCTCATCTTCTTTCCTATTAGGACATCTAGCTACAATATGGCCAATCTCTTTACATTTAAAGCATACCAAAGGTAGTTTTCCTCTATATCTTCCTTTACCTTTTTGGAATCTTCTAGCCATTTGATGAAGGGTGCTCCCCTTAATGCCACAAACACATAACAAAAATAGAGAAACAACAACAATAATATGCAAGAACAGAAAATTGGCTTCTTATTATCTCCACAAATGTGGAATTACAAACTTTCAGAATTACAATATGCAAAGCCACATGGGCATTCCCTTACAATATTCTTTAGGACAAAGCCTCGAATCAATACCCAGATCTACTACCCAGAACTATTCTGAACTCTCAAGACAATAATACAGCCTTCCTTATATAGGCAATTTTCCACCGCCTGGGAAGGTTCCAAAATTTTAGCTAATAAGGCCGACCAAACTTAGAATTATTTTATTTTACATTTTATTACATCATAGTCGGCTCAAGATAACCTTTGAAACCCGAACATAAATTTTGAAGAAAATTATTTTCCGCCATTTCGGGTGGCCCAACTTCTGAAGACCATAAGTCATCACCAGTTGACCCGACCAGCTATTATAACCCCATTTCAGAAACGCCACGAAGCGCTCTACAGGCTTGACCCGCGCAAGCGCCCATCACCCAAATTTTTGACCTCATCCGGGGCCTCTAAAGCCTTCAAAACTGAGTTCAAAGTTTCTGTACCCTGCTGCCAATACCGAAAATCTTCAATATCTTCCAATATACACTTGATCTGGCAATGAAACTTTACTGGTAGACTTATATGACCAAAATGAACCTCCAAGAAAGAAATCAGATCATTCTGAGCACATACAAAAATTACCAAAAATAGTAACTTTCCATAAATAGCAGCTCTGCACAAAATAGCCCTTATTGAATACAAAAATAGAAATATTTTTGGGTGATGCAAGATTGCTCTTACACCCAGGATGCTCCTGCATCAGACACCCAGGGTAATTTGAGAAGTGACCCTATCACGACTCAGGTGTGCAGAGGAAAACCAAGATGGTTAACCTCCTCCTTTGTTAGCCACGATGAATCTTCAACAGGTCATCCTTTCCATTTGACCAAATACTCTTCATATGTCCTGTTCCTTGTGCTTCTGCCAACACGACTGTCCAGTATGTCTTCAATCTCCTTGGTATCTGAACTACTTGCTGGAATACTCCACTGTGATGTTGCAACCTCATCTTCAAGACCTCCTTCATGATACTCTGTCAAATCTGAAATGTTAAACACTGGTAAAATATTCAGCTCACTAGGTAATTCTACCTCATATGCATTTCCCGAATCATGCTTCTTCAATATCTTACATGGTCCAAACTTTTTCATTTTCAGCTTGTTATATGTACCAACTGGAAATCGCTCCTTCCGCAAATGAACCATGACTTCATCACCGACCTGAAATTCCTTATACCTCCTTTTCTCATCTGCCTTAGCCTTATACTGTGCGTTCATCTTGGTAATATGCTTCCTCACCTCCCCATGGATGTTCTTCAAGTGTTCTGTAAAATCTTCAGCTTCAGCACTACTTATTTCTCCTTTATCTATCTTCCTCAATTCAGATGCATTTCTTGGACTACTTCCATATACAATCTAGAATGGTGATTTACCAGTGCTCCTATTGACAGAATTATTGTATGCAAATTCTGCCTGTGATAAAATTAAATCCCATCCTGTTGGCTTATCTCCAACCAAACATCTCAGCAAATTTCCCAAGCTCCTATTCACCACCTCTGTCTGTCCATCAGTCTGTGGATGATGTGATGAACTAAACTTCAAATCTGTCTTCAACTTCTTCCACAATGTATGCCAAAAATATCCAACAAACTTAGTGTCCCGATCTGAAACTATGGTCTTTGGCAAACCATGAAGTCTCACTACTTCTCTGAAAAACAATTCTGCTACATGAACAGAATCATTAGTCTTCTTGCAGGGAATAAAATGTGCCATCTTTGAAAATCTATCAACTACCACAAAAATTGAATCGTGTCCCTGCTGTGTCCTCGGTAAACCAAGAACAAAGTCCATGCTGATATCCTCCCAAGGCTTCTCTGGTACAGATAATGGCTGATACAACCCTGTATTCTACTTCACTCCTTTTGCCATCTGACATACTCTGCAACTCTGTACAAACTTCTTCACATCTTGCTGCAACTGTGGCCAATAATAATTCTCACTAACCAAACTAAGGGTTTTGTCACGACCAAAATATCCAGCCAATCCTCCGCTATGCTTTTCTTTGATGAGATTCTCCCTCATAGAACTTCGTGGAATGCACAACTGACTCCCTCTGAATAGCATATCATCCTGGATGATGAAATCCAACTATTTTGTCCTGTCTAGAGTAACAGGTTCTGTACAAGCTTTCCAAGCTTCACCAAAATCAGGATCCTCTGGATACAAATTCTTGAGTTCCTTGAACCCAACCACTTCAATCTACATTTCTGTCAGCAATAGTTGCCTTCTGCTAAGAGCATCTGCAACCCTATTAGACTTTCCACTCCTGTGTTTCAAAACAAATGTATAACTCTGCAAAAACTCAACCCATTTCAAATGCCTTTGATTCAATTTTCCTTGACTATTCAAATATTGCAAAGCTTGATGATCAGTATACAAAACAAACTCCTTAGGAAGTAGATAATGTCTCCACTTCTTTAATGCCTGAACTATAGCATAAAATTCTTGATCATAAACAGAATATTTCCTCTTGGCATCATTTAACTTCTCACTGAAATAAGCAACAGGTTTACCTTCTTGGCTCATAACAGCTCCTATTGCAGTACCACTAGCATCACAATCTACTTGAAACACCTTATTAAAATCTGAAAGTGCTAAAACAGGTTGTTCTGTAACTTTTTGTTTCAATAATTGAAAACTCTTTTCTGCCCCATTAGTCCACTTAAACTCTTTTCTATCCCCTCTCATTGTTTCAGTAAAGGGTCCACAAATACTACTAAAATTTTGGATAAACTTTCTGTAAAAGCTAGCCAAACCATGAAAAGATCTTACTTCAGTAGCATTCCTTGGAGTAGGCCATTCAAGAGTAGCCTGTACCTTCTCTGGGTCCATTTTTAGACCTTCTGCTGAAACTACAAATCCCAAATACACTAACTCTTTCTTCACAAAACTGCTCTTCTTCAAATTAATCAACAATTTCTCTTCTCTCAGCTTCTCAAATACCATACGAATATGCATCATATGCTCCTCCAATGTCTTACTAAAGATCAAAATATCATCTAGGTAAACAATGACAAACTTACCTAGAAATTCTTTCAGAACCTCGTTCATGAGCCGCATGAAAGTGCTCGGTGCATTGGTTAGCCCAAAAGGCATGACTAACCACTCATATAGTCCTTCCTTTGTCTTGAAGGCAGTCTTCCATTCATCTCCTTCTCTGATCTGAATCTGATGATATCCACTCTTCAGATCTATTTTTGAGAAATACATAGCTCCACTCAAATAGTCCATAATATCATCCATTCATGGCAATGGAAACCTGTACTTGATTGTGATCTTGTTTATTGCCCTAGAATCTGTACACATCCTCCATTCTCCATTCTTCTTTGGTGCTAATACCGCTGGTACAGCATAGGGAGTCAGACTCTCACGGATCAATCCTTTCTGTAACAATTCATGTACTTATTTGTTCAACTCCTCACTTTCTGTAGGTGTCATTCTGTGTGTTGCCTTATTCGGCAAACTCACTCCTGGGATCAAGTCCATATGATGACTGATCTTCCTGACTGGTGGTAATCCATCAGGCATGTTATCAGATATAATATCCTGAAACTCATTCAACAAATTTGCAACTTCTACAGGAACATCTTCTACTTCCTCTTTACCAGCTTTTGGAATTAAAGAAAAACATACATGCTCATGCCTCATACCATCTAGGAAATTTCTTCCATCAACAAAAGTTATCCTTGCATTACCACATACGTTTTCTCCAGTCTCCTTCAATGGTTTTAGCTTATGTCGCACTCCATCCTTTGTCAGGGAATAGGTATTCGCACGACCATCATGTACAACACATCTGTCAAACTACCATGGTCTACCCAACAACATATGACATGCATCCATAGATATGATATCACACAATACCTCATCTTGGTATCCACCAATCTTGAACTTCACCAGGCATTGTTCATTGACCATGACCTTGTGGTCATCCTGTACCCAGGCAATTCGATATGGATGTGGGTGTTTCTGTCTCTTGAGCTTCAACTTTGTCACCATCTCTTCTGACACCAAATTGTCAGTGCTTCCACTATCAATAATCACATCACAACATTTACCTTCACACTTGCACCTGGTGCGAAACAGGCTCCTCCTTTGCTCAGGTTCATTCTCACCACTCAACAGGACTCTTCTGTTAATCAACATTTCTCCTCTTTCGACATCTTCAGAATTTGATGATCTGGCATCTTCATCTACATGTGCAACTCTGGCCTGGCCTTCATTTCTCCTTTCTGTTCTGCCTTGGCGCTGAGGACATTCAAATGCCCTATGACCTTCTTCTCCACAGTGAAAACATGTTCCACGGAAGCCTCCTCTTCCAGATCCTTGTCCTCTTCCTCTTCCTCTCTGATCTCTATTATTCTGATCCTGGAAGCGATTGGAATTATTTCCACGCTGATTCTGACTGCTACTGGCCTCATCCTTCTTTTTCAGATCTTCATTTCGGCCACCATATGACCATCCACCAGATTGTCCACCGCGACCTCTTCCGTTTTGTCTGCTCTCGAACTTTTTGTTCAGCTTTTCCTCTACTTTTAGGGCAAATTGGTATACCTCCTCAATACTGCTCATTCAAACTAGATTCAACTCCTCCTGAATGCTTGGCCTTAACCCATTAAGGTATCGGGCAACTTTCTCCTTATCAGCTTCTGCATGGCCTGTTCTGATGAGGAGTCGATAGAACTCCTCTGTATACTCCTGAATAGATCTTCCTGCTTGCTTCAAACTTTGCATTTTCTTTAGTAGATCAAGCTCATAATCAACAGGAATGAACTGTCACTTCAATTTATCCACCATCCGATCCCATCTTGTGATTTTATCTTTCCCTCTTCTATTTCGCTCCAATTGAATTTCTTGCCACCAGATTTTTGCATGACCTTTCAGTCTGGCCTTCACAAATTTGACCCTATCAGGATCCTCAACATCTTCATACTCAAAATATTCCTCACATTCATTGAGCTAGTCGATCAATTCCTTTGGGTTAAGATTTCCAGAAAATGTAGGAACCTCAATCTTAGGTCTTTTCCCAATCTTGGAAATCGCCCAAAAAAGTCTTTCTTCCTCCTGGTTCACAATTTCAGGTTCTCCTTCTTGATATTCTTCTTCGGCTTCATCCTTGCTTTCGTCTCTGACATTAAGATTCATTCCTCTATGAATCTCTTCTTGTAATGCTCGCACTTGTCTCTGCAGCTCTCTAACCTCAGGTGTTACAACACCAGCTCTTTCGCCACGTTCCCTTCGTGGAGGCATTTTCGCGATGCGCGTTGAAACCCTAGCCACGGTCCTGGTGCAAACTGCTTCACAGTCGGAGATCTATTTACACACTCAAGAACTCCTGCTCTGATACCACCTGATGAAGGGTGCTCCCCTTAATGCCACAAACACATAACAAAAATAGAGAAACAACAACAATAATATGCAAGAACAGAAAATTGGCTTCTTATTATCTCCACAAATGTGGAATTACAAACTTTCAGAATTACAATATGCAAAGCCACATGGGCATTCCCTTACAATATTCTTTAGGACAAAGCCTCGAATCAATACCCAGATCTACTACCCAGAACTATTCTGAACTCTCAAGACAATAATACAACCTTCCTTATATAGGCAATTTTCCACCGCTGGGAAGGTTCCAGAATTTTAGCCAATAAGGCCGACCAAACTTAGAATTATTTTATTTTACATTTTATTACATCATAGTCGGCTCAAGATAACCTTTGAAACCCGAACAGAAATTTTGAAGAAAATTATTTTCTACCATTTCGGGTGGCCCAACTTCCGAAGACCATAAGTCATCACCAGTTGACCCGATCGGCTATTATAACCCCATTTCAGAAATGCCACAAAGTGCTCTACAGGCTTGATCCATGCAAGCGCCCATGACCCAAATTTTTGACCTCATCCAGGGCCTCTAAAGCCTTCAAAACTGAGTTCAAAGTTTTTGTACCCTGCTGCCAATACCGAAAATCTTCAATATCTTCCAATATACACTTGATCTGGCAATGAAACTTTATTGGCAGACTTATATGACCAAAATGAACCTCCAAGAAAGAAATCAGATCATTCTGAGCACATACGAAAATTACCAAAAATAGTAACTTTCCATAAATAGCAGCTCTGCACAAAATAGCCCTTATTGAATACAAAAATAGAAATATTTTTGGGTGATGCAAGATTGCTCTTACACCCAGGATGCTCCTGCATCACCATTAATGCTTCAAGTTCATCCTCATCACTTTCACTATCACTCTCATTTCTTATCATATGTTTGTTTCTTGATTTACCAATTTTCAAAGATGAAATAAATGCAGACTCAACAATAGGAGCAAAAATATTATCAAAGTTATTCAACTCAAATGCAGTCAGTCTACCGATTAGACTATGAAGTGTAATATGATTACTAGGAGCTGATCTCATCTCATGAATTGCAGAGACTCTAATAACATAAGCAAGTAACAAGGTTTTGAGAATTTTATTTACAACAATGGCTTTATCAATAATTCCACCTTCTCCTTGGATAACATTCACAACCTCCTTGACTCAGTTACTTTACTGAGATATGTTCTCTTCTTCTTTCATTTTCATGTAATCAAAATTTCCTCTAAGACTTTCAGCTTTAGCCCTTAGCACATTCACATCTCCTCCATGAACTAGTGTAAGATTTTCCTACATCTATTTAGCAGTTGTACATACCTTAACATCTTCAAATTCAACATCTGATAAGGAAGAATCAAGCTCTATCATCATAGCATTGTGTTCTTGTCTTTCTCTCATTTTATCAATAGTAAAAGGTCCAGAGGATAAGATGAACTCATTTTCCAAGTAGTATGTTGTAGACTCACCTATCCCAGATAGATAAAATTTCATTATGCTTTTCCATGTCGAGAAGTTATCTTTGTTCAACTTTGACACCTCTCTCTTATACATCTTGTGATCTTAGCTTAAGTCCTTCAAAATTTTCATTCAAGCACTCAATGCTCTAATACCAATAATTAGATAACTAAGATGGGGGGGGGGGGTGAATCAGTTAAGTCCAGTTATCCTACAGTCCTAAATACTCCTAGATGTATAAATTTTTTTTTTCAAATCAATTAATCAACTTGGTAAAATATAAATCATGTCTTTCTCTTAATATACCGATTACCAATAAATTAAATATTGTGTTTACCGATCAATGTAGTTATAGTAATGTGCAAAGTAAAATAAAAATTAAACACATCTATACACATATAACACTTAGATTTTTAATGTGGAAACCCTATTAGGGGAAAAAACACCTAGGACCGGTAACCCAAAATAATTCACTCTTCTCATGAAGTGAGCTCGGTTAAGAGCCAACCATGTTAAAGGTTACAAAGAACACTATGAGGTGTGACATGGTTAGAGGATTTATCACTAAAAGTTCTCCCTTGACCAAACATTCACTATGGGGTCAACAAGAAAATAATCAATATTCATTGAATGTCATATTGAAATATAAAGATTGTTAAGTCCCACTCGGTTAAGATATTTATGTGTAGCAATTGATAAATTGATATAGTAATGATCTCATTCAAATACAACTTGATATGTAGATTTTCAGATCTATGCTAAGCTCAAAAATACCTTTGATCAATAATCTATTCAATCATTTTTTTTCCTCCAACTTTGTTATGCTTGGTAATTGCTTTTTTTTGTCACTCAGTGTTGTCTGCAGAATCGCTCAGTTTTGTCTTCAACCAATTTGATCATATTTGCATGAATTCAATCTTTTCACATGAATTCTCCCACAACAGATTCAATAATGAATCTCTTGTCTCTTTATATAGACATCATAAACTGGTTCATTTCCATCCATAGATTTTTCCTCTTAATCTTCACCATTGATTTTTCCTCTTTAACCTTCCTCGATAGTTGTGTCATTAATACATTTCATTATCCTTCATTCGATCATCTTTGAATTTTGTTAGTCGTTTGATCATCAAAACAAACATTATCATTTACCTCAGAATCATAAACAATTGTCCAACTCATCATCTTTAGTCGACAGTTATAAGTTCCATTTATTTCTTTCACTCGATCAATACCATAATGCATCGGTGATAACTAGCTCAGTTAACACTATACTCGGTATACACTGTACTTTCTTGGTATATACTAAATTCTTCATTTATCAACCACATGAACTTGTTCATTCTTGATCTTCAATCCATAATAGTTTTATGCAATACAATCAAATCACTAACATAATGTTATAGAATCATCAATAAGTTACCCGATGAATACCATATCCATAACTTTCTCATTCATCTCATCTTTATGTAGATCTCATTCCTTCATCATTTTTCCTTCTTAAGATGTTTGTAACCATCATGATAAGTACAGTCAAAACTAGTTGATATCAATGAAAACACATTAACTGATTTAATGTCTTACATACACATTAGTAACTTAGTGATCATCAATCACTATCTTTCATATATGTAATCCATTGTCAAACTCTCCCTTTAGATATTCAATCAATTGTAGTTTATCACTTATAGTAAAAAATTCAGACCAAAACGCCAAGCCATTTGTGAGATATGATCAAATATTTCAAAAAACCTAGGATTTTGTCTTCAACTCAACTTGCGCAAGGGTTAGCCTTGAAAAACTTGAATAAAACAACCATGTAAGGTTAGAAAATTTGAAAAGTGCAAATAAAATGAAGAAAAATTAGGGACGCGAACCCCACGGTGGGTGCCAAAGATGTGTGTGAAAAAAATGTGATGCTTTAGGCCTACAAATCACACACTTCAATAAACCATTACAAAAAATATTCCTAATCTAGTAAGAACATGAAATAAATAAAGAAATGTTTGAAAGCAGCTCATTGCTTCCTATTTGAAGTGATTTTAGTTCTAGATTGTGCTCATCACACTAAGACAATAGAACTAGTGACTAAACAACCTCAGAATGGAATATTCACACGATGATCCCAATTTTCTTTGACTTGCAAGATGAAATGTAAAGTAAACTAGGAGGATTGCAAATCTATGAAAAGCAAGATTAAACTAAGAATGATAATGCAAAATAAGCCATAGAAATAAACTAGATTAAGAAAATGGAATGGTAATCTATGATGCAATGTAATATTAAAAACTATAAAATGAAATAACTAAGCTAGAATGGATGCAAAGTAACTAGTATTCTACAATGAAAAAGCAAGAAACTATGCTATGATAAACAATGCAAGAAAGTAAACTAGATTGATAAGAATGGCCAAGAATGCCAAAAAGTGCTCTAGAATGCAAGTATGCTTGAATTCTTGATTATTGATCCTTTGTTCAATGGAGAGAAGATATTTTAAATAATTTTCCTCTACAATGGAGGGTTAAGATTAAGTGGCAAAGAAAGTGTAATTGAGATTAAGAGGCAAACGAAGAAT
Organism: Chamaecyparis obtusa; assembly: GCA_027943335.1. Lineage (NCBI taxonomy): Eukaryota > Viridiplantae > Streptophyta > Pinopsida > Cupressales > Cupressaceae > Chamaecyparis > Chamaecyparis obtusa. The sequence goes on from BSBK01003210.1 coordinate 725,869, forward strand.
GAAGGAGATGAAAGGTTACGTAGAAATGAGTGGTGAGGATTAAGAGGCAAAACAAATGTTAGGTAGAGATTTTAGGTAGAATAAGAAAAAATAGCAAATTTGAAAGCACAAATCCCCTTCCATTGCTAATTAATCAAGATTAAGTATGTGCACATGTGTGAATGTGTTTTTTTAATAAAAGTGTAGAATCTTTATATTAAAAGCAATATTATAGCAATTAAATAAATATGCAAGCTCTAGAAATTAGACTATAGTATAACCTTGATTTTTTTTTAATTATGCAAAGGGGATTTTCAGGGTAACTCTGCACAATTATGTCTACTAAATTTTGTCATATGGATTTAGATTTGAAATTAGGAAGATTGATCGAGATCAGGGGCTTAGGTTTTACAAGACTTGAATTTGGTGATTACAATTGTGGTCTATGAAGTTGATTGTGTAGTTAGGGAAGAAGGGTTAGAGAAATAAGAGTAGTGGATTTGTGTAGTATAGCAACAGATCTATCAAGAAGAAGGTGCTACATTTAGATCACTTATTGAGTTTTTTTATTCAAAGAAAGTTCTAACAAGATTGCAGTCAAAATCCTTTAACAAGGTTACTCTTAATAGGGTAAGAAGGATCCTCATAGGTATGAAGATTAAATCCTCTAACACGGTGAATCTTAGAAGGAATTTTAAATCCCTTAACAAGGTAGTTCCTAAAAGGACTTTGTAATAGCCTGTAACTGAACTATAGATATTCTTAACTAGGTATACCCTTAATAGGGTGATGTAATGCTCATAATAGGGAATTATTGCTACACTAGTGAGATTGATGGGTGATAATTCCCATGGTTTTTCCCTCTAACAAGGGGTTCCACACAAAAATATTGGTGTCCTTGTGTTGATTATTTGTGGATGTTTTATTTTCATTATTTTTATGTGGTGATATCATTTGTTGATGATCTACAACTGATTGAATATCTAGATGAACTGAAGGAACAATGATTAGAGATCACCAAGCTAATTAAGTGATATGTAAGATGATTAAATCAATCAATATGTTGTCATTGATGTCAACTAGTTTTGACAATACTTATCATGATAGTTACAAATATTTGAACATTTGTAAAAGGAAGAAAAGATGAAGAAATGAGATATCTACATAAGGAAAAGATGGATATGATAGATAAGGATAAGGTAAACATTGGGTAACTTATTGAAGAGTCTATGGCTTTATATTGTTGACTTGGGCATGTTACATTAATCTATTATGAAGAAGAGATTTGAATTGAACAAGTTAATGTGGTCGGTAATTGAAGATTTTTGTATACACCAAGCCCGTGCAGTGTATACCGAGTGACAACAATAATCAAGTTAGTTATCACTGACGCATTCAGTATTAACCGAGTATGGATGAAAGCATTAAATGTTAAGAACAACCGACTGAAATTGATGAGCTAGAAGTTGTTATGATTTTGAGGTTAAGGATGAAGTTAGTTATAAGATCCATGACTGACATAATTCAGAGATGATCTACAGGATGAGATTGAAACGTGTTAAAGACACATCTGCCGAGGAAGGTTTAAGTGACAAAATGGACGAAGGAGATTAAGAGGCAAAATTTGATGGCTGATATGAAAATGGTTTACTTGTCTATTTAAGAGATATGAGTTTCATTGTTGAAACATGCTAGACAAATAGATATTGCAGAGATTTCACGTGAAGATTTTATTCATGCATTCTATTGGTGCCTAAAAATGATGGACTATTTTTGGCCAACTGACAGGCACACACTAGTACCTCTGCAATTTTGGCTTAATCAAGCCAAGGTTGGTAGGCCTAATTTCACTTTGAATTATCAAATTTTCTATGTCGCACAACTACGTACATAAACAAACAAATTTCCTCCCAAGGTGGTAACTAATCCCTAGAGGAAAACAACAAATCTCCTGATAATTTCTAATATGTAAAGCTTAAAAATAAACTAGATAACCACTAAGAATCCTAATTGTAATGCTTGAAATGAATGATTTAATTATTTACAAACTACAAAGTATGAACCAAATGACAATTTCCAAATAATGATTAGATCAGTGCCTTCTAAATAAGACAAGACTATCATCTCAAGGGCTTCCACTCAAGATATAACTCAAACCAGATTACAAAATTAGTATTATCGAATTTAACTCTGTTTAAGAGACTGATAAAAACAAAGGAAGATTCATAGATCTTTCAATTGATATTCAAACTATATATTGATTTTGAGTTATAACTGTTTAGGCTTAGAATTATCACTCCAACTCAGGCAATGGGGCTACACAACAATTCCATCCTAACAATGGAAACCTCCTTGAGTTGTGGGTGGACTTTGAATAAGGAGGAGTATTCAGATTCTAGGTTGGTTCCTATCAAATATGGAATATCACCACCTAATTTGAAACTTAGTGGGAAAAGGGAAGAAAGAAACTTTAAAACTGGAAATAGATAGGGGTGATACACTAAAAAAAGAGTCTAGAATTTTGATTAGAAAAATAAAACAATGATCTCAACACTTATACCAAAAGTTTTAATACCTTGAATCACTGTCCAACATATGGGCTGAATGATCTTGCTATTAGGGTTAAACCACGAATAGTTTGAACAATCAACAAACATATAGATCTCTCACTAGGTTCGAATGATTGATCACTTTGAGAAGGAATAAAGATACACTCACTTCTCTTAGATAACAATAAAATAAACACTAGCAAGAAAAGATGAAAATATGATCTTGACAAATCAAACTCCAAATATAGAGGCAAATGAATCATAAGCTTTATTCCTCACCAAAATCTGACAAAAGTGGTTACAAAATGGTATCCAAAACATCTAGGAACAAAATTTCACTATATACCTTCTCTCCAAAATATGCAACCCCTAAAATTGATCATAAAAATCAATCTTATACTAAGCCCTAGCCACAAATCCGAAAATCAAAGCCCTTTACAAATTGCCCTAATTTGGCCAAAATACGTGCCAAAAATTTAGCCTAATGAAAAATCCATACTACATGCCCTAAATATTGGCTTAAAATAAGGACTAAAAATCCTTTTACATAATTTGCCAATATTTAAATTTTGAAATAAATTCAAAAATAATAAAAATCTACACCCCTTTCAACTTAAGAAATAAACTCCTAAGTATAGAAAATGCAAAGTGGAAGAGGGTTGATGTGACCACTCATCCCACTTGCATACAATGAGAAAAAAAAGGGGTGAGGTGGCACTGTTGGCAATTTTTGAGACCTACAGGAATGTACATCTGCATTGATGACATTGAATGCTTTATGCTTGACAGAGTCCAAATTCCCAAAGGCTCATTTCATTCTTGAACTTGGCATTTATGTCTATCTTCGAAGAGAAAAACAAGAAGAACCCGAAACCCTAGCTCGACTCTGGAAATTTTTTTCATGAAGCTCGAATTGTCTGTAGATTGAGCTCTTTGTCATATATTATTTTCTCACTAGCATCAGATCTATACTGAGAGCTCGATTCTATGAAGGTTAGTTCACTTTAGTTGACTAGAGTTTTGATCTTGTTGTCTTCGGCATACTATGTCTTCATCATCGAGCTCGACCTTGAATGATGCCATGACTGTTGTTCTCGAGGCATGAGTCTAGATAACTCTTGGCCTCAACTGGTAAGTGGCTATCTTCATCTTTTCTATCGAATGACTGATGCTATCCCTTGTAACTGATACTCTTTCTCAGTTCTTCTTTGGGCCTGTAGATTTAACTCATAAAGCTTGCGGGTCATCTTGCATGGCTTTCAGTTGCGAGCTTAAACTTGAGCTTGAAACAAAAAAACATGACTGTTGGTATTGAACTTCTCAGCTTCTAACAAGTCATGGCTTGTCAACTTGAGCTTTCGGCTGAAGCTTTCATTCAGTTGACAGCTTCACTGTGAATGTGTTTTGTCTTTGTTAACTGACTGCTATTTCATCTCTTATTTAATGCACATAGCCAAGACTGTGCATGAATCTTGGGCTTGTGGGTATTTGTCTTTTCGAACTCCTATCCACTATAAGTCACAGCTTGACTGTGACTGTGGCTTTAACAAGACTGAATGTATAAAGTCATGACTTGTAGTGGGTATCAGCTTGTGAGTTTTGAGCTATGATCTTGCATTCAGTCCATAGTCTAAACTTGGTGCATAACTCGACCTTTGACTGGTAAGTCATTTGATCCTCTTGCAAATTTTTTGAAACTTACATTTATTACTCCACTTATGACATGGGCTCTATGCAACTTTGATAGTACCATAACTGAGACTTGATTTCCTCTTTGATTTGTAGCTATGAATGAATGACTTTAAAACTATGAGTCTTATGTATGAACTCAACTTCCTTCTTGAATTCGAGCTTGCTATGACTGGTAACCTTTGACCACTTTTTTATGGCAGATTTAGCATGAAACTTTATGTTTATTTGACACCAGTTTCACTGATGTGGGTTTATATTTCTCTGATAGCACAATGACTATGAATCCCTTTTAGATACCTTGGTAAGGCTCCAACTGTGATAGATATGGGATTTGGCATCAAATTTGACATCTCCCAATCATAGTTTGAGACTCTTACTGAGTTAGCTGGACCTAATGTCGAGATTCCACCATTTGTGAGATTTCCACAGTCAACTCAACAAAGCTGAAACTGTGACTGAAAGATGTGGTAGATATACTAAGTCTTCAAGCTATGACATCTTTCAGTCATAAGCTTCATGACTTTTCCAGCTGACTAAAACCATGACTGAAAGATAAACAAAAAATGCAAGTCACTATGCACATACAGATAAGTTCATTTTTTTTATTGTTTGTCTCATATGTTGTCGGCAGCTTGTGTATATGCATTTGTATCTCTATTTTTTTTTCCCTTACTGTCAACATATGCACACGTAGCTTGAATTAATGTTGTAATACTCAGTCATTTGCTTTGCTTTCAAATTTGCACACTGTTATCACAAGGCCAAAAACTGATGCTTCTCAATTTATAAAAAAAAAACTCCTACAGCTTACTCACTGTTAAACTTGTTACTTCCATAGTTCGGTTGTAGATGTTATTTTAGACTTTGAAAATCTATAGAGAAGTATTGTACTTATAGCTTGATAAATGAATGCATAATACAACTTACTATTAACACATTTGGAAAAAACTAGTCATTCATTTCTATTTTTTGTTGTCACTCAAACATCAATACAATAGTCATTTATCATGATATAATCAGCTCCATAGATAAGTCTAAGCTTCAAAATCTCACTGCCTTAGTTCCTGTAGCATAGTCACTGTTTTGAATATGAACTCCTTCAGCTAATTTCTTTAACAAATTTGTAATGTGCATATGACTTGGCCTTCATTTTGGCTGTTCTACATATATTTTTCCACTGTTGTCATACATCATTTTTAGTCATTTCTTCATGCTTCCATTTACATTCATCTGATGGCATAGTCACTTTGGCACTTGAATCCAATAGTTGAAAACATAGAACATTTAAGACTTACTAGCACAAATTACTAGGCTTAAAAATAATTCTCTTTTGATGCTGAAACTCAATTCTTTAAAAGAAATGCAATAAGATATAAAATGCTTGTTTATTATCAATGAAGTTCGAGCACAGACTCATGACACTCAAAGATATATTTTTATAAATATTTTATGACACTTTAAAACATAATTCTATAGCATTCTTCCTATAATCAGCAACAATCAGTGATATTATTGAATTTGTACTTTTGAATCAGCAAAGATATATTGTACCAGTGATCATGAAACTGCATTCTGTGATTTAATCTTGACTTTTTGGAACACCTTTGTCATTTTGCTTTGAAATTTCAGCATGATCTGCATCTCTTTTCTTTGACTGAATGTGAAAACCAGTCAACTGGAAATACTGCAAAATATTCTGTTAAGCTCTCAAACAACAACATTATATACTGGATAGATTAGTGAACACAATAAACAATTTATAAAAATGCCAAAATGACACTTATGAATCAATATTCAGACCATTATGTTCACTAATCTACCAAGGTACTGCAACTTTTGAAAAAGGTTTCTCAGTTGGAAACACTAAGTCCCTTTAATTTAGATACCTGGTTAATAAAAGGACAACATACACCATAATGATCATTAATAGTAAAAGGTTTCATGTTTAGAAAAACAAGTCCCTTTAATACTACCTTTCAGTGAGTGTGGATGTACATTTCCTTATTGCATTTAATTTTCCAGATTCATATGCAACATTGAAAACTTGATTGATACTGTATGTTATTTGTTTTTCATGCATTTCTTAGATCCAGCAGGATCTAACAACATTTTCTCTCTCATGCAGGTAAGAACCCTAAAACAACCTAAATGTAGATGAAGACTTGGACCTGAGGACCTAGGACCTGGTAGACAACACACTGACAACACACTGACAACAAAGCAATGCATGGGACCCCTATTCCATACTTCTATCATGTTTTTGATTCTACATATGTACTCTATTGTTGATATGAAATATGAAAAGACACTTTGTATACTACATTCAGTTTGAATGCACAATGTAATGATCAGTTATGAATTTTGAAATTTGAAATGTGATCAATACTTAGAGTACAATAATGAAATCTAAAAATGAATGCAATAATGAAATGCCAATTAAAAAAACCTGGAAGATAGTATTAATTGGACCTACAAATGTGCAATCTTTTCCTGTTTGTGCTTATTGTGTTGTATGCTGTAATTTTGAGTAACAATAACATTTAGGGAATTTAACAAAATGAAACATTCTATAAAATAGAATATCCAAAAGACTAATTGAAAATATGTAACTTATAACCACAAATAAAAAGAAATGGCACTTATCTTTATTGATTTTGAAAAATTGGTACATAAGAGTTCATAGTTGTAGTTGCTTATGAAATTCTATTCTATGAAAATCTCTCTTGTATTGTCTTGTCTCCACATTTTACATTATGTATATATATGTGTTTGAGTGGCTTTCACACCTCCTTAGGGTGAAAAGACAAAACCCTTATTACAAATTATTTTGAAAAATAATAATAAACTAACTTAAAAATAACTACCTAACTTTCGGATTTGGGTCTAGTTGAAAAATCAAAACACCTTGTGGAAAGTTAAGATTTTTACTAGAGATAGGAAATTTTATTTTCCGAACTGGGTCTTTTTTAGATTTTTAAAATTTGACAATCTTCAGCCCCTGTCGGCATCATCTTTGCAGTAGGTCAAAATTCCAACATTTTCTGAAGGCTTTGATCACAGAATTTTGATTGTTCCCGTCACATAGCTTCCTTTCTTAATCTCTCAACTTTGAATTAAAAATTAATGTAATTTTTTCATCCCATTTCATGTACTCCATCATTAATTATTGGGCATAGAGTTTAAGAGGCCATTTTTTAGGGTTTTATCACTATATAAGACTCCAAATTTTGCCCAAAATTTAGAGCTCCAACACATTCCTGATCAAACTGGTTACAAAAAGAACCGATCTTCAGACATTACCGAGTGTCAAAGAACTATTTACCGAGTGAATTAAGTTGAGAAATATTGATGAAGTGAATTGATTAATGATCAGCTGAGTTTTATGAGCATAGCATAGATCTGAATATTTGCAATTGAGTTGTATTTGAATCAGATCAGAACTGTATCAATTTAACCATTGATTCAGAAAAATATCTTAACCAAGTGACTTAAAAATCTTATTGTATTACCCTATGACATTTAATGAATGTAAATTGTTATCTTGTTGACCCCATAGTGAATGCTGGTTAAGAGTTAACTGTTAGTGATAAATCCTCTAACTAGGTCACACCTAACAGTGTGCATTGTAACCTTTAACAGGGTTGGCTCCTAATCGAGCTCACTTCAGAAAGTGAATTATTTTGGGTTACTAGTCCCAGGTGGTTTTTTCCCTTAGCAAGGTTTCCACATTAAATCATTGTGTTATGTGTTATTTGTTATGATTGTTTTTCTATCATACTTTACATACTACATAGTTGATTTAATCGGTAATCACAGTTTGGATAATTACTGGTATTCGGTAAAGGGAACAAACAGATTGATATTTTATGTTACCAAGCTGCATAAATTATTGAAATTGTTTTGTAAAGTATATCTGGGAGATTGGGATTGTAGGATAACTAATTTAACTAATTCACCCCACCTCTCAGTTATTCTAACAATTGGTATCAGAGTGTATTGGTTGCTTGGAGGAAAGTTTTAAGCACTTGAGCAGAAAGATCACAAGATGTATGAGTGCCTAAGATGAACAAAGATAACTTCTCCAAATGGCAAAGTAGGATGAAGCTTCACATATCTGGAATCGGAGAATATTCTATACATCTACTAGACAATGGCTACTTACAACCAAATGTTGGACCTTTGACACTTGATTAGTTGAGAGACATACATGAACATGATATAACTGTGATAGAGATTGTTTTTGCTTTATTTGATGCTGAGTTTGAAGATGTCAAGGATTGCACTATAGTGAAGAAAATGTGGGATAAACTTGCTCTAGTTTATGGTGGTGATGTGAATGTAATGAGAGCTAGAGCTGAAAGCTTGAGAGGCAGATTTGATGACATGAAGATGAAGGAAAGTGAGAATATCACACAATACTCAAACTAAATCAAAGAGGTAGTCAATGCTATCTGAGGAGTAGTAGGTACTATTTTTGAAGACAATGTGGTAAGTAAGATAGTGAGAACCTTGTTGACTATCTATGCAATTAGAATATCTGCTATTCATGAAATGAGGTTTTCACCTAATAGAATTCTTACCCTTGATAGTTTGATTGGAAAGTTAACTACTTTTGAGCTAAATAATTATGACAATAGTTTTGTACCGAGTGTTGAGTCTTCTTTTATGTCATCTCTTAAGATTGGTAAATCTAGCAGTAAGCATAATATAAAGAATGAAAGTGATAGTGATAGTGAAGATGAGCTTGATGAGCTTGAAGCACTTATGGGCTGAAGACTTAAAAAATGTAAAGGAAGGTATAAGGTAAAGTTACCTTTAGCTTGTTTTAATTGTAAAGAGATTGGCCATATTGCTGCTAGATGTCCTAACAGGAAAGAGGAAGATCTGGTGATGAAAAGTTTGGCAGAAGAAATAATAGAGGAAATCGACACTAGATCAGAGACAACTGAGATTACAAAGACAAAGGCAAGAAGGCATGTTACCTTGTTGGAGAAAATGAAGATGACACTGACACTAACACTGATGATGAAATTGAAGTGGTATTTGTTGCAATGAAAGATTATTTAGAAGAAGAGGAAAGGTATGTAGAAATAACCCTTATTTCTAAAGTTAGTAAGAATGATTCTTGGATCATTAATAGTGGTTGTACATATCACATGACTAGTGATGAAGATATGTTTAAACATCTTGAGCATTATAATGGAGGATCAGTGAAAATGGGAAATGATACACCTTGCCAAGTGAAAGGAAAAAGGTCTATCTTATTGAATGATAGGATTACATGTGATAATGCATACTGGGTAAAAGGACTTAACTACAATTTGTTGAGTGTAGCATAGCTGAATAACTCAGGTCACCATGTTGCATTTGAAAGCAAGAAGGTGAAAATCTATGATGAAAATGGAAAGCTTGTCAGTATTGGAGGACAATCAAAAGGTAATTTATTCTATCTTGACAATGATGAAACTTCTTGTTTACTAGTGAAGAATGAAGATGTATGGTTATGGAATAAGAGACTATGTCATGTGAAATTTGATAACATGATTAAGATCAGTAGAAAGAGAAGAGTTAGAGGTCTACCGAGTCTAACCAAACCTGATCATGTTATGTGCAATCAATGTTAGAAAGGAAAGATGACCAAATCTAGTTTTAAAAGTAAAGACTATTCATCTAAAGGTATTTTAGAGTTGGTACACACTGACTTATGTGGTCCTATGAGAACTCAAAGCTACTATGTTGACAAATATTTTATTTTATTTGTTGATGAATACTCTAGGATGATGATAGTCATGTTCTTAAAAGAAAAATCTATGGCATTCAAATTATTTAAATGGTATAAGGCTAAAGTTGAAAAAGAAACTGGGAAAGACTTGAAATGCTTAAGATCTGATAGAGTAGGTGAGTTTATTTCTGATGAATTCACCAATTTATGTAATGAGCATGGAATCAAAAGACAACTTTTTGCACCTAGGACATTGCAGCAGAATGGGATTGCTGAAAGGAGGAACCGATCTATTGTTGATTGTGCCAGAACATTGATGATTGAGAAATTTTTTGCACAAATTTACTGGAGAGAAGTAGTTAGCACTATTGTATACACCTTGAACCAATTTTGACTGAAGAAAGACACAAACAAGACACCTTATGAGTTATGGTTTGACTATACACCGAATGCAAGTTATTTCAGAATCTTTGGAAGTAGGTGTTATATTCCAAAAGATGATAGGAATGGTAAATTTGACTCTAAAGGTGACAAAGGAATATTTTTAGGATATTATACTAATATTAAAGCTTATAAATGTTTGAACAAGGCTACTAATAAAATGGTAGAAAGTGCTAATGTAAAAGTTGATGAGTTTGCTGAAAAGAATGATGAAGAAAGCATGAAGGAACCAAAAGACTATGGTAGTTTTACATATGTTGAGCATCCAGACTATCTACCAAAGCCATAGGCTGAGTCTACCAAGCATCAGGAAAATTCTATCGAGAATCAACAAATGCAAACCTATAAGAAAGAAGAAGCTGTTAGAAATAGGGAATACTGAGAGGGGGGGGGGGGGGGGTGAATCAATATTCTACAAACTTTATCTTTTGCCCAATTATGGATATAACATATTATCTTTATACATGCATAACATAAGAAGCTAAACAACATGCATAACAATAAAGAACTCATAACACATTATTTGTTCTTGAGGAAACCCTAGCCAAGGGAAAACCCCGGTGGGGATGGTACCCACAAAGATCCACTAATCAAAAGTATCCTGTTAAGGAGGTTGACCTTGTTAGGAGTCTATTACAAGAATATAGTGTATCAGTCTTGATTAAGGGACTATAGGCCTTGTTAGAAGCCTCAACCTTGTTAGGAGTTGTAGTACAAAATGTGATTACTAGATGAGCCCACTGCCCAAACAAGTAATGTACAATATACACTGATTACAAAAATAGGTTAAGGTACATAACCTTATACTACTTGCATCAATATCACTTCGCTACTCTTTCACTATCGCTATTACATATGCTTCATATACTTCGCATCATATTACTTGCTGCTTGTTACAATTCCTTCTCATACTACTGCTACTCTTTACAATTACAATTACATTTACATTTATACCAATAGCTTTAACAAAGAGTTAACATCTAGGATGTCATCCCTTTATATTGTTAAGTCATTATTTTGATAAACAAAATAATCCCTTAACTCTTTACTAGTTCTATCTTCATATTCTGTCCTATCGGCTTTACACTGTCTTTGGTAAAACTATCATAACTTATTCCGTACATTCTGTATTGACCTATGCTTTGAGATGGGTGATCAATAGAAATCATAGAGTCTATCTTCAAGTGCACAAGCATTGAACTTACTCCAGTTGACGTCGCAAACAAAAACTATATCCAGGTTCACTAGTAAAACATTGTCTCACACTTAGACAAATTTGCAATGCGCTCTATCATACTTGCTCTCTAACTTGTGTGATCTTCATGAGGATCATATGTTTCCATAATGACAACATCTATGTAATCAACTTAGCCAAATTGCCAATAATCTCCCCCTTTGTCATTGGTGGCAACATATGAGAAAATTGGCTAAGTGTACAACTCAAAAATCTCAAAAATGTGCAAAAATGTGGCCATAGTATAAAATACATACTATCCTTATAACTCCTAAAAAATTATTGCCTCTAATATAGTACTCCCCCTAAGAGTAACAACCCTTATCATATATTATCAATTTTCTTCTATATATCTCTCCCCCTTTGACAACAATGACAAAATAAGGTAGGGAGGGTCACAAAATTGTATCACAAAAAGTTATACCTCAATTTATTTATTGCAAAGCTAGTAGGCTTGCAACACAATCTGCAAAATTTGTCTTCATGGCTTCTATCTCCTCCTCCCATGATTTCTTAATGGAATTTGCCACATTGAGTAGTGCGCTCAATCCATAAGAAGCAATTTCACATGCTTGGAGATTTTCAAAGTTAAATTTCTGAAAAGATATCTTTGATGAAAGAAAATCTTCCAACTGTTCTTCAATTACGCTCAACTTCATAGAAACATGCTCTCTCAAAAGAGTATATTTTCTCAGTTTCCTATCTTTCTCATCTTGTACAATTCTAATTTCATCGTACAGTTTTCTACCTTTCTTCTCAACATTACAGACCTTCACATTGGGGTTAGATAGAAGGTTTGTTTCATTTAGAATCTCTTCTTCCTTCAATTTTATCTTCTGATCTTCCTCAACTGTCAAAGTCTTTGATTTTGTACACTGTATGTACAAAGATTTTCCTATTTCCAAATGTTTCCTCAAATCCTTGATATAGCTATCAATAGTATTGATATCATTGCTGATGTACTAACTGATGTTCAAAAGCATTCTAGCCTCATAGTCTGCTTGTGCTTTTACTTTTGAAATATCAACTAGGTGTGTGAATTCATTATCAAATGTACTCATTACCTTCTTTGCCTTCTCCATAGGGTCTACTTCTAAAATTTGTGTGGTCACAATACTTTGTAACTTCTTCATTAGTTCCTTCAGACATCCTTCAAGACTCTTCACCTTCTTGTTCTTACCAATTATTTTGTTTAAGGATGAAATCAGTTCCAACTGATCATCATCATCCACTTCTTTTCCCAAATGCTCAATCATAGAGCCAATTTGAGTCTTCTTTCCAGTCTCAAGAATAAGACTGATATCTTCTTTGGTGGGAAGGGGAACTTGTTCTTCTACAACTAGTGGTTCCATAATAGTGGTCTTTGTCATTTCTTCTTCTTTTGTAGCTTCCTATTCCTCAAAGGCCGAATTGTCAACAATGCTCTCCAAATTCTTAAATACATTCTCATCAGTATCCAAGGTGATTTGTGTACCTTCCACATTCATTGTTTCATCTTCAATATTAATAGCTGGAGAAGAGGGAATGCCCTCTTGTACTTTCTCACCTGCTTGCTCTGCTGTAATTGATGATTCTCCAACATACTCTGCCATAACTTTGATAATTGCCTATTTAGTCCAGAATTTACTTCTTCATACCTACCTCCCATAATCTAAATTGTTCTCCTTTTGGTTCTCAGATGGGTGCTTAGGGCCTTCATAATCTGGTTGAAATGAGCTTCATCTCTTATCTCACAAAGCTTCCTCATGAGATTTTCTCTAATAGCTGTTTCTTCATTTGATGCTCTCTTCTTTCTGTTAAGAAGTTTGTTATAAAGATCATCAGGTATTTGTCCTTGAATAGTATCAAACTACTTGCCAGTCAAGATCATATGCTTCACAACTACATTCTCTAGATTAAGTCTATCAGTATAATCATAAAAATCATAATATTTGTTCATTCTTGCAAAGTCACCATTCTCAATAATCTTCTCATTAAGCTTTTCAACTTTTGGTTTCCAAGATTTCTTCTTTGTAGTGACATCATCTTTAACCTCTGCAATCTTTCTTGGAATAGGTTGCACTAGAGTTTTATGCCTCTTTCCTGGTCCAGTGGAACTCTCCTTAACTCTTTTGCTAGGTGTGGAGGAAGTGGATCTAGTAGACATCTTTGTTTCTATGTCCTTCTCAGGTACTTCCACTTTCACCTTTACTTGTGGTTCTTCTTGTGGCACTGCAATTGATGATAAATGAGGGATAGACAAAACTTCCTTTTGTCCACTCTCTCTGATTGCTATTGCTGTCTGCTTTGCTACCAAAAACTCTCTCTCTGTCATTCTTGTATCCTTTAAGAATTTCTTAATGGTGCTCTCAACTCTCTTCTTAGACTGTTTCTCTTCAATTAGAATCTTTGCAAAGTTGAAGTTCTCCTCAAAGGTTCCAAACCTGTTACACTGAGTGTCCAACTTACACTTCAGTAGTCTGCTAACATACTCTTCAACCTCTACCTCAAATATTTCATAGCCAAGAGGGTCTATGAACTCTATTCTAGGCTCTACTACTTCAATATAGGTAAGGTCAGTATCCACCATAAAACATATATCATCTTTATATTTCTCAACAAGAGACTTAGGGATCCTTGATCTACTAGACACAATATTCTGAAATGTCTTAATAACAAGTACTGCACTCTCATTAACACTGCCAATAACATGCTTTCTGTATACTACATTAATCCTTTCCATTGTAGTCTGTCCATCATTCCAATCATTTCCTATGGTGTAAGGAAATCTCCTCAAAAGATAAAAGAACATGTATGTGATTAGGGATGAGAACCTAAACTGTGTATACTTAGTTTTCTTGATCTTCTCCAAGTTCTCAAACAATTGAATTCTAAGAATTTCACACATATCAACTGGTACCCTATCAACACACATAAGATAAGCTGCATGTACCATTCTAGTTGCCATGTCATCTTCCCTTGAATTAGCACAAAACTTAGTAGTTAGGATCTTGCATATGTATCTCACATCAACTTGTTTGATCTTGCTAATCACAATTCCTCTACCATTATAGGATGAATTAGTGTTGTTAATGACTATTTTTCTCATTAAAAGGAATAGCTCCAGTCTTAGATAATCCAGTGACTTCATGAATCAAATCAGCTATAATATCTATCACTCTATCCTCTAGCCAAAACTTTCCATTATGAATTCTACTCAAAATGATCTTAGTGTATTCTTCATTATCCAATTCACACTGTAATCCATATTTGACAATTTCATTATGTTCCAAGTATTCAAAATCTTGTTTCATGTCATATTCTGATTGCACATCTTCTGATATTCATCTGTAAAATCACTATCATTTACTGTCTCTAGTTTGCATCCAAGATAACTCCTGACATTCTCTAAATGTAAAACTCTATCTGGTACAGATGACAATGCAAACCTAGGGTCTTCTTCCAATGGTTCTACTGGTTCCCTTTTCAATTTAGGTCTATTCTTGTCTCTAACATTGTGAACTAATGAAACATCCATGATTTCTTCAAATGCCTTTACTGATTCAAAGATTTGTCAAGTAAAATACCTCAATTTCATGACTTTAGGGCTTGCGTAGATTCGACACACAATTCTTTTCCAAATCCTTGCAAAATGCTTTCTATCACTGCCCTTTGATCTCCTTGACACTTGAATTCACTTTGATGATCAAATAA
The DNA here is from genome assembly GCA_027943335.1 of Chamaecyparis obtusa. Taxonomy (NCBI): domain Eukaryota; kingdom Viridiplantae; phylum Streptophyta; class Pinopsida; order Cupressales; family Cupressaceae; genus Chamaecyparis; species Chamaecyparis obtusa. The sequence goes on from BSBK01003210.1 coordinate 741,179, forward strand.
TATTGATCATAACCTTTTATTAATTCAATCTCACTTAGATCTGACATCGCATTCAATTCTTTTGCCACTTCTTTCCAAAAAGTTGTCTCTGCTAACCTGCAAAACTTAAAACTTCTTGCGATCTCGCAAAACATCATATTTTTCTTTGTGCTCTTAACCATAGCATTAGAATATCATAAACTACCTTGCATTAACTACGTAAGACTCAATTCATCATATATCTACTTCTATACTAAATCTAAGTTCCTATTCTATTACAATTTACATGAATTAAGTACTTTGAGATAGGTCACGTAAAGATTCATTCTTACCTTTCAATACTTCACCTTTCTGATTACCTTTAATGTTGAATATGTCTCCTTGATCTATGCTTTTGATAAACTTCACTTCATCTAAATTACTACAGCATCCTTTCTGACTATTACTAGCATCTTCATTTCTTCTTGCATGATTCCTGGGGTTAGGATTAGGATGAAAAACTCTATTGTTCATTCTACAAAACCTTGTTTTATGTCCAATCTTGTTGCATATCTGACAAACAATTCCATTATTTCCATATCTTGGTCTAGGTTGATTGATTTGTGATCTGTAGTTTCTAGCAATGTGTCCAACCTTGTTGCATCTATAACATACTACTCCACTTCTTCTGTTCATATCTTCAGTAGGTTTCTTATCTGCATTGTTAGTATTCCTAAACATTATACTACCATCATTATTCTCAATAAATTTAGGTTTCCTACAATCAATAGCTCTATGCCCAAAACCATGACAATTGTAACAATAACCATTAAGAGGTTTAAATTTTTTACCTGTGCAATCTCTCTTCATGTGATCAATAGTATTATAAACAAAACATCTACCTTTGAATTCTCTTTGCATACCTTTGGGTGATTCCCCTTACTTCAGTGATTCTTCTTCTTTAGGTGTATCTTCAGATTTGTTGATCTCATCAGGCTTCTTTTCATCCATGCTTTCAGATATCTTTAGATCTGGTTCCTTGCCTTCATCATTTGCTTTGAAAGTGTTGAATCCAAGACCAGTCTTATCATACAATGGTTTTTGATAGGATATTTGTTCATCAATATTCTCACTAGTTGAATATAGCCTTTCAAGTTGTTGTTTGGATTGAGTCAGTTCACCTTTCACAATCTTATTGTATTTCTCAAGTTCATCATACTACAAATTGACTTTCTCAAGTTCAGATGTTACTTTAGAAAGTTTAGATATTAGTCCTTCATTTTCAGTCTTTAGACTTTCATTCTTAGATTTTAGATTTGCTTCATTCTTGCCATTTCCATCTTTCAAACTAAGCTTCAAATTTTCTATCTTCAATTCATGCTTAAGGATCTCATTTTCTTTTTCCATATTGTCATCACAATATTCAATAAAAACTTCAGATTCTTTTTTAGATCTCAAATCTTCCAATTTGTTTTTCAATTTCTCAATGAGGTTCTTTGCATCATCATAATTTCTTTTCAAAGTATCTTTTTCAATAGTAAGCAAGTCAATCTATTCAAGAGCTTCTTCAAGATTCTTCTATAGTTGATCCATATCCATAGAGATCTTACTCAAGCTGCTAGGCTTTCCTTGAATGATTCTTTTTCGAGTAACTAAGCTTTGATACCAATTGTTAGAAATAGGGAATACTGAGAGGGGGGGGGGGGGGGGTGAATCAGTATTCTACAAACTCTATCTTTTTCCCAATTATGGATATAACAGATTATCTTTATACATGCATAACATAAGAAGCTAAACAACATGCATAACAATAAAGAACTCATAACACATTATTTGTTCTCGAGGAAACCCTGGCCAAGGGAAAACCCCGGTGGGGATGGTACCCACAAAGATCCACTGATCAAAAGTATCTTTTTAAGGATGTTGACCCTATTAGGAGTCTATTACAAGCATATAGTGTATCAGTCCTAATTAAGGGACTATAGGCCTTGTTAGAAGCCTCAACCCTGTTTGGAGTTGTAGTACAAAATGTGATTACCAGATGAGCCCACTGCCCAAACAAGTAATGTACAATATACACTGATTACAAAAATAGGTTAAGGTACATAACCTTATACTACTTGTATCAATATCACTTTGCTGCTCTTTCACTATCACTATTACATATGCTTCATATACTTCACATCATATTACTTGCTGCTTGTTACAATTCCTTCTCATACTACTGCCACTCTTTACAATTACAATTACATTTACATTTATACCAATAGCTTTAACAAAAATTTAACATCTAGGATGTCATCCCTTTATATTGTTAAGTCATTATTTTGATAAACAAAATAATCCTTGAACTCTTTACTAGTTCTGTCTTCATATTCTGTCCTGTCGACTTTACACTATCTTCAGTAAAACTGTCATAACTTATTCTGTACATTCCGTACTGACTTGCACTCTGAGATGGGTGATCAATAGACATCATAGAGTCTATGTTCAAGTGAAAAAGAACTGAACTTACTTCAGTTGACATCACAAATAAAAACTATATCCAGGTTCACTGGTAAAACATTGTCTCACACTTAGACAAATTTGCAATGCGCTCTGTCATACTTGCTCTCTGACTTGTGCAATCTTCATGAGGATCATATGTTGCCATAATGACAACATCTATGTAATCAAATAAGCCAAATTTCCAATAGAAGCTACTAAGCAAGAAAATGAACCTAAATTGAATGATGATGATCTGAATTATGAATCAGATTACAATACCTGGTGTGAAACTTGCAGTATTGTTAAATTCGACATAAAAGATGAAAATACTAACAACAAGATTGCAAGACAAAAAGTGTCTCCATTCTATTTGAAATGGGAATTTATACAAGTTAGATGGATCCCAAGGGTCACAGAATCCCTTGGAATTGAAATAAAGAGTCATCAAATGTTTATTACAAATAAACTATTAAAACTATCAAAATTTATCAAAAAGCTATATATAAAATTTAGGTCCACTTGGAGAAGGCATAAATTTCTTATCCTAGCTCCGAATTATGAACCATTTAATGCTTTGGAATGGTATTCAAATAATCTTGAATCAAATTTCAGAACTAACAACATTCTATTGGTACTTTCAGACAGCCTCCAAGCCCAGAAATGCACTGAAGACCCTAAAAAATGCAGTTTACTAAAACATAAGAAATTTTGAAAAATTAGATTTTAGTATTGTCCAATTTAATCCTGATCAGATGAGCATAGAAGAGAACAAGTTCTAGCAAGATTTTTCAGAAGACACAATCCACAGAACCAAATCATTTGAGATACACAAGCTGACATGTTGACCTGAAGTAAGTTAAGACATAACACATGTTTATTTTGTGAGTTTGAACCTAAGAATGTTAGGGATGCACTTGAAAATGAGGAATGGATTAAGGCTATGAATGAGGAAATTGAACAGATTGAGAAGAATAAGACATGGACATTAGTACCCAGATCGAAAGATAAAAATGTAATTGGTACTAAGTGGATTTTAAAAAACAAGTTAAATGAAAATGGTGAGGTCACTAAAAATAAGGCAATACTTGTATGCAAGGGATATGCACAAGAAGAAGGTATAGATTATGGTTAAACCTTTGCACCTATTGCTAGATTTGAAGGAGTCCATATACTACTTGCATATGCTACACATAAGGGATTCAAAGTATATCAAATGGATGTGAAATCAGCTTTTCTAAATGAAATTCTTGAGTAGGAGGTCTACATAGAACAACCAGAAGGTTTTGTTGATTCAAATCAAAAAAACATAGTATGTAGACTGCACAAAGCTTTGTATGGATTGAAGCAAGCACCAAGAGCATGGTATGAAAGACTACATGCTTATCTTATCAGTATTGGCTTTGTAAGGACTAGTGAAAATAGTAATTTGTACATGAAAGGAGAATCTGATGATAATATTTACATTGCTGAACTTTTTGTTGATGATATAATCTTTGGTGGACAAGATCTGATTTGCAAATCTTTTTTTGATGAAATGAGAAAGGAGTTTGAGATGTCAATGTTTGGAGAGATTAAATTCTTTCTAGGTTTGCAAATTATACAACAGAATGATGACATTTTTATCACTCAATCAAAATATATTAAAGAAGTGTTAAAGACTTCTAGCATGGAAGGTTCAAAACTAGTAGGAACACCGATGGTAATAGGATGTAAGTTGACAAAGGATGATGAATCTAAAGAAGTAAATCAGACACTGTGCAGATCAATGATTGGAAAATTGATGTATGTGGTACACAGTAGGCCTGATATAGCACATGTAGTTGGGATAGTGGAAAGATTTTCTGCCAATCCTAAAGATTCACATATGGTTGTTAAAATAATTCTAAGATACTTAAAGAAGACTGAAGAATATGGTTTATGGTACATAAAGGAAGGCAAATTTGAACTCTAAGTTTATTTTGATGTAGATTGGGTTGGAAACATTGATGATCAGAATAACACAACTGATGAAGCATTCTTTTTAGGAGATAGGCTTGTGACTTGGATAAGCAAGAAACAAGCATGCATTTCTCAGTCTACTGCTGAAGTAGAGCATGTTGCTGTTGCTGCAAATTATTCAAATATTGCTTGGATAAAATAAGTGTTGGAAGGAATGAATGAGGTAATCACTAATCTAGTGATTATATATTGTGGCAACACTAGTGCTATAAATATTTCCAAGAATCTGGTGATGCATTAAAAATCAAATCATATATCTATTAAGTATCACTACTTAAGGGAACAAGTTCAAGAGAAGCAGGTGAAACTAGAATTTGTAAAATCTAAGGAACAACTTGCTGATATTTTTACCAAGCCCTTACCGAAGGACTCATTTGAGTATTTAAGGACTAGACTAAGGGTTTGTCCCGTATCTATTGGTCACTAAGGTGATCAGGAGGTTGCATCAACCTATACTTTATCATAAAATCATTCATGTTGATGCACATATCTCACACTTTAGTTTTTTCTAAGGTTGTGAGAGATTGTAGAAGCTGAAATAAGAATTTGTTTATCAGTACATGAAGGTACTTGATCTGGACTAAACAAAAGAGAATAATTTGGCTACTACAGAGGTGTTTATTTTCTTTGGCATTGTTGTCAAAGGGAGAGAGAGTGGATATGAAACATCAATTAGTGAGAACACAAAAAGGGAGAGGAACTTCATATTGAAATATCTATTGCTGAGAACACATATGGGAGAATGAATCTGAAAATTGGAAAAGATCAAATCTGCAAGGAGAGTCTACATGGAATGTTGTTTTTTTTGTAGTGATTAAACATATTAAATTTCAGATCTAGGGAGAGCTTACCAAGCTACATCATTTACCTACATAGTTGTAGAACACATGTTTGGTATGTGTATGGCATATTTCATATTGTTTGTGTTGCCACCAATGCCAAAGGGAGAGATTGATGATCTACAACTGATTGAATATCTAGATGAACTAAAGGAACAATGATTAGAGATCACCAAACTACTTAAGTGATATGTAAGATGATTAAATCAATCAATATGTTGTCATTGATGTCAACTAGTTTTGACAATACTTATCATGATAGTTACAAACATCTAAACATCTTTAAAAGGAAGAAAAGATGAAGAAATGAGATATCTACATAAGGAAAAGATGGATATGACAGATAAGGCTAAGGTAAACATTGAGTAACTTATTGATGAGTCTATGGCTTTATATTGTTGAATTGAGCATGTTACATTAATCTATTATGCATAAGATATTTGAATTGAACAAGTTAATGTGGTCGGTAATTGAAGATTTTTGTATACACCGAGCCCATGCAGTGTATTCTGAGTAATAGTAATAACTGAGTTAGTTATCACCAATGCATTCAATATTAACTGAGTATGGATGAAAACATTAAATGCTAAGAAAATCCGACTGAAATTGATGAGTTGGAAGTTGTTATGATTTTGAGGATAAGGAAGAAGTTAGTTATAAGATCCACAACTAACATAATTAAGAGATGATCTAAAGGATGAGACTGAAATGTGTTAAGGACACATCTATCGAGGAAGGTTTAAGTGGCAAAATGGATGAAGGAGATTAAGAGGCAAAATTTGATGGTTGATATGAAAATGGTTTACTTGTCTATTTAAGAGATATGAGTTTCATTATTGAAACATGCAAGACAAATAGAGATTGCAGATATTTTGCATGAAGAATTTATTCATGCATTCCTGATCAAACTAGTTACAAAAAGAACCGAGCTGCAGACATTATTGAGAGTCAAAGAAATATTTACTGAGTGAAGTAAGTTGAGAAATATTGAGGAAGTGAATTGATTAATGATAAAAATGAGTTTTATGAGCATAGCATAGATATGAATATTTCAATCAAGTTGTATTTGAATCAGATCAGAACTGTATCAGTTTAACCATTGATTCAGAAAAATCTCTTAACCAAGTGGGCTTAAAAGTCTTATTGTATTACCCTATGACATTCAATGAATGTAAATTTTTATCTTGTTGACCCCATAGTTAATCCTGTTCAACAGTTAAATGTTAGTGATAAATCCTCTAACCAAGTCACACCTAACAGTGTGCGTTTTAACCTTTAACATGGTTGGCTCCTAACCAAGCTCACTTTAGAAGAGTGAATTATTTTGGGTTACAAGTCCCAGGTGATTTTTCCCTTAGCAAGGTTTCCACGTTAAATCATTGCATTATGTTTTATTTGTTATGATTGTTTTGCTATCATACTTTACATAATGCAGAGTTGATTTAATCGGTAATCACAGTTTGGATAATTATTGGTATTCGGTAAAGTGAATAGACAGATTGATATTTTATGTTATCGAGCTACATAAATTGTTGAAATTGTTTTGTAAAGTACATCTGGGAGATTGGGATTGTAGGATAATTGATTTAACTAATTCATCCCCCTCTCAGTTATTCTAACATTTGTATGTTGGTCAATTTGTAAGTTTTTTAAGAATGTTTTAAGATTTGTGGTTGCAATGATTCAACCCCCCCTCTTAGTGCATTATCATACTAGTGTTAGACTACGACTAAAGAACTACTTGGAGAACAAAATGTTAAGATGATCAATGAGATACTAAGGTATATGTGAGACATTAGATTAGTTCTTATATTTTTGTTGATGTCAACTAGTTTTGACTGTACTTATCATGTTAGTTGCAAACATCTGAAGAAGATAATATTGGTAAAGGAAAGAGATATTAGAATGAAAATGAGATGTATGAGTGAGTTATGAATATAGTATTCATTGGGTAAATTATTAAAGAGTCTATGACATTATGATAGTGATTTGATTGGCTTACATGATTCTGTTAAATACTGAAGATCAAGTATGCACAAGTTAATTTGGTCAATATATGAAGAACTTACTGTACACCGAGCTGGTGTAGTATACATCGAGTGTGGTATTAACTGAGAAGGAAGAAACTGACACATCATGGTATTTACCAAGAGGGAGAAATAAGGAGGAACATATGATTACTGATATGAAATGATGAGTTGGATGAATATGGAAGATTCCAAGGTTAAAGATAAATTTTATTATGAAGATCTATGATTGAAAAAATTCAAGGTTGATTAGATGATGAAGATTAAAAATGTTTTAAGACACAAGTTCCGAGGAAGTTTAAAGAGGCAAAATAAACAATGGAGATTAAGAGGCAAAATCTATGGATGAAAAGAAAACCATTTATCATGTCTATATAAGGAGACAAGAAATTCAAAAAGAGTAATGCACATGAAGAAAATATTGTATAAATGTGAAGCTGGTCAGACAGGTTGAAGTAAGAACTGAGTGATTCTGATGAAGGGTGCTCCCCTTAATATCACAAACACATAACAGAAACAAAGAAACAACAACAATATGCAAGAACAAAAAATTGGCTTCTTATTATCTCCACAAATGTGGAATTACAAACTTTCAAAATTACAATATGCAAAGCCACATGGGCATTCCCTTACCATATTCTATAGGACAAAGCCTCGAATCAATACCCAGATCTACTACCCAGAACTGCCCTAGACAACACTACGTGCCTTCTATATATAGGCATTTTCCATCGCCCGAGAAGGTTCCAAAAATTTAGCCCTTAGGGCCAACCAGACTTAGAATTATTTTATTTTTCAATTTATTACATCAAAGTCGGCTCAAAATAACTTTTGAAACTCGAATAGAAATTTTGAAGGAAAATTATTTTCTGCCATTTCAGGTGGCCCAACTTCCGAAGACCATAAGTCATCACCAGTTGACTCGATTGACTATTATAACCCCATTTTAGAAATGCCATGAAGCGCTCTACAAGCATATTTTGTGCAAGCGCCCGTCACCCAAATTTTTGACCTCATTCGGGGCCTCTAAAGCCTTCAAAACTGAGTTCAAAGTTTCTGTACCCTGCTGCCAATACTGAAAATCTTCAATATCTTCAAAACTAGACCTGATCTAGCCATGAAACTTTACTGGCAGACTGATATGATTGAGATGAACCTCCACATGTAAAATCAGAACATTCTAAGATCGTATGACCAACTTACTAAAAATAACAAGTTTCCATAAATAGCAGCTCTGCACAAGATAGACCTTATTGAATACAAAAATAGAAATATTTTTGGGTGATGCAAGATTACTCTTACACCCTGGATGCTCCTGCATCAGATTCTATAGACAACACCGAGCGTCAGAAGAAGGAGATTAACCAAGAAGAACAAAGTTGGAGGAAGAAGAAAGAGATTGAAGAGAATATGATGACCAAAGTTATTCTAAGCTTAGCATAGATCTGAATATTGTCCAAGTAAAGTTGCATTTGAATCAAGTCATATTCTGTTGCTTTCTAACCATTACTACAGACAAAATATCTTAACCGAGTGAGACTTAACTGTCTTTATTATTTCATTATGACATTCAATGAATGTTGCCTTTTTTTTCTTGTTAACCCAAGTGAATGTATGGTCATAGAGAATTGTTAGTGATAAATCCTCTAATTACAAGGTCAAGGTCACACCTTACAGTGTGTTTTGTAACCTTTAACAGGTTGTCTCTTAACCAAGCTCACTTTAGAAGAGTGAAAATATTTTGGGTTCCGGTTCCAGGTGTTTATTCCCTTAACAAGGTTTCCACATTAAAAATCAAGTGTTATATGTGTATGCATGTGATGATTTGTTATTTTTATTTACACTACAATTACTAGTTTGATTGGTATATACTAGATAATTTAACTGGCAGTCAGTTAATGAATCAGAAAGACACAGTCAAGTTTTTACTAAGCTATTTAAGTTTATTTGTTGAAGTTGGTCTTATACATTGTGGAGGGATTTGAGACTGTAGGATAACTGGACTTAACTAATTCACCCCCCTCTCAATTATCTAACAATTGCTATCAAATCACAAGTGTTTAAAGGAAGAAAATTGAAGGACTTAAGTTAAAGATCTAAAGATGTATAAGAGAGAGGTACTGAAGATGAACAAAGATAATTTCTCAACATGGAAAAGCAGGATGAAGTTGTATCTATTAGGCATTGGAGATTCTATACTATACCATTTGTAAAATGATCTCATAAATCCTATTAGTCCTTTGATTGTCAATCAGATAAAAGAAAGACAAGAAAATAATGCTATGATGATTGAGATTTCTTCTTCTTTATTAGATGCTAAATTTGAAGACATTAAGAACTATACAAATGCAAAAGAGATGTGGCATAAATTAACACTTGTTCATGGAGGAGATTTGAATTTTCTTAGGGGAAAAGAAGAAAGATTGAGAAGAAAATTTGATGATATGAAGATGAAAGAAGGTGCAAACATTACTCAATACAACATGCGAGTCAAGGAAGTGGTGAATGCTATTCGAGGAGAAGGTGGAATTATTGAAGAGGAAATTGTGGTAAGTAAAATTCTAAGAACACTATTACCTACATATGCTATTAGAGTCTTTGCAATACATGAAATGAGAGCAGTTCCTGGTAGTGACATTTCCCTTGATAGTTTGATCAGTATATTGACTGTATTTGAGCTTAACAACTTTGATAACAATGTTTTACCTAAGGAAGAATCTGCATTTGTGTCGTCTTTGAAAATTAGAAGATCGAGAAGTAGACATTAGATAAGAAATGGAAGTGATACTAAAGATGAAGAGGATGAGCTTGACGAACTTGGAGCATTAATGGATAGAAGGCTACCGAAGGGAAAAGGAAAATATTGAGGTAAACTAACCTTAGTATGTTTTAAATGTAAAGATATTGGTCATATTACTGCAATATGTCCTGACAAGAATGATAATGAAAAGACAAGTGAAAGATAAAATGAAAGGAAGAATGATAGAAGAGGGTATCGAGATCATAGAGGCAATTACCAATATGGAAACAAAGAGAACTGAGACTACATAGATAAAGGTAAAAAGGCATGCTACCTAGTTGAAGAAGATATTGACACTGAGACTGAAACTAATGAAGATGTAGAAGTGGTGTTTGTTGCATTGGAGGAAGATTCTAAAGAAGAAGAAAGGTATGTAGAAATGACACTTATTAATAAATTAAGTAAAAATGATACTTGGATTATTGATAGTGGCTGCACACATCATATGACTGGTGATGAGGATAAGTTTGAATACCTTGAGCATTATATTGGTGGATCTATGAAAATTGAAAATGATACACCTTATCAATTGAAAGGTAAAGGATATATATTGCTGAATAACAAGACTAGATGTGAAAATGCTTATTGGGTGAAAGGACTTAACTATAATTTGTTGAGTGTAGCATAGCTGAATAATACAGGTCACCAAGTTGCATTTGATAAAAAAAAAAGTAAAGATCTATGATGATGTTGGAAATATGATCGGTACTAGTGAACAATCCAGAGGTAACTTATTTTATCTAAACAATGCTGAAAATTCTTATTTATTGGATAAGAATGATGATGTTTGGTTATGGAACCAAAGGTTATGTCATGTGAATTTTGACAACATGGTAAAGATAAGTAAGAAAAGGAAAGTTAGAGGTTTGCTGAGTATGTCTAAGCCTGACCAAGTGATGTGCAAATAATGTCAAATGGGTAAACTGACAAAGTCTAGTTTTAAGAGAAAACAATACTTAGCTGATGCAATTTTGGATTTGGTTCATACTAATTTATGTGGTCCAATGAGAAATCAGAGCTATTATGGAGATAGATATTTATTTTATTTTATTTGTTGATGACTTCTCTAGAATGATGTCTGTCATGTTCTTAAAAGAAAAATTAGAATCTTTTCAAATGTTTAAATGGTACAAAGTAAAGGTAGAGAAAGAAATTGGTAAGCAACTGAAATCCTTCACACCAGATAGAGGTGGTGAATTCATTTTTGATGATTTTATAAACTTTTTTAATGAGCATGGAATAAAGAGACATGTATCAGCACCAAGGACACCTCAGCAGAATGGGATTGCTGAAATAAGAAACAAATCAATTGTTGATTGTGCTAGAACACTGATGATTGAAAAAGATGTACAAATTTACTGGACGGAGGCTATAAGTACTGTTTTCTTTAAATTGAATTGAGTACAACTGAAGAAAGAGACATATAAGACACCTTATGAGCTATGATATGGTTATACACCTAATGTGAGTTATTTCAAAGTATTTGGAAGTAGATGTTACATTTTGAAAGATAATAGAAATGAAAATTTTGATTCAAAAGGTGATGAAGGCATATTTCTAGGTTATTCTACTAGAAGTAAGGCTTATAAATGTTTGAACAAGACTAATAACAAGATGATTGAAAGTATAAATGTGAGAGTTGATGATTTTTCTAAGAAAACTGATGAAGAAAGAAAGAAGGAACCAGAAGACTATGGTAGATTTGTTTACATAGAAGATCCTGACACTATACCTAAGCAATAGCCTGGAGTCACTGAGTTACAAAATACTGCTACCAAGAAATAATCCTTATAGATTGAGCAATAACAAAGAGCTACTGAAGAAAATGATGATCATGAACCGAGTGAAGAAAACATTGAAGAACAAAGATCTAAGTCTGTAATAGAAAAATATGTGAGAAGACACCATCCATAAGATCAGATAATTAGAGACAAAGGAGTAGGAATGATGACAAGAAGTAAGTTAAGAAATAATACATGTTTGGTTTGTGAATTTGAACCTAAAATTATTAAAGATGTATTGGTAAATGATGATTAGATGAAAGCAATGAATGAAGAAATTGAGAAAATATTAAAAAAAAAAAAACATGGACATTGGTACTGAGGCCTAAAGAAAAAAATGTGATTGACACCAAATGGATTTTAAAAAACAAAGTGAATGAGAATGAAGATGTTACAAAAAACAAAGCAAGATTAGTCTGCAAAGGTTATGCACAAGAAGAAGAAATTGACTATGGAGAAACTTTTGCACCTATCGCTAGACTCGAAGGAGTGAGAATACTACTTGCATATGCTACTTACAAAGGAATTAAGGTATATCAGATGGATTTGAAGTCTACATTTTTTAATGAGATACTTGAAGAAGAGGTATACATTGAACAACCTGAAGGTTTTGTTGATCCTAATCAGATGAACATGGTTTGTAAACTGCACAGGGCACTTTATGGACTAAAGCAAGCACTGCGAGCATGGTATGAAAGACTTCATTCTTATCTTATAAGAATTGGATTTCTTAGAAAAAGTGATAATAATTTATATTTGAAATGTGAAACTGATGATAAGATTCTTGTTGCTGAAATTTTTAATGATGATATCATATTTGGAGGTCATGATAATTTATGTAAATCTTTTGCTTCTGAAATGAAAAAAGAGTTTGAAATGTCGATGTTTGGAGAGATCAAATTCTTTCTTGGTTTGCAAATACAACAACAAAAGGAAGGTATATACATAACATAGTCTAAATACATTAAGGAAATCTTGAAGACATTTGGTATGGAATATTCAAAGCTAGTTGGTACACCTATGGTAATCGGATGCAAGTTGACCAAGGATGACAAGTCAATAGAGGTAAATAAAACCTTATACAGATCTATTATTGTCAAATTGATGTATGTTGTTCATAGTAGACCAGATATTACACACGATGTTGGCATAGTAGCTATATTTTCTGCTAATCCTAAAGACACATATATGACTATTGTGAAAAGAATTTCAAAATATCTGTAGAATACTGAAAACTATGGTTTGTGGTATAAGAAAGAAGGAAATTTTGAACTTAAAGTTTATATAGATGATAATTGGGCTGGAAATATTGATGATAGAAAAAAAACTACTAGCGAAGCATTCTTTTTGGGAGAAAGATTAGTAACATGGATAAGTAAGAAACAAGGATGCATTTCTCAGTCCACTACTGAAGCTAAATATGTTGATGTTTTTGCTAATTGTTCTAATATTGCATGGATAAAATAATTGTTGGAAGGTATGAATGAAGAGGTCACTGATCCAGTGATAATATATATTCACAATACAAGTGCTATAAACATTTCAAAGAATCCAGTGATGTATGCAAAGACAAAGCACATATCTATTAAATATCATTACTTGAGGGAGAAAGTTCTAGAGAAATAGGTCACATTGGAATATGTGAAGTCACATGAGAAACTTGTTGATATATTCACAAAACCCTTACTGAAGGATACTTTTAAATACTTGAGAAGTAGACTAGGGGTCCATCCCTTATCTAATAGTCACTAAGGTGATATGCGGTTGCATCAACCTATACTTTATTAGAAGATCTAATTATGTTGATGCATGATGTTCACACTTTGGGATGCCTAAGGTTGTGAAGATCTAATGATTTTGATGCATGATGCTCATATTTGTACATGCAAGGTACACAAATATGGAAAGGAACAACATAGATACTTATTTGGCTACTGAAGAGATGGTTACTTTTGGCATTGTTGTCAAAGAGAGAGATGACCATATGGGAGAGATGATGAAATATCAATTATAAATGAAGCTAATTGAAAGGGAGAGACATAGATGTTGTGTAGTGATTAAACATATTAAATGCATAAGCTAAGGGAGAGCTTACCGAGTCACAACATATAGACCAAGTTGTAGACACTTAAGATATTTGATATTCTATAGCATATTTCATATTGTGTTGCCATCAATGCCAAAGGGAGAGATTGTTAGACTACAACTGAATAACTAGTTGGAGAGTAGAATGTAAAGATAATCACTGAGCTATTAAGGTATTTGTGAGACATTAGATCAATTTTTATATTGTCATTGATGTCAACTAGTTTTGATTGTACTTATCATATTAGTTTGTAATGTCCCCTTATATAATTTTCATGGTTTGGGACTATTTTCTTTAAATTTAATTGTTAGAGACTTATTTTTATTAACTTATACTCAAATCTTAATTTTCTATGAATAAGTATGTGGTATATTGACAATATTCTTAAGGAAAGATATATCAATGCAAATGTAGGCTTATATGCATACTATATAAAGATGATACTTCAAATGATTGACTTTGACCAATAATATTGATTATATAGGACAATATATAATTAAAATTGCCATACTTCCACAGTGCTAACGTTGAATGATTGCATTGTGAAATGATGGAGATTTCCCTTGACCGTTAATGATCAACTTAATTATCCCAGTTACTTGAAGTGACAAGACCGTTATAAGTATGGAATTGTCATACCAATCTAGTAATATCGAGCAATATAAGGAATGAATATTATCGATATAATATATCATTCGAGTGTAGAACAATCTTTTAGTTTTAGATATCTTATTATTTATATGATACTTATTATTGTTATATGATACTTCCTGGTTGTCTTCTCTATCTGTATGAGATTAGTTCCATTGTGGAATAGTGGATTACTCCCACTTTATACGAAACCGTTCACACCCCATTTCTATTTGCACCAACATGATAGTTGTATTCCCCCTTCTATTGACTGGTCTATATCATGTCTAACTCCCGTACGATCGTATTCAAAATTGGATATACATAACCCAAGTATCATGTGGATTCCTGTATCATTTCATATTGTGATGGTTAGAGGTGTTAATGTCTTTTTAAAATATTATTCACCGTTGTCTTTTTTTTTTTCCATACGTAGCCTGTCTCCTCCCGATTATGTACTCCAATCTCTCGAATAGTATGATTCATCACCATGATCCATTTCTCATTTTTGATTGCTTATTCGATTAATATTATTGAGTAATATGATCTTTAATAATATACATAATTTATTAATAACATTATTATTTAGTTATTTATTATTTATATAATTATATTTTGTATATGTTTGAATTCTAAAAAATAGTACAAATAATAACATTTGATTAGCATTATAATTTGATTATTATGGTTAATTATTAAATATTATTTATTTAGAAATTATAATATTATTTATTTATAATATAATTGTTATATTTATTTTCTCATTATTTAGTTATTAATCTTATATTCAATTCGTATTAAATTGTGGTCCGGAAAGGGGGCAATTAATGATAAAAATTAGAAAATAATGCCAAGGGAATCACTGCATCAGACATCTATAGCAAACAAGTGGTCAATAGATAATTCACCCATATATAACGATAAGGATCAGATATAACAATCAACTTATTACCTTTATAGAAATATAATTTTTATATCCGATCAATATGCTCTAGCGATAATAATTCCCCCTCACCAATGTTGTGATATATACAAACCTTATCACATTAATGTTGCGATGTCCCCTATCTTTGAGATTAAAGTTGATAAATACAAAATGAAAATAAATAAAATATATTAAATAAATAATATATTATTGACAATAATATATTATTTATTATTTATATAATAATAAATAAATAAATTAATGAATGAATAAAATATAATATTAAATATAGATAAATTATAAATATAATGAAGAATATAGTATATCAATAAATATATATAACATAAGGCATGAGATATGTCTCAAGCATAGCAACTCTTTATGTAAGGGAAAATATATATGGAGGCTCTCTCCAGAAGTCATGAGAGGCATCAAACATTCTCTAACCTTTTCCTTATTTCAGTTGGATCACTAGGTGTGAGCAGTGACTATAAAAGGCTAGGGCGCATACAATTAATGATTAAAATTAGTAAACAACGCCAAGGGAATCACTGCATTAGACATCTATAGAAAATAAGTGGTCAATAGATAATTCACTCATATATAACAATCAGCTTATTACCTTTATAGAAATATAATTTTTATATCTGATCAATATGCTCCAACGATAATAATTCCCCCTCACCAAGGTTGCGATATATACAAACCTTATCACATTAATGTTGTGATGTCCCCTATCTCTAAGATGAAAGTCGATAAATACACAATGAAAACAAATAAAATATATTAAATAAATAATATATTATTGACAATAATATATTATTTATTATTTATATAGTAATAAATAAATAAATTAATGAATGAATAAAATATAATATTAAATATAAATATATCATCAAAATTAATTATAAATATAATGAAGAATATAGTATATCAATAAATGTATACAACATTATATATTATGAATATAATAATATCATAACTATAATTCATCATGGAAAAATGAATCAGATGGAGCAAGCGAGCAAGAAAGGAGGAATTCAAATTTCAAATCTGGACAACAAAGGGAATGGTAGATCTAATGCTGGTCCATCGGAAGCTAGAAGTCAACAAGAGGAGACAGATGCGAATGAGGTGCAAGGTAAGATTCTTGATGGCAGTTTGGGGATAGGGGATGTGGGGGGGACCTAGAATGGAGCCTACTGATCAAAATAGGATGAATACTGGAAAAACTATCAAAAGTTGGTTACGTCTTTTTGGTGTCAAGCCAATGGGTAAGTCCTCTCTTCAACTTGTGAAAAAATTGTCCAACCTTGAGTAGGGCAATTTTTCTATTACCATTCCAGATCAAATCATAGATTTTAATATTTCTCAAATGGCTAACTCTCTTGTGGGGAGATTCCTAGGATCTCGTCCTAATATCAAGGTGGTTAGGGCTTTTGTTAAAAGAAAATGAGTATTGAAAGGCCAAGTGGAGGTGGTAGATCTCCCTAGAGGATGTTTATCATTTTCTTTTTCCCATGAGGAAGATTTAAGGAATACCTTGTGCAATGGACTATGGGTGATAGGAAAGCACTCCATGATTCTTCATAACTAGTGTCCTAACTTGAATATGCAAGAAGATTTGAATGTGCAAGCATCAGTTTGGGTGACCTTCCTAGGTCTGCCTCTCAACTTCTGGATGGAAGATATTTTCAAGGGAATAGCTAATGTTTTTGGGGAACTCCTATCTATGGATCCTATCATGGTCTCCAAGAGATGCCTAACATATGCTAGGATTTGTGTGGGGGTGTAGCATGGAGTGGATATGCCAAATTCTATTACACTCTAGTCCAAACTAGGCTCATGGATCTAGAAGATAGAGTATGAATCTACACCTTTTTCCTGTTATCACTGTAAGAAAATTGGGCATTGGGCTAAGAAATGCCCAAAACTAATACCCCAACCTAAAAAACTAAAAAAGGTGTGGGTTAGAAAGTCAGGAACTGCAACGAACTCTAATGAGATAAGTGATAATGGGAAGCAAGAAGGAAAGATGGAGATGAAGGGCACTTTTGGCGAAGGCAGTGACACATCCCCTTTTGAAACAGGATAGAAATTGGGGGGTAGCACGAAAATAGTTAATGAGTCTTTGCCCAAGAGAATAGATGATTCTTTTGTTGAAGAAATTTAGAGAAGGCCTTCGGGAGCTATGGAGGGTAAGGAGGATTTTGATGTGTATTTGATTGAAAGAGAAATGTCAGGAGGTAATGGTTTTACCTTACCTATACAAAATAAGGATACATGGCAAGATGCCCAAAATTGTCCGATATTGGGTTTTCTGAGAACTTGTCTTAGAAGACTATTTCTACACCTACAGGATCTAATAAGCAGTCACCCATTATATCCAAGTTTGCAAAATGGGGAGATGAGGTAGATATTGATGCTGCCTTGTTGGAGTGTGATGTCTTAACTGAAGAGGGATGGTCAAATTTGGAGAACAAAAAGACAGTTAAAAATAAAAAGAAAGAAGAAAAAAAAGAAGGTTTACCAAAGATGATGAAGAATGCTTCTTCGATTCTTAGAAGCACCAGAAGTAGCAAAAATGGAGATGTGGGAGCTAGTCATGTCTCCATAGGAAGACCCTCAAATCAGAAAAGGAGAGCCCTTGAGACCAGTAAGAGCATAGCAGATGGTAGTCAAAAAACCATCCTAGAGTTTGGACCATTCCATAAGTAATGAAGATCATTTCTTGGAATGTATGGAGATTAAATAATCCTCATAAGTAAGACATGGTTAAAAACATGATTAGAAATAACAAGCCAGATTTTGTACTTCTTTAGGAGACTAAGATGTCTAAGGACAAAGTTGAGAAACTCTAGTTTTTTAGCAATGGCATGTCCCTTGGTGGTGATGCGGATGGGGCTTCAAGGGGTATTGTGACAATATGGAACTGTAATTTAATTAAGGGGGAGGTGATCTCCCAAGGAAATAATGTGGCTAATATCAAATTTTGGCACATTAAGGATGGCACTTCTTGGGTTTTGACTAATATCTATGCTCCCAATACTAGATGGGGAAGGAAATATTTTTGGAGGGATGTTTCTAGAAAAAGGAGTGACTTTGCTGATGAAGGATGGATTATTATGGGGGACTTTAACACTCCTTCAAAGGAGAATGAGAAACTTGGTGGAAGCCAACCTAATCTAGACAACATAACATATCTCATGGACTTTATTGATGGCCAAGCATTACATGACATAGATTTGCAGGGGATAAACTATACATGGACTAACATGAGGTCTAGTAATGAGCTTATTTAGGTCAGACTTGATAGGGTGCTTGTTAGTAGTAAGTGGTTCAATAGTTAATCTTGCACCTTATCAGATTATGTTAGAGCTGGTTCTGATCACTATCCGATTACCATTATTGCTGAGCCTAATGGGCTGAAAAGGAACTTCCTTTTTCATTTTGAGAAAATGTGGACTATTCATCCTAATCTAGAAAATCTTATTGAGGAGTGGTGGAGTATTAGGATTGAAGGAACAACTATGTTCAAAATAGCTAAGAAACTGAAAAATGTGAAGGATAATATTAAAAAATGGAATAAAGAGACTTTTGGGAATATCTTTACCAACAAAAAGAAAATAGCAGAGGAGCTGTAGGAAATTCAGGACTATATTAAAAAAGATGAGTATAGATTTTTTACTAAGGATGAGGAAGATACCAAACTTGTGGAATACCATGATATTATCTCAAAAGAAGAATGTTTTTGGAGACAAAGGTCTAGGAAGATCTTTTTGAAGGAAGGGGACATGAATTCAAAATATTTTTTCATGACCACGGTGAAACACAAAATGGGAAACAAAATCTCCAGACTTAAGATTAATGACACCATTAGTGAAAAAGAGGATGATTTCAGGGGAGAAGCTAATAAGTTTTTTGGGGAATTCTTGAAGAAAGCTAATAATCTGAATGAGGAATGCCAAAAGGAGCTATTGGATGGTATCCCTTGCATTTGGAATGAAGAACATAATAGATCAATCGCTACTATCCCCTCTAAGGAAGAGATTCATAACACGGTCTTCTCCTTTGAAGGAGATCAAGCCCCTAGCCCTAACGAATACCCTATCTTCTTTTTTCACAAGTATTGGAGGATTTTGAAAGATGATGTTGTTAACACGGTTAAAGAGTTTTTTGGTTCTAGAAGGATTCTTAAGGAACTTAATGGTACCTTTATAGCTTTGATTCCAAAGAAAGTGGGGGTGGATAGTTTGGATCAATTCAGACCTATTAGTTTATGTAAATTTGTATACAAGATTATCTCAAAAGTCCTTATCTCTAGGATTATTCTTTATCTCCCTTCCTTGATTTTTGGACAACAGAATGGATTTTTCCTTGGCAGACAAATTCTGGACTCAATCATTTCTATCCATGAAAACATACATTCCTTGACTATGTCTAAGAAAGAAGGATTTCTACTGAAGTTTGACTTGTCTAAAGCCTATGATAGGGTTGACTGGGATTTTTTGAAGGCTACTTTAGAGGCTTTTGGTTTCAATAAGAGAATTAGAGATCTTATTAATTTCTTGGTTTCCTTAGCTACTTTCTCAGTGCTCGTGAATGGATCTCCTACTCCCTTCTTCAAGTCTTTGAGAGGTCTTAGACAGGGGGATCCTCTATCTCCAATTTTGTTCATTATTATGGCAGAATATTTGGGTAGATACATTGGCAAGCTAGTCAACAAAGGCGAGTTTATAGGGTTGAAACCTTCTTCAAAGGAGCTGATTTTTTCTCATCAATAGTTTTTGGATGAATCCATTATTATGGGGGAAGCCTCTATAAAAAATGGTAAAACTATAAAAAAAGCCCTTGATAACTATGCTGTTGCTACTGGATAGACTATAAATTGGAATAATAGCTCTATTTTCTTCATTAATGTTCCTAAAAGAAGACAAGAAAGGATAAAAAGAGTGTTGGGATGTGAGGTGGGTTATCTCCCTAGATCCTACTTAGGTTTTTCATTGTGCCTTGATCCCCCTGATTCTTTTTGGAGAGCTATGATTGATAAATTTCACAAGAGTTTAGCTAGTTGGAATGGTGCTCTTCTGAGATAAGATGGTAAGATTTTGGTGCTTAAATCTACTCTCCAAAGCATCCCTCTATATGCTTTAATTATTTTCAAAATCCCTAGGAAGTTTGTTGACAGTATTGAGAAAATCCAAAAGAACTTCCTTTGGTCTAGAGTGGAACATAAAAACAGAATGGCTCTCCTTGCTTGGGAGAAGGTTTGTAAACCTGTTAGGAAAGGGAGCCTTGGTATTCATAATATAAGAAGTATGAATGAATTTATTATGGCTAAAATTCTTTGGAGACTATTCAAGACCCCGAGAGAATGGAGTACCATATGGCACAACAAATATAACAAGGACATGAGTGACTTCAAAATTTTTTTGAATCAAGAAATTATTCAAGGAGGTTCTAGCATTTGGAATAATGCTTTGAGAAGGAAGGATTTGATAAAGAAGATTGTCAAATGGAAGGTGGGAAATGGTAAGACTATTCTTTTTTGGGAAGATTTTTGGATTTTAGACCACCCTCTTAATGTTGATCCAAGCTGGAAAGAAAAGATGCTGCAACACAAATAAGTTTTTGGATCACATGTGGCTGACTACTGGGAGGGGGGTAATTAAATTGACTTAGCTAGGGTGGATCCCTCTCTTAGAAGCTTGAATAAAATTCTAAGTGCTGTCTTTCTCATTGATGAAGATGATACTTTAATCTGAAAATATAATTCTAATGGATCTTTCTCGGTCTCTTCTTTGTACATGCAAAATTTTGAAGATAGCCATGAACCGTGTTGGGCCAAAGCTTGGTTCAAAGGTTTAACACCTAAAATTAATGTGTTTTTCTGGATCTTATTGCAGGATAAAATCTTAACTATTGACAATCTTAGGAAAAGGGGATTATACATAACCAACAGATGCTGTCTTTGCAAGAATGATGAGGAGAACATTAATCATATGACTATTCACTATTCCTTTGCTAGAAAAATATGGGAGAAATTTTTGGATTTGATGAATATGGATTGGGTTTTTCCACAGGGTATTCAGGAACTCTTCACATCTTGGAAGCCTCTTTCTAATAATAACCTTTTATTGTCCATATGAAGCTTCTTTCTTCCCTACATGTGTTGGGGGGTTTGGAAAGAAAGGAATGATAGGATTTTTAGAAATAAGGAATCTAGGTGGGTGGTGATATTCCACAAGATTAAGAGAACCTTGCAGGAGAACGTTGGGTTGATTAATAATTATCAGGATCTGAAAGATGATTGGGAGGTTAAAGTCTACAAAA
Source organism: Chamaecyparis obtusa (assembly GCA_027943335.1). Lineage (NCBI taxonomy): Eukaryota > Viridiplantae > Streptophyta > Pinopsida > Cupressales > Cupressaceae > Chamaecyparis > Chamaecyparis obtusa. The sequence goes on from BSBK01003210.1 coordinate 763,043, forward strand.
ATTGGAAGATTGATGGGAGGAAGGTCCATGATACCAAGAGAAGTCTAAGGAATAAGGCCTGTTGGGACTACCCCATAATGGTTGCATGAAAGTCAATTTTGATGGTGCCTCTAAGGGCAACTCGAGAATTACTGGTTGTGGTATAGTTATCCATGATGAATATGGGAACTGAAAAGGTGCCAAGGCCATCCCTATTGGCTTCAATATGAACCATGTTGCTGAGGCTAACACTGCTCTTTATGGTATGATATTAGCTAAGAGGAAAAAATATAGAAAAATGTGGGTTGAAGGGGATTCCCTAAATATTATTAAATGTCTTAATAATACCATGACCCCTTCATGGACAATTGCCAATGCTATTAACAAATCTTAAAACATTATTTATTCCTTTAATGAGTATATTATTACTCACAATTTTAGGGAGGCCAATTCGGCGGCTGACTGGGCTGCGAATGTGGCTTGCCATAGCTAGGTGGACATCGAGTGTGATGATGGGTTTTTCCTTCCTCTTGAAGGGGTATCATTAATCGATAAGGATCAATTACATAGCAGGCAACATGTTCTTAATGAAGGTCATATTAATGAGTAATAAGTGCAAAATTTTGTGTGAAGATGACGAAGGACATTGGGGTGATTCTAAGATGATTACTGCTTTCATTTGGCATGATTTATGGGTCTTTCGACATTTTAGAGGGCATTATTATGATTTCAAGCCTAATTTGTAGAGTGTTGTGAGAAATTTTGGGAAGGGTTTTCTTGACTGTTGTAGAGCTATGGGAGGCCAAAAGAAAAGGTGTGAATCGGGGAATTGCAACAAGTGGAACTAGAACTAGGAGGTGTGGAACATTGTCAAAGATGGGGGTCTGGTGATTTATATGGAAAAGCTTCATGGAGGGAAGTTTGCCATTACCAGACACTTCATTAAGACCTGGAACAAAGGGAAAGTCATGGTGGGAATGTAGAGCATGGAGGTGATTGAGGAGATCATCGCAAAGGCAATGTGTCTAAAGATAGAAGGAATCAACTTCTACAAGGATAGGAAGGTGTCGGAGAAAGCTCTGGAGGTTTTTGCGCCAATAGATCAGGAAAGGAAATGTATGGTAAAGGTGGATAATTCCTACTTTAATGCTAAATGTATTTCTAGGCTGTGGAGATTGGTTCTCTTTGCGATCATTAGCTACATTACTTTGGATGGTAGATATACCAAAATTTACAACCACCATCTAATTTTGTTGAATCATTTTAGACATGGGGTTAAAATTAATTTCCCCTTTTATCTTTTGAGCTCTTTAAATGCTACTATTCTCAGCTAGTAGAGGGATCTTGATGGTGACCACACCTATCATGATGGGCTGATGGTCCTCATTTATGAGGTTCTGAAAGCTAAGAAGGTTGAGAGGCCTCAGATGAATCATAAGGCCCTTGAAGACTATGATACAGATGGTAAAGAATTAGAGGAACCCTTCATGGAGGAAACTAAAGATGATGAGGGTGACTTTGAGGAGTATTAGGAGTTTGTGCCCAAAAGAAATAACAAGAAGATCAAGGTGGAGGACTTGGTCACTGATATGGATATGGAGGAAGAGGAGAGTAGGAAGGAAAGTGTCAAGAAGAAGGGTAAAAACAAAATGGAGCCCATAGGGAAGCGTACCAAAGAAAAAAAGGGGAATAAGAAAAGAGTTAAGAGGGTTTTCATTTCCTCTGATGAGGGCTCTTCTTCTCAAGAGAATAGCTAGGATAAATAGGAAGAGCGGGTGGAGAATGACCCTATTGTGGAGGAAAGTGTTGGGTTGGACCAAAATGTTTTGGTCGATGATAATATTCTGCAAGATGTTACCTAGGATGTGGCCAATATTGAGAAGGATGTTTAGGAGAAGGACATGGCCAATACTGAGAAGGATAAGGTGGAGAGCTCCAAGGAGGAGACATTGGGAGTGAATAAGGATTTTGAAAATCTGGGGTGTCTTGCTTTCCTTATTAACCTTAGCAACATGAAAAGCGATATCACAACTATGAAATCCCATATTCATCAGCTTCAAAAGGAGATTGGGATTCTTGGAAAGATGAATCTGGGGGTGAAGACCATGGGTCAATGTATAGATGAGCTGAAGGAGATAGTTGGCAGGGTTGAGGGGCTTTCTACCTTTAATGACAAAATCATTTCTATGGAGGAGAAAATTGAAGATGGAGAAGTGATGAAAAAAAGAATTAAAATAATGGAAAATAGAGTCGAGAAGCTAGAGAAAATAGTTGGTAATATTGCAGAGAAAATTTTTTCCATTCTTAAGGCTTCGACTGAGCATGTCAAGATTCTGGTGGACGAAATGGACCAGGGGAAAGGGGAGCAAGCAAACATTGAGGTCAAGGAGGATCATGGTCCCAGCAAGAGAACAAGATCAAGGTTCAAGAAGCTGGAGGATAATAAGAACAAAGACATTGTTGAGCTCAAAGCATCCTCTGCTAACATGCAAATGTTGGCTGAATAGGTGACAGACCTTATGAAATGTATTTAGACAGCTGGTTGTTGTCCTGCTGTCTTTTTGCTGTCCTTTTTTTTGTTTAAGGACTTGTTCATTTTTTTGTGTCTCTTTTTGGTGCTGATGCATGGTTTCTGCTGAAACTTTAATGCCTATCTTTTAATCTTGATGTAAAAGGTTTTGGGTCCTTTCAAAACCTGCTTTTACGTAATCAAAACTATAATTCATCATTAAAATAATATCTATGTATAATATATTTTTAACACGTATATAATATGTTTAAATATACAATGCTCAGAATATAAAATATATATTATCAATAAATATATTAATAATATTGATTGATTAAATAAATATATTAATCAATGCATTATTTAATAAATATATACTAATATTATTAAAAATAAATAAGAGATAAATAATAGTATATAATGGAATTACATCTGACAAATATTAATATTGGTGAAAAAAGAGATATTAGCATGAAAATGAGATGTATGAGTAAGTTATGAATATGGTATTCATTGGGTAACTTATTGATGAGTCTATGACATTATGATAGTGATTTGATTGGCTTACATGATTCTGTTAAATGTGAAGATCAAGTATGTACGAGTTAATTTGGTCGATATATGAAGAACTTAGTGTACATCGAGAAAATGTAGTATACACCGAGTTGGTGTAGTGTACACTGAGTGTGGTATTAACTAAGCAGGAAGAAACTGACACATCATGATATTGACCAAGCGAGAGAAATAAGGAGGAACGTATGATTTCCAACATGAGATGATGAGATGGATGAATATGGAAGATTCCAAGGTTAAAGATAAAGTTTTTTATGAAGATCTACGACTGCCAAAATTAAAGGTTGATCGAATGATGAAGATTGAAAACATTTTAAGGCACAATTTCCGAGGAAGGTTAAAGAGGCAAAATCAATGATGGAGATTAAGAGGAAAAATCTATGGCTAAAAAGAAAATAGTTTATCATGTCTATATAAGGAGACAAGAAATTCAAAAAGAGTAATGCACATGAAGAAAAGATTGTATACATACAAAGCTGGTCAGACAAGTTCAAGTAAGAACTGAGTGATTCTACAAACAACATCGAGCGTCATAAGAAGGAGATTAATTGAGTAGAATAGAGTTGGAGGAAGAATAAAGACATTGAAGAGAATATGATAAATAGAGTTATTCTAAGCTTAGCATAGATCTAAATACTAGAAAAGTGAAGTTGCATTTGAATCAGGTCATATTTTGTTGCTTTCTAACCACCGCTACATAAAAAATCTCTTAACCGAGTGAGACTTAACCATCATTGTTATTTCATTATGAGATTGAATGTATGTTGCTTGTTTTCTTGTTGACCCTAGTGAATGTATGGTCATAGAGAACTGTTAGTGATAAATCCTCTAACAAGGTCACACCTTACAGTGTGTTTTGTAACCTTTAACAGGGTTGTCTCTTAACCGAGCTCACTTCAGAAGAGTGAAAATATTTCGGGTATGGATCCCAAGTGGTTTTTACCTTAATAGGGTTTCCACATTAAAAATGAAGTGTTATATGTGTATTCATGTGATTAGTTTTTATTTTTCTTTACACATTACAATTATTGGTTTGATTGGTATATACTAGATGATTTAATTGGAAATCAGTTAATGAATGAGAAAGACACAGTCAAGTGTTTACCGAGCTATTTAAGTTTATTTTTTGAAGTTGGTCTTATACATTATGGAGGAATTTGGGACAATAGGATAACCAGACTTAACCGATTCACCTCGTCCCTCTTAGTTATCTAACAACTAACATTGTACACCATGATTGTATTGAATCTTTGCAATTTTATATCAACACCATCACAAATAATATTGATCTGAGCTTAATGTCTCTTGTCCTTTCCTTCTTCAAGTATAATTGAATTGGAATTGTGTGTCACTAGTCCCTCTTTCCTCCTTATTTTACTTTTTATTTGGCAACTCCCTTTTGTAGAAACTATCAAGTGATTTGATTATGAATTATTGCCTTTTATAGTTGAATTTTATCCTCCAATAAAGCATCTTTTGTCTTTTTGTTGATTGTCACTTTATTGTTGTCCATTTTACCTTTGCTTTGTTAACCTTCATCATTTTCTATATTGATGCAAATTTTGTATTCTCTATACTTGATATATGAACAATATGATTTGTACCTTATTATGAATTTATATCCTCCTGCTGATCACAACTATGACTATTGTATTTATATCCACTTTGAATATATCATTTGCACTCTCTTTTTCTGATTGTTGTTCCAGTGTGATATGATTATTTTATCTTTTATACTAGAAAATATGATTTAGAGGCAAGTGGTTTGAAAATTTTTAAGATCCTCACGAGTTCTACAAATGAAAAGATTGGTCAAATGATCCTAGGGACACCCGAATGCACCCTATGGCTCTAATAGAATAAAATGAGTTAAAGGACATAAACCCTACCTCTAGCACCTTAAATTAACTTCCAACTTCATTCCACACTTTCTCCAGCTGGTTTCAACCTCCTAAATTGGATCCAACACTCCAATCTACTCTTAAGCTCAAATAGGCCTAGTGGATCTAGTAGCCATTAAATCGGGTAACATACAGATAACTCAAAAATATTCCCAAAGAAATTCAAAATATAAAGGTATATTAATATACCCTTTTCCCCCTTCTTCAACATATCTCAAAACTAGGTGTGGTTTTTTTGGACCATCAACCCCCAAAACTATTGCTCCATCTTTCATTCCTAGGCATAATAGGTCACTTTTCCAAAGGAACTATAAGAAATACTTACCCCTAAATTTTCCACTTTCAAAATAGGTTTTAAATGACTCAAATTTAAGGAAAATGAAATCAATTTTACTCTATGGACTCTATAGATACAAAAGCCCCAAATTTCTCCCAAAAACCCTCCAAAACTAGGGTCTACTCAATGTTGCCCTTCTAAGCACTATTTCAACCAAACAGTGGTTGGTTCACCTTTAATGTGACTTAACAAGATTTTTAAACTCATAATAACATGCCCTTGTGAAGGCCAATCTCTTACTGCAATACCTTAGCACCAATTAGTGTTCCTTCAAACACCTAATCTCATGGTGATCACCAAAAATTCAATACTTTTCTTAAAAAATTGGTTAGACTCATATAATACATGTTAATTCATTACCATCCCATGAGGAACAAAGAAAATACATTCATGGAATGACCATTAAATTCTTGAATGTATTCAAACTATCAAAACTATGCAAATATCCTTATTTTTGTCAATAGTAATTTAAAAAATATGAGGACAACAATACCTTAGATCATTCATAGAGGTTGTAGGGTGTTTAAAATTTGTACTCAATTCATCCAAACATATAAAAAAAACCAATGGATTTATTCAATCATGCCAAAAACACCAAGAAATTATTGAAAACATATTTATTTGCTTATAGTCTGTATAATCGGTGGCAGATCCATACTCCCTCCTTTCCTCAAGCCTTGAATAGGATATATAGGATGTTAAAAAACTTTCCCAACCAATCCCAATCAATGTCCAATGGTCACAAATCCATTTAAGCCTTTAAAAATGGTTTCACTCCTAACTTAAACTAACCATTATAATTCAAGAATTTTAATTTCTAACTGTAAGAATTTGCCTAATGCAAATAATAAAATTCCAAGATCTAGAAGCTCAAGATATAGCACAAATAAGAGAGAAAAATATGATATTATCCTCAAATGATTGGATTCAATGATGATCAATAATCAAATGATAATGAATAAATATAAAGTAGGAGTTTCTGAATATATAGGCAATGTGATAAGACTACATGACAAGGAGATGGTAAGCTATCAACCACACTAGGTGGAATAACATATCCACCAAAGGTGGATCATCCTCCATTTTACATCAAAGTATGTGTTAGCATCTACAAAAATTTTCATGGCTCTAACATGTTTCTTTTGGTCCCTGCAGTGTTTTTCCTGATCTTTGGCCTAGAAACCCTTGCAAAATTTCAAAAAACTAGCTATTGTATGAAATACCCTAAGTCTACCCAGGCCCTGTTCTATTTTTGCGTTACTTTTTCGGGCCACTTAAAACTCCTAAAATGCACATGCTTCATATTTTGGTCGGTCCCCATTTTAAATTTTTCCTAAGTCTAAGTGCCCGATGAAAATAATTTTTTCTAAGTCCCCTGCAGTAATATTTTCCTATGTTTCTCCCTTTTAAAACTTGTGGCTATCGTATGTTCGCATGGAATCTTTCTTCCCCATGTGAACATGTGACAAGAAGACATCTATCCTGATAGGCCTGTCTTTGGTATCATTTATTGCTGAGGTGGTAGCTTATGATTTGATAGAGGTTAATGAAGTGTCAGCAAGACCCAGCATCTCAGTCTCCTTTTGATCTAGCGGCTGGCGTAAGAGCGCAAGGAATATTCCTCCCCTATCCGATCATGCGACATCCATTGATTTAGTATCTGACCAAAGGTTGTTAGTGGGTCTACTGCTAGCTATGCTAAGATGGTGTCTTCCCATTGGTTAACAGGGATGGTGAGTTGGCTACTTGTTAGGTGGGCCCAATATCTTTTGACTCTGTGACCGGTTAAAGTTCGAGCAGGATCTACGATCATCGCTATACCATTGATGAAAGATGCATGGGTTTTAACACAGTGGTATAACGACAGCCATCCGATCTCCTAAAGGACTAAATGGATTGGGTCCACTGCTACATGGCACAAATGGCAGCTTTTTATTGGTTGTAGCAAAATGAGGTGGATGCCCTGTCAGAGTGTTTACCACAAAGGAAGAAAAGTCAAAGGGGCTCGCTTGTCAGTCTTTTTCAGTGTGGCATTATTTGATTTGACAAGTTGGCTGATGTAGCAGAGTGGGCTCATGCTTCGGTGGCATTAGTGAAAGATTCAGAATCTACGACGGGCGCATGATCTCATTGAATCTTTTAAGTCCTTGAGATCATGTGCTAACCATTTGATTCTCAATGTGTGTAGGATGATTGTTGTGGGTCCATTGACAGGTATTACAATTGGAGCTTTCTCATTGGTTGTGTCAGTGGGACCATTTTCTAGGTGCTTCTGAGTTGTTCATTTCTGATTGGTCCCCAAAGTAATACGTTGGTAGTTGTCAGTGGGACCTAAATTTTTGACTTGTCAGAGGGTCCTAACACTTGCAGTAAATCAACGACAGGCATAAGTTCTTATGAGATGTGTCAGAGGTTTGAGATTATGCACCAGCCATCGATTTCACCTTTTTTAGAAGCGATAAAGTAAGGCGAGTCCACTGCTACATGTACTCAATTTGGTAGTTTCTCACTGGTCCAGGTGTGCTGAGGTGGACTTGTTAGTGGGTCCGCCGGTCTCAGGGGAGTTAATATGCTGCAGGATTTAACGGTTGTCATGATACCATTGATTGGAGATGCACATGCTTTATGCCAGCATTTTTGTGATGACCGTTCGATGCGAAGACAAGGAAAATTTTGTGACGTGTTCCAGGTGTCTGACAGAGATGATTTGGTAGCTTTTCAGTGGTCCATGTGTTGCTGACTGTGTTGTGTCAGTGGGGCCGCTAGTTTGTAAAGAGGTTAAAGTGTTGTGTGATCTCTTGGCTGTCGTTACACCGCAAGGGTAAGTTGCACGATGGATAAGTCAACGGTGTAGAGACAACCATCAATCTTCACTAAGGATGGAAAGCCTGCTTGGTAGGTCATTTGTGCCAGTTGTCACTGACGTGTTGTTTTCTTATTCGCCGAGTTGTTGTCTAGGTGGTGGCTGATTGTTCTAGGTCCCGCAGTCATTTTTAAAGATAAATGGAGATCTCGCCCATCATTTGATCTGCTGGGAAAAGGAAAAGATCTATGGTTGCATTTAAATTTTTTTGATGTGACCATTGCAATTCAAATTTTGAATTTCCTGAGACATTTCTAGTGACAGAAAGGACTGGTTTTAATTATTTTAGCAGCTAGATTTGATTAGTTTGGTGGCGCTGGTGGTTACAGTGTGGTCCAGGGTGCCATGATCAATTGCAGGGGGGTTTTTACCATGTGGGGATGGATAATTTTGGTGGCTCAAGGCATTGTTTAGGTCTGATTAGATTGGTTTGTATGGTGAAATTTATGATTTTCCTGTACTTCTCAGAGATTTTTCTCATTCATGAAGATCATCCTTGGATTTGATAGACCTGTACTTGGTTTTCCCTCCAAGAATTTTGATTTTTTTATTGTAATTAGGGTTGGTGTAGTTGTTGGAACCCTAACCCTAGTCACCTGAAGCTTGATGCATCCTCTTTGAGGATTCCAAGGTGACTAGGGGTTTAAGTAGTGTGTTTTTTGATAGAGTAAGGGTTCTGAAATCTTGGTTCCTAAGGGTTCCTTTTTGGTTCCATGAAAGGTCCTTTTCCTATAGATTTCTTCCTTCTCTCTACATATAGGGTGTTCTTTCTTCCTTTGTTGGTTCAGAGAATATAATACATATTGTAGTTGATTTGTCTTATGTATGAGGATTTAGTATATTCTTACTGTTACGAAACTATCTCCATTTTAATTCTAAATTCATTAATCATACATCAATGGTGTTTGATTTTTCTGTTTGCATTTCCTATGTGTTTGCAAGTGGAGTTTTCTTCGCAGAGATAATTGGTTTAGGATTAGTTTTCATGTATGTATGAGCTGAGGTGTCAAAGATATGTCATGCTTGTCTTCCAGTGGATGCTAGTCAATGTGTTATCTATTTATTGGTCTCTTCTAAGGGGAGGGTTAAAATCCTTTGGATGGGTAATAACATACTTGGATACACAGGTGGGTTGTTGAAGTGAGGTTTGGTCATGGTGTGTGATTGATGTTAGGCATCAACACATTGAATTTATTGCTTTCTTGTTTCATAGCTATTTATTGCAATAGGGTATTTGACTCTGTAGCCCTTTGGACAAGGCACTGGTCTATGAGAGATTTAGGGTATCTCAGGGGACCTTTCAAACCCATCTTTAAATCATTTACATTTAGTTCCACCCTTTCCCTTTCATGTTGTTAGTATAGGTCTCTGGTTTTCATACCCACTCTATGCAAGTAGGGCTATTGCATTAGATCTTGGTTTCATTTGAGGTACAAGATACCTATGGGGGTTTGAGAACCATTCCATAGTCAGTTACCTATAGGCTTGTAGTGTGATTCAAGTTGTATGTGTGTGCAGATGAGGTATACCCACCTGAGTGATGTGGAGCTCAAAGTGTAGAAGGATCTCTCTTTGATCCTTGTCAGTTGGCCTCTTTCCTTGTCAGATTTGGAGTGTTGAGTGAATGTGACACTGGCCCTATCAATCCTAATGTCAATCTGACCTTTGGGGAAAAAGAACACCAACAATATGTGAAACATGTGAAAAAATGAGAGGGTGATAATGTGATAAGAGCACTAAAGGTGGATCTCACACAAAAAGAGGTATGAGATGACAACTATCACCACCTAAAGTGGAATTTCTCCTAACCATGTGCTAAAATGAAATGAAAACTCCTAGGTGTCTCAATGAAAACTAATATGTAAATGCATTATCCTAAGTAAACTTAAGTAAAGTGTAATTAGTAATATTTAATTACACCAACACCCCTCCTTAAGTGAAACTTAGGGGAATGCACTTAAGCTTACAATGCTAGATGACAATGCATGATGGGTCCTGGCTACTAGACCATGTTAGGTACCAATGTACAAAATGCAAGAGGAATGCAATGCAATCTCTCATAAAGAAGAGAAAGAGGGAAAACCTCATGGGAAAAACCCTCCCCCAAAAAGAGAGATGAAAAAAAAGATGCATGGATGGATGGAGAAATAAAGACTCCCCCATTATGACATACATCATGTATATACAATAGAGAAGTATGAGAAGGAAAAAAACCTAGATGAGGAAAAAGTCCCCCCATAAGAGACAAGTAGTAGAAAAGATACATGGTTGCCCCCCCTTAATGTAGGATTCCCAATAGTGATATCTTCTCCATGATGAATGTAGAAGCTGGTCCATGAATTTTGAACAAGGTTCCTCCCCTTAGGAAGAAACAATGCCATAGGTGTATATGAGATGTCTCCCCAATCTATAGGAAGAAACCTCAAGATGAATGATGTCTTTGAGAACTACTCAACTATCCCTGTGTCAATGCTGAAGGCTTCCCCTTCCAAAATCATTGAAAAGAAAAAGTTAGGATCAAACATGGATGGCTGTAGAACAAGTCCAAAAGAACTAAGTGTCTTCCCTAGTGATAAATATACCTCTTTCAACTGTTGTACATAAGGATCCACAGTCACATCAACCTTGAAAGACTAATCATGTAGAGAATGGACAAGAGAGTTAGAGTGTTCCCTTGTAACAATTGAAGAAGGATCTTCCCCATCAAAGAGAAGATGTATATCATCAATGATGTCTCCAATATCAATAATGTAGGATTCCATAAACAAACTTGCAATGTCTATCAAGTAATCATCCCATGATGCTGTAACTGGAAGACACGATGTACCTTGATGTGTTGAATCATATGGACCTATCACTATAGAAAAGTATGCATGTGGAATGTGCTGATTTTGTGACCTTGTCTTGTGACTGTCTAAAGGATCCCCCACAAGTGAACCTACTTAATCAAGTATCTATCTAATCCAACAAGCTCTAGTGGAAGATGATGATGAAGTATCCTTAGCTTTAATTTTTCCAAGAAAAGGTGTAATCCTACATGTAGGTGTTGAGGTAGATGAATCATCTGAATCATTTCCACTATTTTCACTATCAGTTTCCTCAATGTTTGAAGTATGGAGAGGAGTAGAGGATAAGCTAGGTGAAATTTCCTCAAAGTGAACATTCCTCTCTATGAAGATCTCATGAGTCTCAAGATCCATAAGTCTATATGCCTTTACACTTTCTTCATATCTGATGAATGTAAAAGGCCTTGGTGGAGGTACCTTGCATTTCTATGAAGATATGTTTTCCCATGTTGGACAACCAAATACTCTAAAGTGTTTCACAACTAGTTTTCTTATACACAATGCCTCAAAAGGAGTCATTCCATCTTAGGAATTATAAGGAGATCTATTAAGGATGTGATTAGCACAACTTATATCTTCTATCACAAGTGATGGATCAAGAGACTTGGCTTCAATCATGCAACTTGGCATTTACTTAAGAGTTCTAATCTTCATTTTTGCAACTCTTGTCTGCTGAGGACTAAATGCAACTAGATTTTGAAGATCAATACCCTCAAGTTCACAAAAGTCTTTAAGTCTTGAGTTCACATATCCCGTTTCATTGTCTACATGAAGAAATTTTATGACTTTAATTGATTTCTTCTCAACATGAATCTTGAAGGTTAGAAACATATCAAACACTTCATTCTTGTGACCAAGAAAGTAAACCCATGTGTAGCAAGAAAAGTCATCAATGAATGTGATGACATAGTGAACAACTGATGCTCTCCAAGACTTTCCTTTTTCAAAATTCTCTTAAAGGTGCATATCTATTGAACAAATTGAACATTCACCCTTAGAAAAGTTGATTGTAGGTAGACCTTTGACCATATGCTTTGAGATAAGTTTTTGAAGATAGTGGAAATGAAGATGTCCCAACCACTCATGCCATAATTTACTTTGTGATGGAGTATGTGTCAACAAGGAAGGTGAATGATACTTAGGTACAAAGTGGGAGAAAGAATAAAGCCTTGTGTCATGATTAGCTTTACCCACTACAACCAATGAATCATCCTTAAGATTTCACACCATGACTGAATCAAGAAGGAACTCAAATGTATTTACACCTCCATAGTTAGTGATTTGGTAAATTGAAAGGAGATTGGTGCTAAGGTTAGGAATATAGAGAACATCTTTGAACTTTCCATTCTCCATCTCAACTGGTCATTTCCCTTCAGCTTCTACTTATGTATCATTCCCTACAAAGATGTGTGGTACCTTAGATGGCTCCAATGAAGAAAATTGCCCCTTTGAAGCACTTATATGATGTGTGGCACCTGAGTAAAGAATCCAATCCTCTGAAGAACTTGAACTTTCTATAAATGCTTTCCCTTTTCCCTTTGAAGTGGATAGAGATGAATCCTTGGAAGCATTTGGCACATTGATTTTATTCTTGAGTAAGTTTTCCAACTCATCAACTCTCTTAGTCTTGTAATGATGCTCATCATGATTTGGTTTCTTGCAATATGCACAAAATAGTTTATCCTTCTTATTGTTATTTCCCTTCTTGTTGGAAGAATAATTTCCTTGTTGTGAGAAGGAAGATTGTTGTTTTTCTGATTGTGATTTTGACTTCCACTTCTTCTTCTTCTTGTTTAAACTTTTTCCACCTTGATTTCTTTGGTTCTGATTATTAGCCACCAATGCCATAGACTTTGAAGACTTAATAATAACCTATATCCATCAACTTTGACTATTCTAACATCAACATTTCTGCAAATGCATCAAATGAAGGCTTAGTGAAGGAAATTCCCATGGTCAACTTGTGAGTATTGTAAATCAAGACAAAAGCTGCATATTCTGAAGGTAGTCTCTTCAAGAAGTGATGAATCAACCTATCATCCTTCATGGGATTACCACAATCCTTAAGTAGTGTTATCAACTCATTGGTTTTGTTGAAATAGTCTTGAATTGTGTCAAAATTCCTAGGATCCAAGAGAAGTAGATCATCCTCAATTGTGAACCCCTTTTCCTCATCCACCTTACTCTACAAATCTTTAGGTTTTTCCCAGGCACCCTTGGAATCCTTAAAGCTAGAAATGTGGAAGAAACATCTTCATGAACACAACTCCTTATAATTCCTAAAGAAACACCATCTTTGATTTCCTAATTAGTTTTTGCATTATCATCCACATTAGGATGAGTAGGTTCTCTAATTTTAGCATTTACATAAAGATTTAAACCCTCTTCCATTAGTTTACTCCATACTTTATCTTTCCATGTAGAATAGTTGTGTGAAGTTAACAATGGACATCTAGGTAAACCCATGATGCAAAACTGAAAAGAACAAGAGAGAGAGAGACACAAGAACACAAGACACCTCCCCAAATTCACTCAATCAAAGACCCCCCCCCCCCCCCGGAAAAAAAATAAAAATAAAAAATGATGCTTCTGGCACTTTATATGTAGTGCATGTACAATTGCCACTTGCCAAAATGGGCCAAAATAGACTTCTAATTTTGAAGTTTACAACTACCTCAATGAGGCCAAATTAGACTCAAATAATATTGCTCAGAATCAAAGAAAATCCCAAGCATTACAATGATCATACAAGGCCAAAAAGGACCTAGACCTTAAAGTGATATTTTTTCCCAAGTAAGGTTATAATCTGATAGAAAATCTAGAAAGTACTAAAAAAAGTATATACTTTCTAAAAAAATGGCACCTAAAAATGTGTCTATATGAGCCTGAACAAAGCCTAAGAAGTTGCAAAAACAAGGATCAGACAGGTACAATCACCAAAATCTACAATTTCTATCAAATATGTGCACCAAAACCATAAAATAACACCACCACTGAAAAGTTCAAGAAATTTTAGCCAAATTAAAAAAACATTGCACCCAATTTGGAGCTCAGATGACCAAGTTATGGCCTCCCAAAGTCAGACTACAAAACTAAAAAATGCAAGTGGTGAGGGCTATAATTTTTTCAAAGCTCATTGACTTCAGAAAACCACTATCTTAAATTTGACGGTCCAACGATCATCACCACGGTGAAATCATGCCAGAGAATGACAGTCAAACGACCATCAATTTTAATACAACAAAAAGATGACACAATCATAAGATTAAATTTGACAGTTAGACGACCCTCAAAACAAAAAAAATCACATCCGTGACATCCAAATGTGTGTCAAATTTAACATTGTGAAACTAGAATATATTTTTTTAAATTACCAAATTGCATGAAAAAGTGCCACATGTCTTTACATGATTCATTATTGGGCTGACTGGGTAAGGTGTGACATTGGATGGTGTGTCAGAGCTGAATAGTAATCTGGCACTTGTAGGTTGGCTTGTAGGTTGTTGAGCTAGTGAGGCTATGTGGTGGTTTGACCGAACTTAGGCTTGGGTGAGATGGATGCCGCATGAGCAAGTGGCTCAGGCTTGGGCTCCCCAAGCTGAGAAGGTGGAGAGGGAGCTCAAGCAAGATGCACAGTGGATTTGAGCCACACTGGAATGATAGTGAGCTTGGGTCAAGGAGGAGGAGCTCGGATAGTGGGCTCCCCTATGGACTGCACAAGATGATCTAGGTGGCACCGAAGTGGAGCACAACTCGGTTCAACACAATGCTTTGTGAGCTACTCAGTGGGGTCAATAGAAGTCGGGTTGAATTTTGAGCTCAGCTTGGATGGAGCTGAGATAATCACACAGGCTCAAGCTAGAGACAAGACCCCTGTGTGGGCACGATCAAGATGAGGAGCTCAGTGGTGGCCGAGCCAAGTGAGAATGTGGGACTTTAGTCCCACATTCACTGTGCAAAATCAATTTTGGATATTAAATGGTAAAACCCACACTTCTTTTCTCGGTGAAGAGTCACTAGTAGGACAAAGCTCCGGGGAATGGATATGATATCTCTGTCATGTCACACTTGTATAGGTCTTCCCACATGTACTATTGCATTGTTCAAACTGGGGATCTAGGATTTGATAGCTCGGTTCCTTATCTTTGTATGAAATATACATTGTCGCTTGCAGATTGTCTGACAAACAAGGGTGGGGACCTAGAAAAAAAATCCCAAATTTTTTTGAAAAAATACAAAATTTGCCCAAACCAAAAAATTAATCTAAAAATTAAATTTTTTTCTAAAAATTCATACCTCACTGTAGATTGAACTGTCCAAGTTTGATTTGCAATTTTTTTTGCCTTAGATTCAACTTTTGTCAAAGGTAGGCAAATTTATAGTCAAAATTTATGGAAACAAACACCCAAATGCAATGGTTAGGTCAGATCTTTCTCTAGATGCTCCCACAAGCCATTGCACCTCTGAATCTAAATCATGGCCCTCTAAAAGTTGAAGCAATGAACTCTCCAATGGCTATGCAATGAAATCATCTATGAATCTAATACCATGTAAGAATTTTCTTAAGGCAAAGAATAAATGCCAAGATCTAGAAGCTCAAGAGATAGTAGAAATAAGAGAGAAAAATATGATATGATCCTCAAATGAAGGGATTCAATGATGATCAATAATTAAATGATAATGAATAAATACAAAGTAGGAGTGCCTGAATATATAGGCAATGTGATAAGACAACATGATAAGGAGATGATCAGCTATCAACCACACTAGGTGGAATTACATGTCCACCAAAGGTGGATCATCCTCCATTGTACATCAAATTATGTGCAACATGTGCAATAATGAGAGGATGATAATGTGATAACAACACTAAAGGTGGACCTCACACACAAAGCGGTATGATATGACAACTATAACCACCTAAAGTGGAATTTCTCCTAACCACGTGCTAAAATGAAATGCAAACTCTAGGTGTCTCAATGACAACTAATATGTAAATGCATTATCCTAAGTCAACTTAAGTAAAGTGTAATTAGTAATATTTAATTACACCAACACTAACTTCTATTTAATTGATCTATTATGCATTCTAACCTATCAAATTTGTATCCTATTTCTCCTATGATCTAATTAATGCATCTAGGACCCTCCTAGGAATCTAGATCCCATTTAGGCACTACTGGCCCTTTTTACAAGCAATTTGGTCCTAGGGTCCTTATTAGGACCTTTCAGACTTTTGATCTTTACATTGAATTGGTCATTACAAATGGTAATGATTGACCTCAAAACATGCCAATTAACATTAATAGATTATCTTCCACTCTCCAAAGTACCTTGTGTCTTCATGTGACCTTGTGCTCTACTAGTTGCTACTGCACCATACTCCCCACCAATAAAAGAGCTCTTACCCCAAGAGATGAGGGGTCTTGTCTTCACACCTTCAATTCTTCTTGATGGAGTTCTACAACTTTGTTCTCTTCTATCAGGCATCTTTTGTGATAACACCTCTTGATCAAATCTTCTTAAAAATGCACCAACATAGTTAGAAACATGAAAAGAAAATTTATCCTCAATGCCATCATTTGTCTGTTGTGTGGAACAATGATGATTAGTTTTTTTGGACTTCTCTTTCATCTCCATGTTGGGATCCATAGGACCCCCCCTACTTCCTTCCATGGATAGACATATCCCACCCTCCATTGGTGACACAATAGGACACCAAAATGTGCCCACACCAACTCCATCTTCAAACTTCTTTCTCTGCCCTACTATCATCTTGCATTTTTTGTCAACTTTATCAGTTTTAAGCACCGATAAATATTCTCTATTCATCAGACCCTTCTCCTTGCATGTTCCTACAAATTAACATGTTCTTTTCTTCCAAAACAAATAACTCTTGATTCAAATGAACCACTACTTTGCAAAGGTTTCAAAACATAGTCCTTATCATCCTAGTGAACTAGATAGGTGTTCTTGAACCCATCATGTATTTTCCTCCTCTCTAACTTCCAAGGAATTCCTAAAAGGATATGACAACATTTCATAGGCACCAAATCACATAGTACCCTCTCCCTATACTCACCAATTGAAAGATTTGCATAGGCTTTCTCTCTAATCAAGAGGCTTTGTTCATCACTTACCCAAGATACTCTATAAGGTCTAGGGTGTGCAAAATTTCTCAAATGAAACTTATCAACCATTTCAAAAGAAAAAATATTATCAAATGACTCCAAATCTATTATCATCTTACAAATTTTACCTTGACTAAGATAATGAGTTCTGAAAATTGATACCTATGGCCTTCTTTTCTATTGTACAACTGCTTTGTTTCTCACCATGAGAAAGTCTCCTTCAACATATGGATCCAACTCAATACTTTTAGTTTTTTCTTTTTTTTCTCCTTCCCCTTGTATCAAGGTCACTCTTCTATCATATTTATTGGTATTCTTTTCAGGACACTTGTAGAAAGGTTTCCCTTCCTCTCCATAGATGTAGCACTTTCCATTGAAAGTGTTGTTGCCTCTACCTACACCAAATATACTACCACCTTTTTATCCACTCCTTTGATATTTCATAGGCTCCTTGCCCTTTTCAATGCTACTTTGAATTTTATTTTCATCATTCTTTCCACCTCTGCCCCTATTTGTTTGGCTTCTCCCACCTCCTTCTCTTTCTTGCTTCCTCTTTAACTTGTCCCCAGCCCTGATAGCCAACTTGTAACATTATTCCATCATGTTAGGGGTATTTAAATCAATTTCATCTTGGATGTTGAACCTTAGTCCACCTATGTGCCTTTATACCTTCTCTTCCTCTTCTTCATCATGAGAAAATTTGATATCTAACTTGTGAAACTCCTCGGTCTACCTTTGGACATCCATGTCCTTTTGCCTCAAAATTTGTATCTTCTTGTATAACTAAACCTCATATCCCTTAGGAAGGAATTTATCCTTCACCTTTTGCATCATCCTCTTCCATGATGTGATCTTATTCAACTTGTTCTTTCATCTCTTTGCTTGTAAGAAATCCCACCAAAGTAAGGCATGTCCTTTTAACCTTGAATTTGTAATCTTCACTTTGTGATCCTCCTTCACATATTCACAATAAAAAATGTTTTCCACAACACTAAACCAATAAATAAAATATTCCTCATTCATTTTTTCATCATACATGGGAATATCAGTGTAATACCCTCTCCTATGGTGATACTTGGACTTTTTGATTTGGACACTCTATTATGATGGTTAGAGCTATACATTTACATTTATATTTTGTGGATGATGATATGTTTATCAGATGATTGATATGCTCATTTATGGTTATCATTTATATGTTTATGAAATGATAAAACCATCTATCTTTATATGTTTTATGGAGCTAACCCAAGGATTTGAATCTAACCATTATCATGATGTTTTATGTTTCATGTATATGTGCCTGATGTGTTTTCATGACTCAAGATGAAGTCGTAGTTACTCACTTAGTTGAGGTCCACACAATGTATCGATCTTGGTCATCTATTTGCATATATATGATTTGTATGTATATCCATATGTATATATGTATCTCTTCTTGGTGATGCAGGATTGTAGGTACCGGGTATCATCTCCACCTGGCTTCACAAGTCTGAGCGATCCCTCAAAATCCTCAATCATTGTTTTTGTTACAAAGATATCACCAGGTTCCATTGGAAGGAACTCTACCTCTGATCCTTTTACCTTTAGGTGGGGGGTTCCCGAGTCAGTCCCTTGTGTGGATGATGCATTTCTATGTTCTCTCAATTTGTTGGTTTTGTGGATCTTGTAGCTGATTTCTTGTCTGTTGCATTCTTTGAGAATGAGGTTTTGAGTATGGTAGCTCTAATTGTCTTCATGATATGTTCAATTTTCATAGTAGATTATTGATGTGAATTATTGTTCATTGGAGGGTATAATTTAGTAATTTATCTTTATTAGTAGCTACTTATGTACTAGCGTATCTTGTTAGGAGTGAGTTAGTATGTGATTAAATCATGTGGTTTTAATATCAATAATAATAAATAATTTTATGGTATTATTTATAATACTCATAATAACAAAATGTCTATGGAAATAATAGTAATAAATATTTTAATAATAGTGGTATGTTTCATCTTATATATATATCACTATTATATTCTGTAAAGAATATGGATTAGTGTATGAATAAATAATATGTTTTATAATAATAATATTATGTTTGCAATAATATTTATAATAATAATAATATATGTACACATAGGCATATGGGTGCACACATATGCATATGCATACATATATTTATATAATTATTGGTAAGTAATTATTGCATTATATTAATAAACAATTAAATAAGTTAGTGATTTGGTAAATGTGTTGTAAATAATAAATAGTATTACCATCCTTAGATAAAAGAAACATAAATTAGATTTTGGTAATAAGTAAATATAATTATATCTCTTCCGAGAAAGGCTTTAATAATATTATTTAAGCTAACTATTAACTGATGGATAGTTGGGATGGTTGCATCGGTTGGATTACCCATGCAACTACCTCCTCCATTGTATATACAAGAAATATTTCCTGTGTGAAAGAATGTTGGATAGAAGTTCATTTTAGAGGAAACAATAATATGATTGTAGGAAAATTATTTGTTTTTGGTGAGGAGAGAATCCATTATTTGAGATTGGCATTTTGTTGCTTTGGGTAGAGGCTGGAAGATTGCAAGTAGAGGGATTCAAAGGAGTGCTGGAAAATTTGAGAGGATTGGATCCTTCTTCATCAACCAAATCCATGCAGGACTCTAGGTTGGAATCCATCCTGTGAAATAACTCTCTTTTGTGATATGTGTTAATTGAATTTTTTCTTTGTGTGTTTTGTTGTCTAGGTAAATTTTAGAATGTTTATGTTATAATAAACAAATGTTAGCTGTTTAATGTTTATGCTAAATTATTGTATTATGGTAGTTGTTTAAAGTTTATGCCATATTATTGTCTACCATTTATAGAAATATAATATCAATACATTATACCAGCTGTTTATAGAAATATAATATCAAGACATTATACTAGCTATTTATAGAAATATAATATCTTTATATTATGCCAGCTGTTTTGTTTAAAAGTATAACATTTGTGTAGTATTTATAGTTTAATATTCTGTCATTAAACCATACGCGTATTTAATATTCTATCATAAAATACTTTAATATTCTGGCATGAAATATTATGCGTAATATATATGTTAATATTTTGTCAGTAAACAATACGCACAGAGATTAGGGTTTACAATCCCAAGTTATGAATGTTTTAAATTCATGTTTGGAATAGGTTTTGTTTGTAGAAGTATAACTTTTAGATTCGGGTTGGTTTATACAAGTTTGGAATGTTTTAAATTGGGGTTATTGTCTATGGAAGTATAACATTTAATTTTGGGTTGATTTATAGAAGTATAACATAGTTTGACATTTAGATTTTAATTTTTTTTTTGAAGTATTAGATAGTATAACATTTAGATTATTTATACAAGTATAATATAATATTTAAGTATAAGAGTTTACTTATACTTTAAGTTATACTTGTATAAAGAAATTAGGTACCTTTCTGGATGATTGGGATAGGTTTCAGCTTCCTAGGAGTTAAGATGCAACTTCTAATTTTTTGATTTTTCCAAAAAAGAATCAGACTTAGTTAAATTTCAGGCAGATTGAATTTTGTATAAACTATATGGAATTTTTTGTATAAACTATATATGTTCATTACTTGCTTGATGTAGGTTACATGGTGTATTTAGAGGCTTAAATAGGGTAGAATGTGTGTAGGAAACATGATTAGGGTTTAGGATTGACTAGGAGGATCTGGACCACTCTAGGCCTCCCTAAATGTTCCTAATTTTCCTAAACATCCCTAGACTATCTTATTATTTTCTATTCTTTAATACAGTTCTCAAATGTGTTTATGATGTCTTTTTCTACATCTATGATGTATTTTTGATGTGTGGGTTAAGGGTAGAAAACCTAATAACATCGAGTGAGTGGCTCTTAGTGTGGGGCCGGGGCCCTAAGTGGCTAGTACCAGGATAACTGATTGAGAGTTGTTTTAACAAGTGATAATGTAATTAAAACTTATGGGAATGGGTTCAAACACTAAAAAGATTAAATATGCCTTGTCCATGCCATTAGTTCTATTAAAGGCTATGGATGGGAGTGGGAGAAGGTGCCTATGTGTAGGTACGATTGAATGACACTTGTCTGTATGAAAGGCATTTGGTTTTGCATGTGCCTACTTAGGGGCCGGGCCCCAGAGTGGCTAGTACTAGGACAACCCAAGGGGTGAGGGCTATACAATGACACTCACTTAGGTTGTTGCTTAGAGTTTCTACCAAGCCTTAGAACCTTTGGGAAAATATTTATACTTTGATCTTCTTTTTATTTTCTATTTGGGAAAGGTTACCCAACCCTAGGTATGGCCTAGCTATTCCTTCTTTATGGACCTTGGTGTTTATCTCCTAGCATTGGGGAGTGGACCTTTTAGGTATCCACATGGTTGGGTGGTAAATCTTTTTATCGAGGTATCTTTTGCAGATGCAGTGCTTATGAATGCATGCTTGCATAGAGTTCGAGTTTTGAAGAATGAAGACTTGTATTTATCTTTCATGATGTAAAATTATTGTTATCTCCCAAGAGGAGATGAATGTAATGTAATCATTAATGTATTTTAGAATGATGTAATTGGAATGGGTAGACTTAGGAGAAAGGAAAAAGGGAAAGCAAAAACTTTATGTATATGATGTATGTTGAAAAGAAATGGATTTTGTAACATTCCAAGTTAAGTAGTATGTTTTTCATTATTGTTGATTAAGTGAAAAGCTATTGAAAAATCAAATGTAACATTTGTAATGTATCAAATAATTTAGATGATTCTATTTTCTTTAAAAGTTATATTGTTCATAAAGGATACTTAGGAATGTAGATGGATTTAAATGGGAAATTGAAATGAAAGTACCTTATATTTCTTTATAAACAATCTACAAATGTTGGGATGTAGTTTGCTTAAAAAGTAAATCAAGTTGTTAGTACACTAGATGGACTTAATGATTTGTACATTAAATTAAAAGGGAACCTTGGAGGAATCTAAGTTAACCTATGTTTTATTTATAGAATTCTTTTAAAAATTTAAAATTTTTCATAAATCTTTACTTAGGTTTTCTTTTACAAAGAGAATCTTTGTTCTCTTCCTTGGTTCCCTTGCGGGGCATGACAATCAGACTTACCCTTGTAGTCATTTACTTTAATGGCTTTGATCAACTTAGCCATCCTTACATCATTCGGGTCTAACTCTTCCCTAGGTGCTCTTTCTTCTTCTTCAAACTCTTCATCTTCATGATCATTGTGACATTTCTTCTTATTCATTTCTCTTCTCATGTTTTCCATTTCTTCCCTCATCTTCTTATTCTCCTTGTCCTGTTGTGCCACAAGCTTGGCAAGTTCCATGTTTGTCATTCTAGGAGGCATACCTTGAGCCTATTCTCCAACCATTTCAAACTCTTCTTCAGACATGTACCCTATCCCTCTTCCAAAGTATACTACTCTATATGATACCCCTTTATGTAAAGGTAAGTGGTTTGACAAGTTTTAATCTCCTCAAGAGTTCTAAAAATGTAAAGATTGGTCAAATGACCCTAGGGACCCCCAAATGCACCCTATGAATCCAATAGAAAAAATGAGTTAAAGGACCTACCCCCTAACTCTATCACCTTGAATCAACCTCCAAATTCATTCCACATTTTTTTATAACAGGTTTCAACCTCCTAAACTGGATCCAACACTCCAATCCACTCTTAAGGCCAAATAGGCCTAGTGGACCTAGTAGCCCTCAAATCGGGTATAATAGATAAAATAGTGGAAGTGTGTTATGCTCACCAAAATGTAATTGTAATAATAGTAGTTGATGAGGAGAATGTGTGGATGTAATGAGATGTATAGGATTGGGGAAGATAAGACCCTCTTCTTAACCCCAAATTCCCAAAGGAAAGATCCAAATTGATCAACCAAAAGAAACTGGTTAATGCACAAATGAATCAATCAATGAAGAATATGAAGAAAGGAGAAAACCTTATATTCTATTTTGGAAAGGAAAAATTGAAATCTTAATTGAAGAAAAATACTAACCTCAAAATATGACAGATCTGGAAAATGTTGTTTTCTGGTGTCTATACTTAGTTTTGGGAAATTCTAAAACCGGATTTGGCTTGGAAACATAGAAATAGAGAAAACCTAGAAACCTTCTACTATTATGAGAATGGTCAACCTTGACCCAATAGAGGGGTAAGATCTTACCCCAGGGCACAATCTTACCCCTTTATGTCGACCTTGACCTGCATTGTTTCGAGGGAAATTCTATTCACGGATCCTGAAAGCTCACTAAAAAGGGTGCTCAGATCTGATTTGCAATTTTCTATCTTGCACCTATAACTATAAGAAAAAGGGTTTTATTTGTTGGATGAGGGGTTTGCCTTGGTCAAACCCTAGTTTTAGAATTAACCTTGAAATGTAATTGAAATTGTAGTAATAAACAAAGTAAATGGAACAATTCACCTTGCTTATGTTGAAATCCTTGTGGAGGATTCGAATCCTTGAATCCACAAGTATGGGTGCTCCAAATGAATGTAGAATTGTATGTAGGATGTCTCAAATCAATTGAATTATATCTTCAACACCAATCTTGAATGGATCTTGAAATAGAAGAAGCTTGAATGGAAATGGATGTAGAAATCTTCAACAAAGGGGCTCCATAGAGATTGAATTCTTCAATGGCTTCCAATGGATCTCCTTGATGAATTGGATCTTGAATGCTTGAATGCTTGAAGATGAATGAATACTTGAATTATTTCTTTCTCCTTCTTGCTTTCTTGATAATTTTTTGATCATGTAGTTTCTTGGTGAATAATGGATTTGAAAATGAGAGAGAAAGGCTTCCTTTTATACAAGCTAGCGCACAAACTTCTAGAGAGGCCCACATAGGAGAATTAAATTCCAATTTAAGCCTTTACTCTTAGAAGTGGACCTAATTTAAATATCATTTAAGATTTTACCATTTCAAAGCCCGAAACAACCAACCTAGAAGTGAGACAATAAACTTTCTGAAACCTGACATTCGGATCAGGTGCTAGAAATAGGATGGGCAAAAGGTGGAAAGAGAAGCAGAACAGGGGGAAAAAGCCAGATCTAAGTCAAAGACCCATTTGAGGTGTTTGACATGACCCCAAACCACTTACTTAGAGGGCTAAACTGGTCCTAAAATGGAAGTTCTTCTATTTTCTGATGATACATTTAGCCCCCACTTTAGCAAGAGTATGGACTCGATGCAAAATCTTGGTAAAGTAGATCACCATGAAAAAGATAATCTCATTGAAATCAAAGGGACAAAGGAATCCTCAAGCCCCCAAGGACTCAAGTCTTCATCAACTCCAAGATTACAATAAGAGAGACATCTCTAGAAAAGAGAGAGAAGAGGGTGTGATTGTCTCGCTGAATGAGAACTTATATCCCATTTTGAACCACACAAGGAAACATCACAACTAGAAATATGGAATTGAACTACCTAGTGAATGTGGCTACTCTGTAGTCAAACCATCAAGGATTCACCCTTAGAAATATTTTATTCCAAAAGAGAAAAGCCAAAACAAAAGAGATCCAGTCTTAAGGACACCTCCAACCTTAAGGGATCAAAACTTTGAAAATTGAAACTGGACGGATCAAGAGATCCTATAAGATAAAAATCCATGCTTTAAGGATTAGTTACTAATCCATAAAGGGAGAAAAGAGCCTTTAAAAATACATATATTGAAAGTGTGTGTGTGCAAAAAGTGAGCAGAGTGTATGCCCCCATGTTAAAGTCATTTCTAACACTTTAATAGGAGCAATGGCTTTAACGGAAACATAAACAACTCCAATGATTATGTTTCCACTATGAGATAGCCCCAAGCGAAGAAAAATCAAGGGAAATACCACATAAACATACATAAAACACAGAAGGGATCTACTTTTCATGGGGTTAGTATGATCATAAGATTTTATATATATATATATATATATATATATATATATATATATATATATATATATATATATATATATATATATATATATATGATATTATTGCAAATGAATTGAAATCATTCCCCAAAGAAAGTAGAAATACAATCACAATGGAGCAAAGAAAACATAAGAGTTACAAAGAAGAGTCTTTTCAGACCACAACATGGAGATCGAAAAGATTTAGTGCTACCAAGTCTCAAATCCAAGTGGACTACACAAGGAAAACATTTATGAACAATAGCACAGGCACAACGTAACATGAAAACAACATATAGAAGAATAGAGATACATATAGAGGAATAGTACAATAGGTTCAATTCCTTTATCACCTTGCACCAAAAAAGTAACAAGGATCATATAAAAGAATCTAACAAACATTTAGCAAACACATTACGGGAGAAGCATAGTACAACATGAAAACATATAAAAAGCTACCATGAAGGACATGCCAATCAAGTGCATTTCCTACACTCCACATCTCATTCTATATCATTTCGAGAAGGTGGGAAACTCGCAAGAGGGACTATATCCAATATAGTAGGAATGATAGCCAGTTCCAAACAAGGATCCTCTTGAGAATCATAATGTTGGATACTAGGTGTAATTATCAATTGTGATAAAAGAATATTAGGTAAATCAATGTCAATTTCAATAGTCTCATATTTATCATTAACATCATTAGTATTATCAAGAGTATCTTCTTTATCAAAATTAATCAAAATAGGATCTAAGATACAAATAGAATCATTACAATCATGCATCTTAACATCATTATTAATATTAACTTCTTCTAACACATCATGCATAGGCTGGTCAAAACAAGGTAAAGAACTTGGAAGAATAGAGGCACGGGCTTTAGCTTGAGCTCAATGCTTCTTACAACATTCATTAGTAGATCAGTTACATTTTGTCTTGTTTGAAATATGTTGAGAACTAGGAGGGACAACCATCAGTTCCTTCATAGGTTATATAAGAGGATCAATAGGATTCACAGTAGGCTGAAAAGCAATACTAGGAGCTTGATTAATAGAACTAGAAGCCATGGATAAAGGAGGTATGGAAGGTGTAAGAAAAAAACCATGGTTAAGATCCATTTGAGGCATGCTTAACTCTAGAATCTTGCGATGTTTATAGGCTTGATATGAGAAAAAAAGGTTATCAGGTCGAGAATGAATTAGGTATTGAAGGCCAAAATAAGTCAAGTGTAGCACAATCCCCGGGCCTAGAAGGTTGATATAAATTGTGATTAATCATCTTCACTTCTTCATCATGAATGAATTTAAGACACTTATGGATAGGAGAAGCAACAAAATGCATAACATTCAACCAAGGAAAACCAAACTTAACTTGAAACTGATCAAAAGTAGGAACAACAATAAAGGTAGTGTCTACAACTTTACCACAAAGTTCAATAGGTAAGTTAATAGAGCCAAATGATGGATAAAGAAAACCATTACAAGTTTAAATCCACATATCTGATGTATCATAAGAATCACATTGCAAGTTCTTCATAAAAATATTTTCTTAAGTAATAACATTGACTAGGGATGTAGGATCAACTAGACAACCACACGTATGTATCTTAGAAATCCTAGCATAAATATAAAGGGGACCATCAGGAGCTTTAATAATCTCAGAATCAGCAAAGGTAATCAAGAGTTCCTGAGGTCTTTTATTCTTAGGTTGTTTTTGAGGTTTAGGTTGAGGTGGAACTTGAAGTTGAGATTAAGCTTGATGTTGGGGTGGAGATGCAAATTGAGATAGAACAACATGCTGCACATGGTTAACAATGTGATTGAGATCATCCATCTTTGAATCATAAACAATATCCATAGAAGATGGCTAAACAATGGTATTAGTATCATGTGTAGGCAAAGGATTCATATAGATTTGGAGATTTTGATTAGGAGGATAGATAGAATTTTTCCCTCTACCATCAAATTTATCAATAGATAAAGCATTAAAATCAATTAAGTCTTGAACCTTATGTTTTAAAGAATAACACTTCTCAGTATCATGGCCATTCTGATGATGGTATTGACAAAAGGCTTTAGAATCAAAGGATTCAAATACCACTGTAGCAGGTAAAAGAGGTTGAATAGGAGGTAAATTAATCATATTAGAAGTCAAAAATTTATTCATAATAGAATGCAAAGATTCATAATAGTATTCACTTGTTTATTTATCTTGACATAGTTGTTAGGTTTTTGAAACTTGTTTGGATTAGGAGAAGCATAACTCTTATCAACTGGGACAGGAGCCATTGGAATGTTTCTCTCAAATTGACTCACTTGTAATTGATAATGATGAAGCACTGCACAAAGTTGTTGAAAAGAGGTAAATTCAATAAGAAGAATCTTATCTCTAACATCCTTTTTTAAATTTGAAATAAACATATGCTAAATATCAATATCAGGAACAAGATAAGAAATTTGAGCATACAAATGCTTAAATCTACAATAAATTCATTCAATTTTTCTTTAGTATTCTATTTACAATGCATCAAATCAGTTAAGGACACTTGCGGACCAATGTTATTTTGAAATTGTTGAATAAATGCATTAGAAAGTTTTGGAAAAGAATCAATAGAATAAGGAGGTAAGGAACAATACCATTGCAAGGCCTTATCATAAAAAGTTCTAGAAAACAACTTGGATAAAATCCTATGGTCATAAGCATAGTCACTACAAAGGATTTGGAATGTTTTAACATGAGTAACAGGGTCTCCCTTACCATTGTAATTCTCAAGATGAGGCATATCGGCTTGTTGAGGAACAGGAGCATGAATAATGTCTAGGGATAAAGGACTTCCCATGTCACATGTAGGAATGGTAAAATTAAATTGAGTTAAAGATGCAAGTTGTTGTTGTAAAGAGGACAAAGTTTGAGCCAAAATGATGATTGTTGAATCATTAGATGAAATAGGAGGCATAGACACACTAGAAACACTAGGTAAAGTGTAGATAGTGGCGGGAATGGAAGACACAACTAGGGGAACACTTGGAACCACAGTTGGAAGAGGATTGGAATAAGTAAAAGGAACATTATGATAAGAAGGTTTTGAAGTAGGTAGGGACATAGGAGGAGCACTCATAGGAAGAGAGGGAATAGACATAGTCACTAAAGGAGGAGTATATGTAGGAATGCTAGGTAAAGGAACAAAAGAAGGTTCCACACTAGTGACTGGAGGAGTGAATCCTAAATCTTGAGCTTCTTGAGCTAAAGGTTTAACATTTGAATGCACAATATGAGTAATATCACACAAGATATTAACACCTTGATGACTATCACAAAGGACTTTCTTAAGAGAATCTATAGCTTGAATAAAATCTTGATTATGGCTCTCTTGAGTAAGCCAATTTCCCATTTTATCAAGTTCAGTTGAAAATTTTTGGACTTGTTCAAGAGGAAATATTAAAGCATCATCCTCATCATGAGATGAGTGAGAAGAGTTATTCTCCATACTAGGATTAGAATCATGAATAATCAAATTGCCATCTAGGATCCTAAGAAAAGGAGAGGAAGACTCGGGATCAAAGGCACCCATAAGTCTATGACTTCTTCTAACCAGAATATTATAAGTAGGACTAGAGGTAGTAAAGCTCATATACAAATGCAATGAAAAATGAACTAAACTAGGAAAAGACAAAGCAAGAAAAAATAAATGTTTTTGTATTTTTACTTTATATGAAATGTAAATGCAAGATCTAACACCATAAAAGAAAGAGTTGTCTATCGCGGGTTCACCAAAATGTAATAGATCAAATAGTGGAAGTGTGTTGTGTTCACCAAAATGTAATTGTAATAATAGTAGTTGATGAGGAGAATGTGTGGATGTAATGAGATATATAGGATTGGGGAATATAAGACCCTCTTCTTAACCCCAAATTCCCATAGGAAAGATCCAAATTGATCAACCAAAAGAAAATGGTTAATGCATAAATGAATCAATTGATGAAGAATATGAAGAAAGGAGAAAACCTTATATTCAATTATGGAAAGGAAATGTTGAAATCTTAATTGAAGACCAATACTAACCTCAAAACATGACAGATTTGGAAAATGCTATTTTCTGGTGACTGTACTTAATTTCAGGAAATTCTGCAACCAAATTTGGCCTGGAAACACAAAAATAAAGAAAACCCATAAACCTTCTATTGTTCTAAGAAAGTTTGACCTTGACCTAATAGAGGGGTAAGATCTTACCCCGGGGTCCGATCTTACCCCTTTATGTCGATCTTGACCTGCATTGTTCAGACAGAAATTCTGTTCGTAGATCCTGAAAGTTCACCAAAAAGGGTACTCAGATTTGATCTGTGATTTTCTGTCCTGCACCTGTACCTGCAAGAAAAAGGGTTTTTTTTTTTGGATGAGGGGTTTGCCTTGGTCAAACTCTATTTTTGGAATTAACCTTGAAATGTAATTGATTTTGCAGTAATAAACAAAGTACATGGAACAATTCACCTTGCTTATGTTGAAATCCTTGTGGAGGATTCAAATCCTTGAATCCACAAGTATGGATGCTCCAAATGAATGTAGAATTGTATGTAGGATGTCTCAAATCAATTGCATTAGATCTTCAACACCAATCTTGAATGGATCTTGAAATAGAAGAAGCTTGAATGGAAATGGATGTAGAAATCTTCAACAAAGGGGCTCCATAGAGATTGAATTCTTCAATGGATTCCAATGAATCTCCTTGATGAATTGGACCTTGAATTCTTCAAGATGAATGAATGTTTGAATGCTTTCTTTCTCCTTCTTTCTTGCTTGACAATTGCTTGATCATGTAGTTTATTGGTGAATAATGGATTTGAAAATGAGAGAGAAAGGCTTACTTTTATATAAGTTAGGGCACAAACTTCTAGAGAGGCCCACATAGGAGAATTAAATTCCAATTTAAGCCTTTAATCTTGAAAGTGGACCCAATTTGAATATCATTTAAGATTTTACCATTTCGAAGCTCGAAACAACCGACCCAGAAGCGGGAAAATAAACTTTTTGAAACCTGACATCCGAAAACTTCCAGAACTTGAAATATGGACCCAAGGTCAAGGTCGAGGTCAACTATGACCTAGGTCAGGGTTGAGGTTGACCTTGATCCAGAAGGCCGACCTTGACCCAGAAGCTCGACCTTGACCTCGAGGTTAAGAATCTCAATTTCTCAGGATCAGGTGCTAGAAACAGGCTAGAAAAAGGTGGAAAGAGAAGTAGAATAGGGGGAAAAATATAGATCTAAGTCAAAGACCCATTTGAGGTGTTTGACATGACCCCAAACCACTTACTTAAAGGGCTAAACTGGTACTAAACGGAAGTGCTTCCATTTTTTGATGATACATCGGGTAACAGACTAGATAACTCAAAATATTTCCAAAGAGATCCAAAATATAAAGGTATATTCAAATACCCTTTTCACCCTTCAATATATATCATAACCAAGTGTTGGTTTTTTGGACCATCAACCCCAAAGACTACTCCATCTTTTGTTCCTAGGCCTAATAGGTCACTTTTCCAAAGGAACTATAAGAAATACTTAACCAATGGCTTTTCCAATTTTAAAAAAGGTTTTAAATGACTCCAATTTAAGGAAAATACAATTGATTTGACTCTATGGTCTCTTTAGATACAAAAGCCCCAAATTACTCCCAAGAACCCTCCAAAACTAGGGCTTATTCAATGTCGCCCTTCCAAGAACTATTTCAACCAAATAGTGGTTGATTCACCTTTCGTGTAACTTAAAAATATTATTAATCTCATAATAACATGACCTTATGAAGTCCAAACTCTTACTGCAATACCTTAGCACCAATTCGTGTTCCTTTAAACACCCAATCTCATGGTGCTCACCAACACTTCAATACATTTCTATAAAACTTGGTTACCCTCATATAATACATGTTAATTACATTCATGGAATGACCATTAAAGCCTTGAATGTATTCAAACTATCAAAACTATACAAATATCCTTATGTCTAACAACAACCATTTAAGAAATATAAGGAAAACAATACTTTAGATCATCCACAAAGGTTTTATGGTGTTTAAAATTTGTACTCAATTCATCCAAACATAAAAAAAACCAAAGGAGTTATTCAATCATTCCAAAAACACCAAGAAAATTCTAAAAATAGGTTTATTTGCTTATAGTCTATACAATCTGTGGCACATCCATACTCCCCTCCTTTACTCAAGCCTTGACCAGGCTATATAGGATGTTATACAACTATCCCAGCTGATTTCAATTTGTTTCCAATGGTTACAAATCCATTTAAACTTTTAAACATGGTTTCCCTCCTAACTTAAACTAATTGTTACATTTCAAAAATTTAAATTTCTAACTTTTATTTAATTGATTTATTATGCATTCTAATCTATCAACTTTGCATCCTATTTCTCCTAGGATCTAATTAACTCATCTAGGACCGTCCTAGCCATCTAGATCCCATTTAGGCACTATTGGCCCCTTTTACAAGCAATTTGGTCCTAGGGTCCTTATTAGAACATTTAGGACTTTTGATCTTTACATTGAATTGGTCATTAAAAATGACCATGATTGGCTTCAAAACATTCAAATTAAACTTAGCATATGCTCTTCCACTCTAAAAAAGAACCTTGTTGTAATACCCCCAAAATGGGCTATAGGTTCATTAACTTCCTACATCTTCAAATCAAACAAAACCGATACATAAGTCCTAACCTAAGGCACATCTACACATATCAAATCCTAATTGATTTTATCTTAAATTTTGCATTAGGGAATATTCCTAGCAATATTTCTATTTATCATAATTATCTTTAATTTTAATGATTATTTGGTGATAAGTCTTATTTATCCTAAAGTTTGATTAATTGAATATTCTGAATATTTAATTAATCAAATTTAATACTTCCACTTAATTGTTTAATTAAATTTAATTATATTTAATAATATAGTTTTTGAATAAAGTTTGATTTTATAATTGATTAACCCATAAATTAATTGTTTTAATTCAAAAATCAGTTAAGTTGAGAATAAATCACTTTATTTTTAAAATTAATTTATAATTAAATCATGCACAATCAGAAAAGTAGGCAACTAGAAATTAACAATCAATTTTAAAATTGAAACTCAACATCTGATGATGAGTTGAAATTTGATCTAAACTCTATTTTGAGTTAAACACTATTTTTGCATGATTTTTGTGAGTTAATTATCTCTAATTTCTTGATAACTCAAAAATCAACTTGAGTTTATCAAGAGTGATTTATGGCTTTTCTCCTGCATCCTCAAAGCCCTAGATTTCTATAAAATCAAGGCTAAGCTCTTCATAATTATCAACACTCAAATTTGCACAATTACTCTGGCGAATTGGCGATTAAAGGATTAAGCACGTGCGACAGGTGATTTGTGAGATCTTTCATAGTTGATCATAACTTGCATAGTTTTCATATCATAGCATTGATTTTCATCCATGTCATTCTTAGATTAAATCTGCATTCAATTTCATCCATCTAGCCTAGATTCATACAGTTTCTCATACTACTGCATAGAAAATACCAAAATATAGATTAATCTAGATTCATATAGTCTTTCATTCTTTTGCATTCAAATCCTTCATTTAGGTGTTGCATTGTCACTGACCTCGATTTCAATATGAGAACATCATACTCACACCTACTAGAAGGCAGTAAATCACCTGGTTAGCATAGTTTCAATTACTTGTAGATTTTGGTTTTTGCTAACCTCTAATGTTTTACTGAAGTTCTATGTCCGTAGCTAGGTACAAAATTCACACACACATTTTTGGCACCCACCGTGGGGCCCTAAAATAGGTTTCCCTTTTGTTCTATCAATTTTCTATCTTTTTCTATCAAAACTATGATTTTTAATTTTCTATCCATACTTTCGTACATCACTGTACGGATTCTCGCATGAGATTTTTCATCGCATCGCGTGACATTTTGCTGGTTTTAGCACTTCCTCACGTGGGAATGCATCCTTCATCGCGCAAGACTGTATCCTTCCTCACGAGGGACCACATCCTGACTCACACAAGATTTTACATCCAGAGACAAAATCTACAGATTTGTACTTTCAAATTATTGATTTTTGATGCTTACTGTTTGCCATTGATTTGTCTTGATTTTTTTACTTTTAGAGATAGTGTAATACCAGATTGTAGGGTTTTCAGATGTGTGCTAAATTCTAGATTGCAGAGCATTGGAACTGAGGTATTCTACTATGATCTAATAACATTTCAATTTGGATTAAAATGAACTCTCATGTGTCAAGCTTGTGTGACCTTTTCTGCTTTCATATCATAGACTTCATTTTGGGCTATAAAATGAACATAGATTTGTTTTCTACATATCTGTTACACATAGTAAATAGGCCCTATGAACACTATTTGTTGATGATCTTGAGAGATCGAGCTTCTTTCACTTGTTTATTCATGCGAAGCTCTTCTTGACGAAGGATCCCCTTATAGGTAGGGAGGATACTGAGATTATCTTACATTCTACTAGATTTTTGAGTCTTCAACTTTTGATCGATACATTCTCTCTCCAGAGAGGTTGATAGATCCTAAGTGGTTGACATCATAGATCTTTGTGAGATAATTTCAATCTAAGCATGTCGGATTAATCTGTCTACTTTGTTTTGGTGAAGTGAAGAGGCTAGGGGATTAAGCTCTACTTCCTTTTTGGATAGTACCAGAAACCCAGATCCTTGAATCTGATCTGGTCCCCCTCTGGTATCTATTGTGAGTCACCTTTAGAGAGGGTTAACCATAGTGGACATTCCCTTAATTGGGTCAACCACGTAGATAGAATCTAAAGCAGTAATAGCCAATTTCATCGTGGTAGTAGTAGTCGCTATATAAATGTCCTTGTGGAAGAAATCTTCATAGGTGTGGTCTCTTGTTGGGCTATGAGATCTCCCTAGCAGATCTTGATTGATTAAATGCTCAGACTGTGTCAAAACCTTGGTGTGCCTGGATTGGAGTTCGCCCTCTTGAGATCACAAAAGTTGCAGAGTCAGACCATTACTACAAACCCTAGTGAAGCCAATTTTTCATTTTCTAGGGATATGTACATTATTGAAATTTTTTTTGGAATATACACAAGTAGCATTTCTAGGGATTAGCAAAATAAGTCACTATTGCTTATTCATACGCAAGGTTGCTTTTGCCCTTGTTCATTGTTTTTAGATGTTTTCTTGCTTCTCTTACTTGCTATTTTGTGTGCTTGATATCTTCTTGGTTACTTGAGATGAACTATTACATAGATCTTCAAACCTAAATAGAGAAAATCTTGCAAATGAATTGATTCCAAAAAATTGAAAAAATTGCAAAATTTGAACAAAAATCTTTTTCTGGTGTAAGAACTAAATATTCTGTCATAAAATAGCGAGTGTTGTGTCTTAAAATCTGCACCTCAAAAACTATGCCAAAATTGTCAAACTTTGTTCTTGTATCGTGCGAGATTTTAGTTTTCTAAGCATTTCCTCGTGCAAGACAACATATTCTTACGTGCAGCCTGGTACTTCCTCGCATGGGGCAGTATTTTCTCGCACGAGACTATCCCCAAATTTTCAAAATAGAAAGCTTATTCCCACTAGTTGGTCAACTTGTTGTCTGATCTAATTTTTGTCTAGGGTCCGTATGCCTATTTTCCTGTTGCACACTACCTGAAACTGGATGTCTAGAGTTGAGAAACAAATCCTAGAATCTATCAAACAAATCATTGTGTTAGGAGTAGAGAAAAAACTAGAACACATCCAATCATTTTCCTAAAGTGGTCTCTTGAGTCTGATTTAGCATTCTGATTTATTGATTTGAGTCCTTTTCATCTTGTGTCAAAACCTTGTCAAAATTATCTTCAAATTCAGTCTTCTTACTAAATGACTAAGTGTTGTGAGCTCATGCCCACCATCTATTGGGCATCTACCCATACTATTATGGCACAATATCCTTCATTTATGTCTGATCTATCTTCAATCTCATTCAATCTTGACAAGGTTGCATCGTTTGATCTTTTTGAATCAAATCACTCTTCAGTTGTCTTTATCTTGCTCTTTTTCTTCACCCAAGGTTAATGGTGGAAACTAGAGCCTCCTCACATAAGAAATATAGAGAAGCATCTTGTACCTTACCTTTGTCTACTCATGTGGGTCCAACCTTTGATGAACTCTACAATTTGTGTCTTTATGAAGACAACGGTCTTGGCAATCTGCGATTAAAAATTGGTTACATACCCCCTCCTCCATCAATCCAAGGAGTCAATAAAAAATCTCTACATCAATCTATTCTAGGGAGTCCTAAAACTCCTAACATGTCTCACAGAGGGACAAATCATAGCTCTCAAGGACATCACTCTCAACATGGTACAGATCAAGAACCCATACCTTCTGAAATTGCTTGATATCAAAATGATGACGACTTCAAGAAAATGATGAGGCATTTCTTGAAAGAAGATAGAGAAACATACTTCCTAGAATTTTCTTGTCAAGGGGCTAAACTTCCTCCCAACTTTAATGTTGAAGATATCATTACGCATGAGGAAGAAACTTAAATCACCACTATGATGAAATAGATGCATGCCATGCAAGTCAAAATTAACAAACTTGAAAAAGAAAAGGAACCTAAAGAGTATTCCGTGGAAGCTCTATGCCCTTTTCCATTTGATAAAGAATTGTACATGCTGCCATTCCCTAAGCGAGTGGAAATGCCTAAATATGATAAGTATGATGGAAACTCTAATCCTCAAGATCATGTCAAAGAATTCTGTACTCAATCTATGGAGTTCATGCATGAACCAACCTACTTAATGCATCTTTTCCCTCAATCTCTGGGAGGGTCAGCCATTCATTGGCTCTCAAAAATGCCTCCAACTATCAAAATTTTTGAAGAGTTAATCAAACTATTCTATCAAAAATACTCCTACAACATCCAACATCCAGTCACTATGATCGACATCTACAATCTGAAACAGAACTCGGGAGAACCATTCCTGACTTTTCTCAAAAGATGGAGGAAGAAGTTTTCTCTATATGCTAGACCCATTCCAAAAATTGAGAAGCTAGAAATCTTCATCAAAAATCTTGTTCCAGAATTTAACTACCATTTGCAAATGCAAAATCATACATCCTTTGATAAAATGGTAGAAAATGCTATTAAAATTAAGAAAGTACCTGTGCAAAAAGGAGACATATCACTTCAAAAGGACAAGTATGAATCTAGATCTAGTTCTAAAGACAAAGGCAAAAACTGGAATAAGAATAAAGGCATTTTCACAGATGGTGTTGTTGATACTATTTGTGCCCCATCCAAGGAAACTACTTTAAATCTCACTATTGGCACCCAGGCCATCAAAGCTTTTGAAGCTAAAATATCAAAATCTAACAAGAAGCCATCTACTTACAAACCTTGGGCTACATATCCTAACCACAAATTCACTCCTCTTGGAGAACCCTTGGAATCTGCCATGAAAACTCTATTAGCTAACTACATCATTTACTTGCCTAAGATCCGACCATTTGATCCTGAACCTAAACTGAAATGGTGGAGAGAGATCAATTTCTGTGACTTCCATCGTAATAAGGGTCATAAAACCAACAACTACATTCACTTGAAACACATCATACAAGACAAAATTGATAATGGAGAAATCATGATTGACAATCATAAGAGCAATAATGATCATACAATATTCACATAACCATTTTTGAAACATGGTAAAGAAGATTCATCTTCTCATCCTAATATGGGTGCTAAAGTCAATTATGCCTACTCTGAAAACAATGCTGTCATCAATATGGTTGAACCATGTCTATCTGAGCATTGCAGTGTCATCACAATTGTAAGAAGAGATAGAGAAAATCAATCAACTAACACAATTACTCGATCACAAGCTCAGGTGCATCTGCAAGGACAAATCCCATATTCATCCAATGTCCCTAAGATGCCTTTTAGTCTTTCATCTACTTCTAAATAGAAGGCTACATCTAAATCTTCAAATCCTAAAGACACAAGGCCTACTTCATATAGTATTGTCCAACAACTCTAGCATAAAAATGTTAAAATCTCCATGTTTGAGTTGCTTCAGATATCTCCAGCTCATAGAGCCATTCTAGACAAAGATCTACTCAAATCCAATGTTCCTGACAACCTTGATTTAGATAGATTCCAGGCCATGGTTGATCATCTAACGTCTCCATAGTATATCTCCTTTTTAGAGGAAGATGATAATTCCTTGAGTCATCCGCATAACCAACCCTTACATATTGAAGTCTTAATCCAAAACCATCAAGTCAAACATGTGTTGATAGATGGAGGCATGGGTCTCAACATTTGTTCTTACAACTTGATCACACAATTTTGATTCTCTGAATCTACCATTGATCCTAAGAAAAAGATAACTATCAAACCATATGATGAGCAAGAAAGATCTTCCAAGGGAACTATTGTCTTACCTATTAGAATAGGACCCGTTATCAGAGACACCATATGTCAAGTTCTTGATCTACCTTTGGCTTACAACATCCTTCTAGGGAGATCTTGGATACATGAAATGAGAGCTATTCATTCCACATACCATCAATGTGTGAAATTTCCTTATGAAGGAGTAAAGGTGATGATTCTAGTTGATCTATACACAACTTGCAATGCTTTGAAAGAAAGTGTTCATAAACTTGTTCCTAATAACATAGAATCTTCCACTAAGCATATAGATATTACTTCAACATCCAAGATGGAATATATTGCTAAAGAAGTCAAAATCAAAGACAATGGTATGGGGGAATACACAATGGAACCTGTCTTATCTCTCACATCTCTCTCGTTGTCCCCAAAATCTTATGGACAACCTTCAAACAAAGTGAAGCCCAATGCTAAAGAATCCCAGGCTATATTCAATGGAAGCTTTGTCCCAGAACAAATATCTAAACAAGAGTTTGAGGAAGAAGAAGCCATGATAACATGGTTATACAAGGATGAGCCTCAATCCTAATCAATCCAAAAATGTGACTCCACTTCAAGCAAAATTCCTCAGAAGTCATATGGACCAGGGGAAAAATTGATTAAAAAAATGGGATATACTAGAAAAGGACCTCTAGGACTACAAGGTAAGGGTCTTCTATCACCTCTTGACCACCATAGTCAAACCAATAAGAATACAATAGGTCTAGGATATAAGAAGAAGCCTTTCTATCTTAGCAAGAACTCCCCAC
Organism: Chamaecyparis obtusa; assembly: GCA_027943335.1. NCBI lineage: Eukaryota > Viridiplantae > Streptophyta > Pinopsida > Cupressales > Cupressaceae > Chamaecyparis > Chamaecyparis obtusa. The sequence continues at coordinate 801,351 of BSBK01003210.1, forward strand.
ATATCTTAGAATAGATTGAGCCATCCACATCAAATCAACTAAAGGAAGAAACAACTAAATAATCTGATAGTGATGATTTAGACACTACTGATGAGCTCATTCCTTGTGAGCATTTTCCTAAAGAAATAAAAGACCTCCTTGAAGCTGAAGATGATCCAGTAAAAATAATCAATGTAGTAGAAACACAAGAACCTACTATAGAACAAGAGACAATTGCACCATAAGAACTAGTTGATCTTGAAGGCAATCAAGAAGACAAAGAAGAAGGTGGTAGTTATTCTGAAATAGATTCCCATGAGTATGAATTCAAATCAGAATCTGAGGGTAACCCTTCTTGGGGTATTCATCCTGACTTTACACACATTCTCAGATTTCCTAAAGGCATAGATGAGGAATCAAATGACTATGAATGGGGAGCCATTCCAGAGGAAGATGAGCTTATCATAGAAAAACATATTGATGTTGTTCACCAATATGCACCTAAACCCAACACAAGTCTAGAGCAAAATAATGAACTTAATGAGTCTGATCCACCGATGGCTGAAGTGGACTCCCACAATGATATTGAGCCTATTCACAAATTGAACATTTTGAGTTGTAATATCACCTTCGAACTTGAAAGTCAGGTTAGGACCAATGATGACATATCTATCCATAAGCACTATTTCCCAATCTTTCACCGCTTTGACTATCCAACATCCCAAACTTCTTGACCAAACCCCCGCAAATCTGAGCCAAGGTATCTATACCTTTCCAAATGACTATGCCCTTGATTGCTACCTCAATGCAATCGAGACTATGAGGACTTCCATTAGTGAACCAAGCATTAGCATGATAGAGTCAGACATCAAGTATCTTAGTCAAAATAATAAGAGTAAAAATAAAAAGAAAAGGAGTTCTGAGGGTGAAAACCATTTTGTGGCAGTCTTAGAACCTACAAAAGTAAAAATAAAAGACGTATCCGAAGGTGAAAACCTCTCTGAGGCACCTCAGGATTAGATATTTGATGTCCTTTCGAGTCATTTACAGGATAGATCTCCAGTTGTAATTGAGTCCACTGAATCCATCATCTTGGGAACACCAAAAGAACCATAGTTTATCTATGCAGCACAATCCTTATGAGAAGAAGAATAGAAAAAAATTACCACATTCTTAACAGAAAAGAAGATCAACTTTGCATGGAAATATTCAGATATGCTAGGGTTGGATCCTAATCTTATAATGCACCATTTATCTATAGCTTCAGGGGTCAAACCTATTAAAAAAAAGTTAAGAAAGATGCATCCTCATGTTGCACTCTTGGTAAAAGATGAATTAGAGAAACTACTAAAAGCTAGATTCATCCGTGTTATTGACCATGTTGAATGGATCTCTAATATTGTACCCATTTCTAAACTAGATAAATCAATCAGTGTGTGCATAGATTTGAGAGATGTAAACAAAGCATGCCCTCAGGATGATTTTCCATGACCTAACATTGATATTATAGTGGAAATGACTGCGGGCTTTGAGATGTATTCTTTAATGGATGGTTTTTCTGGATACAACCAAATAAAAATTGCTTCAGAAGATCAAGAGAAAACTGCTTTCACATGTGCGTGGGGTACCTTCTATTGGAATGTCATGCCATTTGGGCTTAAGAATGCTGGTGCTACATATCAAATAGCTATGACACCTATTTTTCATGACATGATGCATTGAACTATGGAGGATTATGTTGATGATACTTAAGAAAAATCTATGATAAGATCTAAACATCTAAATGATTTGAGCAAAATACTAGATCAAATGGAGAAGTTTAGTCTCAGACTGAACCCTAAGAAGTGTGCTTTTGGTGTCACTTTTGGAAAGCTTTTAGGCTACATTGTTTCAAAGAAAGGAATTGAAGTAGATCCAGCTAAAGTCAAATCTATCATGGAGATGCAACCTCCCAAGAATATCAGTCAAATGAGAAAATTACAAGGGAGAGTACAATCTATTAGACACTTCATATCTTAGCAAGCAGACATATCACAACCTTTCACAAAGACATTACATAAAGGTGTGACCTTTGCATGGAATGAGGAATGTGAAAATAAATTTAATCATATCAAGAAATATTTATCAAATCCTCCTATTTTGATACCTCCTATACAAGGGAAGTCATTGATCTTATATGTCTCCACCACAGATACATCACTGGGGGCATTACTCACACAACATGATGAGAACAAGAAGGAAAGAGCTATATACTATATCAGTAGAACATTGGTAGCATATCAGAAGAACTATTCCATGATTGAGAAAGCTTGTCTAGTTGTGATCTTTGCATCACAAAAACTGAGACACTACATGTTAGCTCATACCACACATTTGGTAGCTAAGATTGATCCACTAAAGTACCTCCTAAGAAAAGCTGCCCTCACGAGAAGATTAGCCAAATGGGTCATGCTCTTAAGTGAATTTGACATTGAATATGTTGAAAGAAAAGCTATCAAAGGACAGGTAATTGCTGATCAATTGGTTGATGCACCATTGTTTGATGATACACCAATACAAATGGAATTCCTAGATTCCTCTATCATGAACTTGTCCTCTAGATCATGGAAGTTACTCTTTGATGGCTCATATACACAGAATGGATCTAGAGTAGGCATATTGTTCATCACTCCTCAAGGATACTCAATCCCTAAAGCATTTAGAATCAAGTTTCCTTGCACAAAAAATATTGCTGAATATGAAGCCCTTCTTAACGGCATGAAGATAGCAATTGAGTGGAGAGTAATAGAATTACACATTCATGGAGACTCACAACTTGTAATACACCAAGTCAATGATGTGTACCAAATCAAAGATGGAAAGTTGATCGCATACAAGAGAATGGTAGATGATCTAAAGAAATATTTCATATCTATCACCTTTGAGAAAATACCTAGAACAAAGAATAAGGCTGCCGATGTAATGGTAATGCTATCTACTTTATTATAGTAGCCTGAACATGAGCTACGCTATGAGTTCCTGGTGGAAGCACTATCTTATCTTGCATATGATTCCCCTGAAACCCGCATGATCTGAATTATTGTTGGTCATGATTCATCCCGATACAAAAACCTTTTCTCCTATCTATAAGACCAAATCATTCCTGATACCTTTAATTGCCATGAGAAATGATACCTTGTCTGAAATGCATCTTGGTATGTCATCATTGGTCATGATCTATACAAACAAGGTCTAGATGGTACACTACTTAGATGTTTAAAATGGGAAGAGTCTCAATGTGCATTAGAGGAAGTCCACAAAGGTATTTGTGGGTCACACTCAAATGGTTTAACACTAGCTCAAAAACTTATTAGGGCTGGGTACTATTGGCCTGAAATGGAAAATGAGGCTATCAAGTTTGCTAAGAAATGTCAAAAGTGCCAAGTACATGGTAACTTAATTCATGCACCAGGGAGAGATCTAATTCCCTTTACTATACAATGGACTTTTCACCAATGGGCATTTGATCTTATAGGATCCATACATCCTCATTCTTCTAATGGACATACCCATATAATCACGACTACAGATTACTTTACAAAATGGGAAGAAGCAGTTCCCTTAACTCAAGCGACTGGCAAACAAATTTCAATGTTCATCTTGAATTACATCATATTTCGGTATGGTATTCCACATTCTATAATCATAGATAATGGTGGACAATTCAAGAATAGAGACTTAGATGATCTATGTGCCAAATTCAAGATTACACAACATTGGTCATCTATTTACTATCCTCAAGGGAATGGACAAGTAGAGGCTTCAAACAAGAATCTATTGAAAATCTTGCACCGAATAGTTAATAAAATAGGAAGAGACTGGCATCTCATGATCAATCCATCTCTCTAGGCCTATAGAACAAGTATCAGAACACCCACTAGGGCTACACCATTTTCTTTAGTTTATGGGTCTGAAGCGGTACTGCCTATTAAGGTTGAAATCCCATCACTAAGAATTAGAATGCATTGCCTAATAACTGATGATGACTACAGAGTGTCTAGGTTACAAGAACTTGAACTACTAGATGAGCGCAGACAAGTAGTGTATGATCATCTCATAGTATATCAGAAGAGAATGTCTAGCGGTTACAACAAGAAAGTCAAACACAAAGAATTTAAGGTTGGCAATCTAGTCTTGAGAGAGAATCCTAAAAATCAATCACATAGAGAACGTAAGGGGAAGTTTGAACCCAGTTGGATGGGTCCCTTTGTAATCACTGCTACTTTTGACTCTAGTGCCTATCAACTCTCAACGACTGAAGGAGAACAGCTCTGAGAACAAATCAACATTCTCCATCTAAAGAAATTCTATGCCTAAGGCATTCAGTCTATGGTAAAATATCCTGAAAAAATTATAAAAATTAGAAAAAGTTCTAAAAAAATGAACATCTTGGTCAAAACCTAGCAATAGGCACCTTGATGATTCACAAAAAAATAAAAAAAATATCAAAAGTACAAAAAAACTAAAAAAATGAAAAATACAAAAAAAAATGAGAAAAAGAAAAAGTGCCTTGGTGAAAACCTAGAAATAGGCGCCTTGGTAGCAAAAATAGAATCTCTACCAAGATGGTGAAAACCTGGCAAACGGATGCCACTTGTTTCAAAATGCTCCATCTATCAATGCAATCTTGGTCTTTCCCAGCTTTTAGTCTTGCTTTAGTTTGTACATATCTCCCAGTTTGTTTCTGCATTTCTAGTTTTCAATAAAGTCGGTCTGTACACCAATCTACTCAAGCGTCTATATCCTATCAATGCTTAACACTTGGGGGCAATCAATGTCATATCTTATGGCCTCTAGTATGCTTTAGACATGTCATATCCAGTCATAGTCCTTTGAAGCTTCATCTGAGTCAGTCAAGTCTATCTCCTCTCCAGAAAGGATTTTGCATCTACAACAATGCAATCAAACACAAATTGAAAACAATCTATGCTTTTACATGCTTTTATCTCCTTGTATGCTTACTGATTCACATTGAGATTTTTGCATATTGTGTCCCTTTGAGCTCTTCAATGATGTCCTTTACAAGATTTAGAGAGTGATGATTGGGGGCATAATCTTTTCTTTGTTTTCTGCTTGCATGTGAAAATCTAACAACTTTGGAAATTCTGGATTGAAATGGTGTCCATTTGTAAGAGCCTCTATCTCGTATTGGATGGCCATGCGTACCTCAACCATTGATACCCAGAAAATTCAAGGAAGTTTGATCTAACTATTGTCTTTTTGAGTGAATTCTTACTCCTACTATGAAACACGATCTTACCTAAGGATGTGAATGATAAAGGGTCACTATGGGTAATTCACACTGGATTTAGAATGATCTCTTGACTTTTTGATGTGTTTGTTATGCAAGGTGTATTCTGGTCATCATGACGTTTATGTTTTAATGCTTATGCAAATTTCTATATCAAAATAGACATGATATTCAGGTCATCCTGACATTTGTGCCTTGGTGCTTATATCTGATTCGACATTCTGAAAATAAAATCAATATTCATATGTCCATGGTTGTCTAGCTAGTGGGCATTGTATTGATTCTTGTGCATACAAATCAATATTCATGTCTATAGTTTCATAACTAGTGGGCATTGTATTGATTTATCCGGTTACCTAAAAAGTTCCATGATGACAACAAATCGATACATGATCAGTGAATAGGTCCTAGGTCTTAGGTTTGCATCTCATTTTGTACTTTTCATGATTGCATGATCTCACAAATTGCTTGAACACTTAAACGATTCTTCAAAACCAAAAATGCTAAACATGACACAAGGACTGAGCATTGTATGAAGGTTCCTCCAACAAAACAACAAGTAGAATCCTTTTTCGGGATCAAAATCAAAATCTGAGATCATTTATATTGTAAACTGCTTGCATAATTGACCTTCTACACATCAAAGAAATCTAACATTCAACTCAACTGATTATCTTACATCAAACTATCAAAATTTCAACTTGTTCAACCATGGTCAACTCATGGTCAAACCTAGTCAAACTTGGTCTCTAGGACCTCCAAATGATGCAGAATGCATTCTCGAACATGTATAACCAATTCTCAAATCAATTAACATGCTTCTAAACTATATAACATTAACATTTCTTGTCAGATTTTGATTTTAATCCCGAAGGGGGCATGGTATTGCACATCAATCAAATCTGTAAATCTAAATCTATAATCAAATCTTTCCTCAATGATCAAGACAACAACCACATCTAGTTACTGATTCATTTAAAGTCCTCGGCGCTTGGGGAAAATCTATCATCTCTTGGGGCATATCAGATTCATTGAGATCCATATCAATCTAGTATCCTAAATCTATCTTTTAAACTGTATTAGCTTTTTGTAACCATCGGTTCATTAGTGTTATTTCCTTATTTCTTCGTAACTGATGGGTTCAGGATGTGATACCAATATGATTCTCTTTGGACAATCAGGTCTGGAATTGGTCACTCACTTCTTCGCAATCATAAGGTTCAAAATTAGGCATTTTGGCACTTTTTCGTAATCACCGGTTCATTGCTGCTATAGTTAACATCATCTTTGGTCAATCAGGACCTAAATCTTGGATCTTTAAATCTTTTAATCAATTTTTATCTTGAAATTAGTTAATCTTTCAAATGGGTTTCATACATCTTTATCATACACAGATTATTCTTTGAACCACTACGCTTCACACAATGATTCAAAGAGGGGCAAATTGTAATACCCCAAAAATGGGCTATAGGTTCATTAACTTCCTACATCTTCAAATCGAACAAAATTGAAACATAAGTCCTAACCTAAGGCACATCTGCACATTATCAAATCCTAATTGATTTTATCTTAAATTCTGCATCGAGGAATATTCTTAGCAATATTCCTATTTATCCTAATTATCTTTAATTTAATGATTATTTGGCGATAAATCTTATTTATCCTAAAGTTTGACTAATTGAATATTTTGAATATTTAATTAATCAGATTTAATACTTCCACTTAATTATTTAATTAAATTTAATTATATTTAATAATATAGTTTTTGAATAAAGTTTGATTTAATAATTGATTAACCCATAAATCAATTATTTTAATTCAAAAATTAGTTAAGTTGAGAATAAATCACTTTATTTTTAAAATTAATTTATAATTAAATCATGCACAATCAGAAAAGTAGGCAACTAGAAATTAACAATCAATTTTAAAATTGAAACTCAACATTTGATGATGAGTTGAAATTTGATCTAAACTCTATTTTGAGTTAAACACTATTTTTGCATGATTTTTGTGAGTTAATTATCTCTGATTTTCTGATAACTCAAAAATCAACCCGAGTTTATCAAGAGTGATTTATGGCTTTTCTCTTGCATCCTCAAAGCCTTGGATTTCTATAAAATCAAGGCTCAGCTCTTGATAATTATCAACACTCGAATTTGCACAATTACTCTGGAGAATTGGCGATTGAAGGATTAAGAACTTGTGATAGGCGATTTGTGAGATCTTTCATAGTTGATCATAGCTTGCATATTTTTCATATCATAGCATTCATTTTCATCCATATCATTCTTAGATTAAATCTATATTCAATTTCATCCATCTAGCTTAGATTCATACATTTTCTCATACTACTGCACAAAAAATACCAAAATATAGATTAATCTAGATTCATATAGTCTTTCATTCTTTTGCATTCAAATCCTTTGTTTAGGTGTTGCATTGTCACTGATCTCGATTTCAATCTGAGAACATCATACTCACACCTACTAGAAGGCAGTAAATCACCTGATTAGCATAGTTTCAATTACTTGTAGATTTTAGTTTTTGCTAACCTCTAATGTTTTACTGAAGTGTTGTGTCTGCAGCTAGGTACATAATTCACACACACACTTGTGTCTTCATGTGACCTTCTGCTCTGCTAGGTGCTTCTGCACCAACATCATTAATGAAACTCTGACATAACTGTCTCAACTAATCTGCTCATTTTTCAATGTACTCATTATGATGACAAATAACTTACTATCTATTACCATTAATGGAAACCAAATTACATTAATGTACCTTATTTTACACAACTGATCATGTGAGTATTCCTTGTAGCAGCAATGTAACTTTAACATTATCAACCATTTTTTCCCCTGAATTACTATTGTAGTAGAGTGGTGGGTCATGTAGATGTTTGTCTCCTCCTTTATAAGTGTTATGAATTCTTGATTTTAGTTAACTCGAAGGAGATTCATTTGTATATTTTTTTTCTTTTTCTTTTGTTAAAGAATATACCTTATGATTTGGGTACATTCTTAAATAGAACAAAATGAAAACACTGTATATTACCTAATATGGAAAAGAACTGAAAATGTGATATCTTCTTGAGCTGGAAGGTTTCATGACAAGGTGTCATGTCCCTTCAACAACCATGTGCCTCTGACTAGAACTACAACAATGATAAACCAAAAAGGTTTCAATCTCCACTTTGAATGCCGCTTTAATTTTTTATGTCTTCAATATGCTACTCTACATGAGTTAAGTTAGAAGGTTTCATGCTTTTAGGGATTTTCCCTTCAATAACTAAATGGTCTTCATACCTATATCTACACATGAGAAGAAGTAGTTAATTAAAACATGTGTTAATTTTTTGCTTTTTCTTTCTCTTTTGATCCTTGCACATGGTTCTTGATGTATAGCAGCCAGTGATAGGGGTAATTTGTAGATGCTTCATTGCTCAGTCATCAGTCACTGACCCTATTCTCCACTATATTTTGTAGGTACGTTCATAGATACTCAGTCTTCATCAACACCTTGAAGATTTTACAGTCCTCCATTATCAGGCAATGGAGGATCTATCTCTTACTCCTCTTATTTTTTTTCTATACATTCAGAAATGTATTTCTCTTTTGAATTATCTGTTATATTGGCTCCCACAATAAGTGTAGAATTAGATTGTATTGCATTTCCTTCTCATTCATTCAGTTAATGAAAAGTATACAAGATGGTTCATTGTATTTTGTAAACATAACTATGTGATATTCAAATGAAATTAGTTTTTCATTGAGATGCACATATCTTTTCTTGATGAATGAAAATGACTTAAATTAACTTTCTTTTATACACTTGTACTTTTCCTTCTTTGTAATGAATCATTTATGAAACACTTAAACACTTTTCATAGTATTGGAGACATTAAACATTTGTAAATCAGATTTTTGAGTTTTGCAATTACTTTTTGCATTTAAATAAATGAGAAAAATACCCTTGCAAATCATGTTTTCTCTCTTTTCCTTTCTTTGACAAAGCATCAATTTTTTGATTTCTCTATTAGAACAAGTTTACAAAATACCTAAGAATAATTTGAAAATTGATTAGGCATTAGGCCAAAGCTAGTGAACAAATTTGAGCATGTAGTGAAAATGGTAAACATCTCTTGTGACCTCTTAGGGTGGTTTGCCTGCTAAGCCAAAGTACACCAATTGCCTTTGCAATCCACTTGGGCACATATTCTAGAATCGACTTGAAACTTAGAAAAATAAAACCTTCTTCAAACCAAAATTAAAACTACCCAAAATGAACATGAACACACAAAACTAAAACTAAAACTTGTTGAAACCATTAGTGCTACATTAGGCGGTAGTTTATGACGGTAAATATAGAGATGAAAAGATCTCATATTTAACTTTATAAATACTTCTTCATGCAACACTGATTGTTCCAGAAAAACAAAAACCAATTTCTAGAAAACAACAAAATTGTGTTGGTTACATGTCACTCAGGTGGGGCAACAAGCTACGGAGCTCATGTTCCAACTTATCATGTCTTCATGGGACATAAATTTTTTTTTTAGCAATTCATGATTGTTGAAAACAAACTAAAAAATTACATGGAATGTTGTTGTTTTATTTGATGATGAAAAGAGGGAGAACTTATGATGTAGGGAAATAGGTATTGACTCATACGTTATGTGATGTGTACTCATTCTTTTCTTTACTAGATAAAATCGCAAGGTTCTCTTTATTACTCCTAACACACAACTAAAAACCAAACTAGCCAAGCTATTTTATGTCAACTCCATGAAGTATAGGTGTATCATCTTGTAGAAGCCAGTCATGAATGACTAATGCTAGAGGAATACATGTATATTTAGTTGAGTTTATATAAAACAACTTTTTAATTTCTAATTGAAACTAACAACATGCAAACCCGTACTAATTGAATTATGAAATCTATTGCAATAATGTACTCTACTATATAAAAGAACTTATTTTATGATGAATCTTACCTCAAAAGAAATGCTTGAGGTGAATCACATTAACAAGGATTGATAACTCTTCTCCTTCAAGAGTAAACAACTAGAATGCATTATGTGGCTTACATGATTTTATGATAAAAGGTCTAGCCCAAATTGCATCAAAATTTGTGTGCTTTCCAGGTCTTCTTGTCAATTCATCCCACTTCAAAACAATATCTCCTTGTTGGAGATTTCTGGGAAATACCTTTTTATCAAAAGATCTCTTCAACTAAGCTTGATGATACTCAATCTGTTTCACTACATCCCTTCTTACTTCCTTTAATTTAATCAACTAATCCAATCTTGCTTCCATAGGTTCTTCATCAACCATATCTAGTTGGTTAATCAAATCTAATGCTAGAAATTCTACTGAAATAGGAATCCTTGCTTCTTTTCCATAAATAAACATTTAAGGAGAAGTACCAATTGAAATTTTAGGAGTTATCCTACCATCCCATAGTGATGATTTTAATTTGTTGTGCCAAGAACGTTGATTACCTTCCAATGTCCTCTTTATTATGCGAATCAAATTTTTGTTTGTTGATTCCATTTGTCTATTACCTTTTGGGTAATGATTGGATGAGGTATTTAGAAATAATACATGATTAAAAAACCACTCTTATATTCTATTTCCTATAAATTCCAATTCATTATGTGAAATAATTGAATCTGGAACACCATATCTTCATATTAGGTCATCATAAAAAATAAAATAGTAGTTTAATTCACTTATTTCAAAGAAAATGCTTTAGTTTTCTTGGTGAAATAATCAATGGCTGTTAAAATATATTTATCACCAACACTTGAAGGTGGGTTTATGACTCCAATGAATTCTAAACCCCACTTCATGAATGGTCGTTCCACTTGAATAAACTGCAAAAGAAGTGTTGTAAGTTTTTCTTTTCATGTAAAAACAAAACATTCTTTACACTTTCTTACCCAAGCATGGAAATCCTTGAATAAATTTGGCCAATAATAGCCACCTTTCATCACCTTGAGATCTTAATCTCTCATTGAGAAGTTCCCTCAAGTTGGCCCTTGATGAAATTCATGTAAGATTTTGTCTACTTGATTAGATTTAATACATCTTAATAGTACTATGCTAATCCCTTCTAAACAGAATCTCATCCAATAAAATGAAAGGAATGGACTATAATCTATAATACATTCATTTTTCTCTATCCAATCCTTTGGGATATTGACCTGTAAGCAAAAAATTAGTCATATCATCAACCCAATTAGATTTTAAATTTGGAACAACAAGCTATGATTGATCTTGTACAACTAAAACAACTTCATTTTTTGCATTTTCAATGTTATCCCCATTTCCATCCATCTATTCTCACAATCCTTTCCATGCACTACCTTTGTGACCTTAATTCCAATATCATATTCAATGAACTTTGTCACCCAACAAGCCCTTTTGGTATTCAGGTCTTTATTTAGTAGAAATTTCTTCATAGAAGGATGTGCAACCAACAAGTTAATCTTATTATTAGACAACATATGTCTAAATTTTTTTAGACTTATTATAATAGCCAACACATGTTTTTCCATAAATGAATAATTAATTTCATAATCTTTTAATCCTTGACTGAAAAAATCTAAAGGCTGGTGTAATCCTTGATCATTCTATTACACTAACATAGCAACAATGTTATCAATATTTCCATATGCATATAATGTAAAATCATTTGCAAAATTTTGATTCAATAAAGTTGGGACAGAAGCTAAGGCCTCTTTGGTTAATTCAAAACTTCTCTTTGCATGTTTGTATTAGTTTCTGGATTCGATTGTGTAGAATTTTTTTCATCAAAATTTTAGATTATACTACATGATCCATCATCAGGATGCTAGAGAGAAAAGAACATAAGATGATAAGTTGCAGATCCACAAACAATAAAAAGAAGAGGAGCAATAATAGATCTAATTCTCTTTGCATGTTTGGTCCAATTGAATGTAACATTATTTTTTAGCATAACTATTAATGACATCAATAATTCTACAATATTTGGTATAAATATTATCACAAAATTAATGCTCCCTAAAAAACTTTGAAGTCCCTTTTTATGGGTAGGTAATGACAAAGAAAGAATAACACTTACCCATTCTGGATCTATGGGAATACCTTCTTGGAGACAATGAAACCAAGAAATTTTCTCTCATTGAAAACAAACACACATTTGTCTAGGTTTAGATAAATACCAAATTCCCTGCATCTTTCAAATATCTTTAAGTATTCCAAATGATTTGTTGGATTCCTTGAAAAAATAGTAATATCATCAAGGTAAACTAGAACAAATTTATACATAAGACCTTAAAATGCCACATCCTTGGCTTTTTGAAATGTGGCATCTGCATTAGACATCCCAAATGACCTCTTTTGATATGCCATAGTACCCCAATTGGTTGCAAATATAGTTTTATACCTATCTTCCTTCTTCACAAGTGCCTGATTATAACCTGAAAAAACATCTAACAATGAAAACCATTGAGAACCAGAAATAACTTGCAAAATATTTTCCATAGAAGGAAAAAGATGCCTATCCTTCAATGATGCTCTATTAAGGTCACAAAATCAATACATAACCTTAACTCCCCATTTTTATTTCTAATAGGTACAAGATTAGACACCCATGAGGTGTGTTTGATGGGAAAAATTGTGTTGCTTTAGATCAGCTTATTAATCTCTTTAATCATGCGAGGCTCTAATTTTGGATTAGGATCATGGTTTGGAATCTATTTCCACCTAAAAGGCTTTGCATTAGGCTCAAGCTCAATAGTATGTTGGGATATACTAGGGTCAAAACCCTTTAAATCAAAATATTCCCATGCAAATATGTCCTTAAATTCTTGATAAAGTAGTACAAAAGCATGTTGTTCTTCAAGGGTACATACCTTGCCAAGCTTGAGAAGCTTGTCCTTATAAATTTTAATGTTTTGATAATGCTCTTCTTTAATTTTCAAGTTGGATTTTTCTCTTCTCAGTTGGTCATCAGTCCCAAAAATATATTCCAAGGTTACTAGACCCTTGGGAAGCTTATTAGTTTTCAAATGTATTACTTGGTCTTCATATTTCTCTTTTAGCATCTATTGATTAGTGTTAGAAAAATCATCTTCTTCTCTTAATAAATTAACTATTTGGTGATATGAATCAAGCACTTGGCAACATTCAAAATTATTAGGCACCGAATTTTTTCAAATTACTTTAACCATTTTTTGTCCTCTATTATTGTTGATTTTAGAAGGCACATCATACTGAGCACCTATGGCTACAAACCTATCAACATACTTATTCTGATTTCTAGGAATGGACAACAAATTAAATACTTGAAAATCTTCAATAAGGTCCAAAACCCTATGCTTATAACACTTTAACAAGTCATTTTTACTAGTTTGAATACCTCTCACCTGATTCACAATAAGTTCTGAATCTCCAAACACTTGTAAAAATCCAACACCTCTTTTCCTTGCCTATTGAAAACCTTGAATAAGAGCCTCATATTTAGCCACATTATTAGTACAACTAAATACAAACCTAAAAGATGAATAATACATACTTATCTTTATATGGTGAAACCATCATGCAACCACCTCTTGCACCAATCTTATTACACACACAATCTAAAAATAGCTTAAAAACATCATTATCTTGCTAATCTAAAATATGATATGCACCTTTCATAACATTTGGTAAGATATCAATAGGTTCATGAATCAAATAATTGCCTAAATTGACCTATTCTATCTTTTCTTGTTGACTAATAAGAAGGTGTAAAATATAAAAATATATATAAAGGATGGTATATATATTTTTATATCTATGAATGTGTGATGGGGTGTGTGATGGAAAATGTTGTGGACATATATCACCTCCTAATCCAAGACAAGGAGATCCCAATTGATTAACCGAAAGGAGATGATCAATGCGAAAAGGAATCAACTAGTTATGGATAAAGAGGGAAAGGGGATCTAATTTCTTAATTATGAAGTAAAGAAATATTAGGATAACATAAAATGCTTATCTTGGAAGTAGTAGATTTGGAAATTGTTGTTTTCTGGTGTCTGTACTGAGTTTCTAGAAATTCTGCAACACAGAGACAAAGAAAACCCATAAATCTTTTTTTTTCTGAGTCAGGTCAACCTTGACCCAAATAAAGGTTGACCTTGACCTACACTACTCTGATAGAAATTTTGTTCATGGATCTCGAAAGTTTGCCCAAAAAGGTATCCGAATATGCTCTGTAATTTGTTGTTCCACACTTGTTCCTACAAGAAAAATGGTTTTGTTGCTTGGATGAGGGGTTTGCCTAGGTCAAACCTTAGTTTTGGAATTAACCTTGAAATAGAATTGAAATGGAAAATGATAGCAAGTAGTAGAAGTACATCTAATAATGAAGCTATGATATTCAATAGATATGAAATTGTATTTGAAATGTAAACAAGTATGTTAATATGAAAGCTTGGACTCAACACTAAAAACCATAAATGTAAATCAAAACCTCCATGATTATATGCTTGGAATCCACCTTGAAGGAATAATGAGTAGATCTTGAGGATGCATAAAGGATATTCAAGGAAGATCGCACCACCATGATGGTTAGATCTAGGGTTTAAATGATGAATCTTGAATGCTTGAACCAAATCCCTTCAAAGGCTTGAATGCTTGAATCCTTGATCTTAAATGGAGAACTTTAATGCTTGAGAAGAAGACTTGAAAACCTTGATTGAACACTTGGAAGCTTGAAAGCATGAAGAATAATGGATGTTGATGATCCTCCTTATATTTCTTTATCTTGCTTGCTTGATGATTGCTTTCGATGGATTGGAATGAGAGGAGAAGGCTTCCTTATATACTAGTATAGGGCACAAACTTCTAAAGAGGTTAAAATAGGAGAAATATATTCCCATTAAGCCTATACCCTTAGAAGTGGACCTAGATTAAATATCTTTTAAGAGTCACTGCTTCGAAACCTGAAACAGACGACCCAGAAGCAGAAAAATAAACATTTGAGTTTCCCCCTGCATCTAAATTTTTTTTGATGAAAAAGGGGGACTTGGGTCAAGGTCAAGGTCAACCCTGACCTAGGTAAAGGTTGAGGTTGACCTTGACCTAAGGGTTTAAGTCCCCTAGAAAATATGACAGATGAGAAAAATAGTGCCCAAAGAGGCCCAATCAGAGCCCTAAATAGGCACAGAAGATGGAAAAACTAGAGGAAAACATGATGATGGCCCAAAAAACCCCCTAAGGAGGGCTAAACATTCTTAACATGAAAGTTCTTCCATTTTAAGATGATACATTAAGCCCCCACTTTAGCAGGAGTATGGAAATCAAACATACGATAAAGTTAGAAGAAAGACTCCAGTGGATTCATACCAAGGTAGAATATCACTTAGTTAAGGACATGAGCCCCTAGTCCAAGGATTCTAACTCAACATACATGCATGAGGGTGCGAAAACAAAGAAAAAATAAAGACAAAGCTAAAAGACACAAAACAAAGAGGGGTTAGTATAAAAATGAACCCAAATCAACTAGCAAAGGAAACCTTGCTAAGAAATGCTTCTTATAATAATATCATATTTGGAAAGCTATCATAAAAGCATAAATGATTACATAAGAAAGACAAGAAAAACACTATAAATAACATAGCTTCATGATCTAATCCTACTAGCATGAAAGTGAAAAGAGAGAGAAGGGAGAATGATTACCTCACCCAGTAAGATGCCCACCTTACCGTGAATCACCAAGGAGGGAGAGCCCAACAGGTAGCTAAACCTGATAGTTCACCCCTAAACTATGCTTTGTAGTTGTAATGCATCTTCTGATGGCTTTTGAAATATCCATAGATCCACATTCTTGTATTACTATGGAATATAAAATGCGTGTCTCTTTAGGATTTAGCAACTTATGTGTGTTACCTTTCGAGGATTTAGCATATTTGAAATTGAAAATGTGTTTCTCTTCAAGATTTAGAAATTTATGGGTGTTAACTTCCAATGATTTAGCATATTTGAAATTGAAAAATGAGTGTCTTTTCAAGATTTAGCAACTTATGTGCGTTACCTTCTGAGGATTTAGCATGTTGCAAAATGTAAATTACAGCATAAGGGAGACCCTATCTATGCCCCCTCCTTATTGTGGCTACCTAATAGATATGATAAGGAAGAGAAAGGAGGATACCTACTTCACAAAGTAAGGAGATATCCTATTAACAGCAATGTACACTATATTCTTAGTGAAGGGTATTGACCCTTACATCAAAGAGCATATATAATCATGAAAAAGAATATGTCACTTATGGAAAAAGGATCCTCAAAGAGAAAGAGATCTTATCAACAAGACCTCCACCATAGAGGAGTGCTTTGGATACAACATCATCTTTCAAAGAAAAGAAAAGAGGGACAAAAGATTCAATCATCAAGCCCCCTATGATCAAGAGGAAGAGGAATCTTGGACCGAAGGAATCAAACTCTAACCCTACAGCAAGGGAAAGAATTCATAAATAACATAATTTGAAAAATAAAGAAGAAGTGATGACTTAGGACAAAAACCTCTCACATAAAAGGATATCCATAGCCAAAACATTAGTCAGTATAAGGAAATAATGTTGCAGAATAAATAAATGCCAGTAAGCTAAGGAAAGTTGATCCCTAGACAGTGAGAAAGAAGGAAAAACCTTTCCCCCTAGGGATGAAAGCAAGGGATACCTTTACAAAAAAAATGTCTTTAGAAAAGATATCATGAATACTAGAAGAGAGCTATGGATGATTATGAGAAAAAGAAAGATACTATAATATCAGACCATAGGGATAAAATATAAAAATAATAACCAATTATGCTCAAAATAGAATACATGCTAAGAGCATAATGGATTCTAGAGAAATGGAAGAAATACCTCTTGCCCCCCAATCAAGAGACAAGAGGAGAAAAGATCTACATTATAGAAGAATGAGGGGTAATCCCTGTATCGAAATTATGAAGGAATTGTAAAATCGCACGAGAGTGAGATATAATTCCTAAAGCAACTCTTTCTCTAACATACATATTGAAATGCACACAATCAGTAATTAAATGTGTATTACTATAGTGAAAAGGACATTTGTACTTGGATAGAGCATCTTTCTTCATAGGTTTAAAGATTTATTTCTTAGAATTCATTAATTGAACATACACTTTCTTAACCACAGCTTGAGGAGTATCAGGGTAATCTAAGGAAGGTGTTGGAAGAAGAACGTGAAGAGGAGGGTGTTGATTAGAATCAACCACCTTAAATTGAGATAGAAAAAATCCAAGACCCGCACATATCTTGTTTAGGGGATATATGAACCAGATATTTAATATTGTGTTCATTAAAACCAAGCCCTAAACCCTTATAACCTTTTTTATCCATCATATTGTATCATGTAGTGTACATATCTTGTAAAGCTTATGTAGGAGGTGATTGTTTACAATGATTATGATAAAAGGTTGTATAAGGTGGAATAATAGGTTTAGAAGAAGTTTCTTTTGTCTTTCCTTTAATATCATCATGGATCAGATAAGAAGGGGAAGGTAAATCCAAGAATTCTTGCACATTTGCATCATGAACCATAGTTTGAGCCCCATCATAAGTGTGGTAAGAACTAGGAATAGCAGATGGAGAATTGGGAATGGGAATATTAGAAATTGGATTAGGAAAGATAGGATTAGGAATTATGTTAGGAAGGATAGGATTAGGATTAGGAAGATTAGGAAATAGTGTATCATCTACCAAATTCTTCACATAATCCAAAAGAGTAATAAGTCCGCCACATAAATCTTTAATGAAAGTTTTGAAAGTAGGAAGGCTATATTAGTCAATCTCACAATAGCATAAGCAAGTGAAACATGAAGAGTGACAAACATAATGAAATGGATGATACTCTCATAAACATCATAAGTAATGTAAAGAGATGCAAAGAGGAGAATAATAAGGAAAATAGCCACATGCAAAAGCATTTGAAAGATTTTCATAGTAAATGAAATGCAAGAAATATTTATGTATTTTGTAGAGTATATAGATTTTTTTTTTTTTGAATTTTAAAATGCAAGAGCATAAAAGAAAACTAATTGAAGCAAATCTTAAGGAAAGGAGGCAAAGCATCCAACACCAAAAAGAAAGATTTGTCTATCGTGGGCTCACCAAAATGTAAGATATAAAAATATATATAAAGGCTGGTATATGTATATATTTTTATATCTATGAATGTGTGATGGGGTGTGTGATGGAAAATGTTGTGGACATATATCACCTCCTAATCCAAGACAAGGAGATCTCAATTGATTAACCAAAAGGAGATGATCAATGCAAAAAGGAATCAACTAGTTATGGATAAAGAGGGAAATGGGATCTAATTTATTAATTATGAAGTAAAGAAATAATTCAAAAAGATTAGGATAAAATAAAAACTTATCTTGAAAGGTAGTAGATTTGGAAATTGCTATTTTCTAGTGTTTGTACTAAGTTTTTGGAAATTCTGCAACTGGATCTGGCTTGGAAACAGAGAGATAAAGAAAACCCAAAAATCTTTTGCTTTTTTGAGTCGGATCAACCTTGACCCAAATTAAGGTTGACCTTGACCCCTTTATGTTGACCTTGACCTACACTGCTTTGACAGAAATTCTATTTGCGGATCGCAAAACTTTGCTGAAAAGGGTATCTGAATATGCACTATAATTCATTGTTCCGCACCTGTTCCTACAAGAAAAATGGTTTTTTTTTTGGATGAGAGGTTTTCCTTGGTCAAACCCTAGTTTTGGAATTAACCTTGAAATAGAATTGAAATGAAGAATGCTAGCAAGTAGTAGAAGTAGATCTAATAGGGAAGCTATGATATTCAATAGATATGAAATTGTATTTGAAATGTAAACAAGTATGTTAATATGAAATCTTAGACTCAACACTAAAAACCATAAATGTAAATCAAAACCTCCATGATTGTATGCTTGGAATCCACCTTGAAGGAAGAATGAGTAGATCTTGAGGATGCACAAAGGATCTTCAAGGAAGATCACACCACCATGATGGATAGATCTAGGGTTTGAATGATAAATCTTGAATGCTTGAACCAAATCCCTTTAAAGGCTTGAATTCTTGAATCCTTGATCTTTAATGGAGAAATTGAATGCTTGAGAAGAAGACTTGAAAACCTTGATTGAGCACTTGGAATATTGAAATCATGAAGAACAATGGATGTTGATGATCCTCCTTAGACTTCTTGATCTTACTTGCTTGATGATTACTTTTGATGGATTGAAATGAGAGGAGAAGGCTTCCTTATATAGTAGTATAGGGAAAAAACTTCTAGAGAGGCCGACATAAGAGAAATAAATTCCCATTAAGCCTATACCCTTAGAAGTGGACCTAAATTAAATATCTTTTAAGAGTCACCGCTTTGAAACCTAAAATAGCCAACGCGAAAGTGGAAAAATAAACATTTGAGTTTCCCCCTGCATTTGGAAAACTTTTTGATGAAAAAGGGGGACCTGGGTCAAGGTCGAGGTAAACCCTGACCTAGGTCAAGGTTGAGGTTGACCCTGACCTAGTTTAAGGTCGAGGTTGACCTTGACGGAAGGGTTTAAGACCCTTGGAAAATATGCCAGGTGAGGAAAACAGTGCTCAGAGAGGCCCAATCAGAGCCCTAAATAGGCACAGAAGATAGAAAAGGGAAAGAAAATAGAGGACAACATGATGATGGCCTAAAACACCCCCTAAGGAGGGATAAACATTCTTAACATGAAAGTGCTTCCATTTTAAGATGAAACAGAATGTTTTCTATTAACCTCCACTCGGTTTCCTACTTGAAAGGCCACATGAACTTCTTCTTGATAAAAAGGGACAACTATTGATTCCTTTTTAGCACTTGGAATAAATGGTTCTATACAATCTTTAGAAATTGGTTTAAATGGAATAGTTACATTAGTTCCATATTTGCTCATAAAAATCATACGAGACCAATCTGTAGATAAATAACCTCCCATTTTGGCTGTAATATCTCTAGATAAGCATATAGAAAAATATGGAGGTAAATCAATGATATACACATCCCGTGGCACTAAAAAATTAGGGCATGCATGTAAGGTTAAATCTTGATTCCTAATTATGCCATTGGTTTCAATAACAATCCCATCTTGTTGCATTATCCCCTTTCCTATTGGCTCATATTTTAAACCAAGCTGGTCTACAATTTTCTTCAGCATTCCATAACTACTAACACTTGAATCAATCATATAGTTATGTACTAGGTGTTGTCCTATAATCATAGTCACACAAAAAGGTGGCAGTTTAACTAGCTCGGGCTGCTATTGAATACTCTTGGTATTAGTATCCATCAAGACTTTAGGAATTTTCTAGTCTAATGCTTCATTAGATAAAGAAAGTATTTGTAAGGCTTCTTGTAGCATATCCTTTTTCATGGGAAGGGCCAAAACATCCTGCATAGACACATGACCATGTGTCTTCTTCAAATGATCAACAATATTGAAGTTATTGATACTAACATTTTGCTATACTTTTTGAACAACAACCTCCTTTTGTGCTTGTACTTGCTAAACCGAGGCCTTTTGGGCTTGAATTTTCACTTTTTGAGCATTACAAGGTCCATCTTGACCTTGAGAAACTGCATTTTGTTGATTCTTACTTGAATCATCTTGTTGATTTTCATTAGAAGCCTTAGCCTTGGATCTTGTGCTAGCTACTACAGGCTTCCAAGTTTGATTTTGATCAATATTCACAACAACTTCATCTTTATCAAAATTCATTAAGGTAGTATCAAAATTACCTTGTTGATTTTGATTATTTTGCTACTAATTTCCTTCTTGTGGAACGCTTGATTGAGCTTCCATCTCCTGGAGTATTTTTTGGCACCTTGCCTTTAGAGCATTAGAACAATTCAACCAAAAATGGTGTTGATTACAAGTTACATACCATTCCTCATATTGTGCTAGATTATTCTAAGGTGGAACATGCACTATTTCTTTTGAAGTTGTCAAAATCAAAGGGTTATAAGGTTGTCTTTCTCTTTGTGTGAATTTTTTTCCTTAACTTTGATTGGCGGTTTGATAACTAGGCCTATTTTTCTACTCTGAAGTATGCACATTAGGCCTACTTTGTTGATTTTGCACTTTTGCTGGCCTATTTTGTTGATTTTTTTGTCTCTCCAAATTGGTAATTTTGTTACCATAGGTTTGCAAAGTCCTCATAATACTCTCATTTTTTTCCTTAAGTCCTTGGTTTTCATCTTTCAGCTCCATGTATGGAGTTTTAATTTCATGTTCCTCAACTGCAACTTGAGAATTAAATATTGGAAATGTAGGGACAAAAGTTACCATAAGTGGTAGAGTATGTGTATTTGGCTAATTTTTTGCAAAATGAGGCCTAAGAAGTCTAGGAGGTAACTTAACAACTTGAATCAAGTTGTTTTCAATCGTTATATCCACATCAAATGTGTCTGGCAAGGTACACCCTCCCATGGACTAAATTTTAACTGATATATCATTGTTAAAAGCCTTAAGATAAAACATAAAAGCATAATCATTAGAAGACTTAAGAGATAATAGAATCTTGTCCCAAGTCTTTTAGAAATAGAATTTGAAATATGAAATGTGCTCATTATGACACCTCTTGATTATATTTAATTTCTCCACCAACGAGAAATGATCTTATTTGTCCTCAAATTGATGATTTAAAAAAGTTTCCAAATAATCCTATGCTTCCACAAAATTAACTGGTAATCCCCTGAACCAAACGAAAGCCTTAACCTTTAATGAAGAAGCCAACAAATTCAAAGCCACATCATGATGGTTAACTTGATGTAAACAACACAAGGTGGCCACATCCCTTATATGTTCAACAACTAAAACATGATTTTCCCCTATAAAAAATGGAAGACTTTTTAGGGCAGTAGGTGGAATATCATGATTTGTTGCAATATTCAAAGGGCTCCCTGCATCAAAAGCCACAAAAGTTAAACTTTTGGCCATTGGATGTACTGGATGTAAAATGTAATTTATAACAGTAAGTTGAGGTTGAATAGTTGTTGGTTCTTGAACTATAATTGCTTGTATTTCACTTTCAAACTCTAGTAATTTTGAACTAGAATTACTAGGAACACCAAAACTACTAATTGGAAACTCAAAACTATCAAGAATTTGATCACTAAGATCCTCAAAACTATCAAAAAGGGTTGTTAAAGGTTATAACTATAGGATTAGATGTAGAAGGCTTAGATATGAATGAATTATTATTTTCCCTTGTGATCCTTCTCTCTTCCCTACCCCCTTTTTTCACTGGTTGAAGCTCTTTGTAATAAAACTTCTCTCTACTAGACCTTGTTTGCACTTTTCCCATAAGCACAAACACTAAATCTACTTAAAACCAAACTAATAGAGTCACCAGGTGTTGATAAAAATACCTTCCTTAAGGATACAATCTAATTTTCATAACAAGACAACAACATGAAAATATAGTTTTGAAAGAATTGAGTAGTAGTTCATGTCCCACTAGGCATGCCAAAAATTGTTGTCTATCAAGATTATGCCTATAGTTGAATGTGAAATTTAGCTATCCCACTGAAACATGGAAAAAATATTAGGTATGTGTTTTTACCTATGGTGAAAGACAATCTTTATGATTACAAGGTAGGTTCCTTTTGGTACTCACCTATACTAAATTTGACCATGGGAAAAGGGATAAAACAATTTTCTTGAAAAAGATAACTAAAACTAATGTGTACCCGATGAATAAGATAACTTTTCAATTGATGAACTTCACCAAAACCTCTTAGAGACACAAAATTATTCACTTTGTCTATCAAATATGTTATGTAAAAATGATTCTAGAAAGACAAATCTTGGTATTTTCATGCCTTGAAAGGAAAATAAGTTGTTTTCTCAATTTTAGCATACAATTGAAGAATACAATCATATACCTGCATGAAAAATATCAAATATTGTATCTAAGAATAAAATAGTTTGACCAAATGAAGATGAAAACACAAAAATTGATTGAATACCCATAATAATTCTCAATGCACAAACAATGGAGAATTAACTCGTGTCTCTATAAATCTGGTAATGAAAACTCTGCTACAATATGCCCAATACAATAAGCCAAAATCTACAACATACAATAAGTTGGATAAAAGAATGAACCCTCCAAATGAGATGAAAGAATAATATATAGATGAAGAATCTCTAAGGGTCAGGTAGATGATAAAAATAAGTAAGAAGAGTGGTCCAACTTCCTGAAACATGCAATTGACCACCTCAAAACTTCCCTAGACCTAAGTCAAATTAATGTGGAACTCCAGACTGATGTGAAACCGCACCAAACTACCTCAAAACTAATAAAAAGATGCAATCTTAGATATGTGCAAAAATCATTCCCAAAAGGTGGCCAAAATGATGAAATTTGCATGGTAATGCTCTAAAACACCCTCCAACTATTTTCTCCAAAGGAATGAAGTGTTGACTAGAACCTAAACTACTGGAAGACTACTAAAAATAGCTAATTGAATGTGAAAGAAAATAAAACTTCCTCTAACCCCATAAGAACTCTAATTCTAAATCTGTCAACCTCAAACCACTATAAAATGGCCTTCATGCAGCATGCCAAAGCTAAAAACTCCTATTAGTGAGTCATACATGCATGTGTAGGAATGAAAATACCCTATTCTTTGTACATCCATAGAATTGATATTTATTTAATATTTTAATAAAACATGTTTATGTGAAAGACTTAATTCATAATATTTAAACTTTATTTGATTTCTTTTTAATATTTAGTGGATAATAATACTCACTTAATATTGAATATCAAATAAAAATAAAAATAAAATTAAGAAATAAGATTAATTTCTAATATATATATATGTATATATATATATAATTTAGGTTATGTCATAAAATATAGTATATATTATAAATTAATGTTATCCCCTTAATCAAGTTTTCTACATAAACATTTTTATTAAATATTAAACTAAATATAAACACCCATTCCCTATTTCCCGTTGAACTCTATTCCATGAAATTTGAAGTCTGTTAGACAAAACATAGAGTTTGAGAACCCTAATTCCACCTTTTATCTTTTTGGATTTTTCTAGAAGAAACTAGGTGCTGCTATGGTAGTAGGACCTAGGGTTTGAATGTTTTGAAGACACTTTGTGAAGCTTGAATTTTACAAAGTTATTTATTTATAGATTTTTTGATGACTCCTGAAGATTTTTTTTGTAGATCCTGTGAGAGAAACAATAAGTTTACTCTATGGAAATATCTTGGTTTCTTGTATATTTGTGTATTTGGATGCTGCCATATTATCCTGTGTGTTTCCTTGACCATAACTCTGTGATTTATGGGTACTCAATGTTTCTACAAAGGTTTTGTTCATGGAAACAAATAAGCACTATGTTGTGACTTATAAAGACAAAAAGAAAAATAAAGGGTTTTATGGGATTTGTCTTTGTATGGAATCGTGACCTCAAAACACAATATGGGTATCAAAAATAATATAGGGTTTTGCCATACTGACCACAAATTCTTCGTGAAATTTGAAGCTTCGTCTCATCTTGTAATTTAGACACAAAAACTATAGCTACTCCCTTAATTTTGCAAATAAACACAAAACCATTCTTCCCTTCCCTTTCACATGTATCTCTTGGGTCTTTTCTTGTATACAAGGGCATGAAAACTTATGTATTTTACAATAGAGTCCGAAATCTCTATTTGCAAAGATATAACTATAATTGTTTCTTTTTTTCTTCATAATCTGCATATAGATTTGAAATCTATGAAGGTTTTCATGATTTGAAAATATCTTTTCTCTCTTCTAAAATGCGGTCTCAGAAGCTTTAGTTAAAAACTATTGATTTTTTTGTATTTCCTGTGGGTTTGATTTTTTTATCAATTCCTTATTAAACCCATCTCAGTCAGAAGAAGAAATGTCAAATTACATGAACTCACCATTCTTTACAAGCCATGTATATTTGAGAAAACTATATGAACAAAACATGGCTCCAAGCACCATTTCTCATTTCCTTGTACTCATATAGTTAATATTCTTGGCTAATATATCTTTGTAGATGCCTTTTATCCGATTGTTTATGATATCCAAAATTACTTTTATAGCCCTCAAGAAGTTGTCACCTGTATTATCAAGCCTAGAAGTACTTGAGGCATTTTCTTAACTCTTTATATATCACAGCTAATTTTATTTTGATATCAATATTTATTAATTCAACTTGTAAATAAATAATAGATTAGTAGCTTCTCATTTAAATCTCAACATTTTACATGATTGTACTTTTGTCATATGTGCTTTTCTCTATTTGATGTAATATCACAACCTGCTGGAACATTGTTTGGAATCTATAGCCGAATGTTTATATTTCCCTATGATTTTGAAACATGACTATTTCTTTACATTTGTAACAGAGAAACTGATCTTTTATCTAAACTATGTTTGCTTCTGATGTATTGATTATGTTTTGTAATCAATTTAGCTTTGTCATTAAATACCAACCTACTCTAAAATATTAATGAATTAAATATTTGACATACCTTGGTGAACTCACTACTCTGTTACATGATGCAATGTTTCATCTATTTCTATCAATTCTTTAGTAAACCTGTCTTTGAAATTCCTATAGCATGTTAGTATGGATAGTTGGCATCTTTTTGAACTCACGTGTTGTCACTATTGTATGCCTGAGATCACTTGTTCTAAATAGCTATGACATTACCTTAATATTGATGTTTTTTCAATGTTGTAGACGACCATTATTTCTATTCAATAATCATCCAATTATCTTATTTTGTTAACAAAACTTCACCAAGAGAAAAATTACGATATATTTTTCTATTATTTTCCTCTTTTGATCACAACATGAAATCATAGGTTTATGAAAATATATTTGACACATCATTGTTATGGAATGTCATTTCTATGATATTTTAATGACATCTATTAATCTCCTATAACTAATATTATCATTCCATCTTAACTTGCGTTTATGCAAATACATGTTTAAATTTGATTATGATCCAATTCAAAATTGCACCTTGAAATATCATTATGAATGTTCATTGTTTCTTTGAACAATCATGTAGAAGATCTGTAGTATTATTTACCTTTGCAACTGTACACCATGATTGTATTGAATATTTGCATGTTTATATCAACACCATTACAGATAATATTGACCCAAGCTTAATGTCTCTTGTCCTTTCCTTCTTCAAGTACAACTGAAATGACATTGATGTGTCACTGGTCCCTCTTTCCTCTTGATTGTACTTTCTATCTAGTAACTCCCTTTTGTAGAAATTATCAGGTGAGTTGATTCTAAATGATTGCCTTTTATAGCTAAATTTTCTCCTCCAATAAAGCATATTTTGTCTTTTTGTTGATTGTCACTTTATTGTTGTCAATTTTACCTTTTCTTTGTTAACCTTCATCATTTTCTATATTGATGCACCCTTTGTATTCTCTATAGATGATATATGAATAATATGATCTATACCTTACTGTGAATTCCTATCCTCCTGCTAATCACAATTATGAACATTGTATTTATATCCACTTTGAATATATCATTTGAACTCTCTCTATCTGATTGTTTTTCTAGTGTGCTCTTGTTTTAACCCTTTTATGCTAGAACAAAATTAATGAAACTCTGACATAACTGTCACAACTGATCTACTCATTGTTCAATGTATTCATTATGATGACATATACCTTACGGTATATTTCCAGTAATAGAAATAAAATTATCATTATGTACCTTCTTTTACACCACTAATCCTGTGAGTATTCCTAGTAGAAACAATTTAACTTTACCATTATCAAACATTTTCCCTCCTGAATTACTAATATAGGAGAGTGGTAGGTCTTGTAGATGTTTGTCTTCTTTAAAATTGTTATGAATTCTTGAATGTAGTTAACTCGAAGGAGATTCATTTGTACAATCTTTTCCTTTTTCTTTTGTTAAAGAATATACCTTATGATTTAGGTATATTCTACAACAAAACAAAAGGAAAACACTGCATATCAACCAATATACAAAAGAATTGAAAATATGATATCTTCTTGAGCTGGAAGGTTTCATGAAAAGGTGTCATATCCCTTCAACAATCATGTTCCTTTAGCTGTAACTACAACAATGGTATAACAAAAAGGTGTAGACACCTAAAATTGTCCATTCACATTCTAATATTAAATTTTATTAATATTTTCCCTTAACATTATAGTTGATTTTTATTAATTAACTATATGGTTATATTCCTCCATTTATTTAATTAAATAAATTCATTTTCTATTTGCATTCTAATAGTAATTTTTATTAATATTCGCCCTTAACATTATAGTTGATTTTAAATAATTAACTATATTGTTATATTCCTCTATTTATTTAATTAAATTAATTTTAATTAAATAAAATTATTTTTCCTTTGTATTTAAATTTTATTTGAATACTTTAATATATTGAATTCAATTTAATATATTATCCCTCCATTTCCCTTAATAAAATAAATCTTATTTATTTTATTCCTCCACTAGCTTAAAAATTCTTCTAAACTATGTTTAAATTAAAATTATTATAATTTAACTACTTTTCCCCTTTTTCTAAACTTACCTTTTTCTAATATTCCACTAATCTTAATTAAAAGGTGGATTACCTCTAAACATGTGCACAATCACCTTTTCTAAGGTGGCCACCTCTCCATCTTTTTTCTCCACCAATCATTTTAAAATTCATCTTCCCCTCTAAAAGTGAAGTTTGACTTTTGCATCCTTTTCCACTTCACCTTTTTCAAACCCTACCTAACATCCTTTTGCCTCTTAATCCTAGCCACTGCTTTCATTTTGCCTCTTAATATTTTCAAAACCCTACCTAACCTTTAATCCTAGCCACTCATTATTTTGCCTTTTAATCTCCACTGTCCAATTCTTTTCATTTTCTATAGAAAGAGGTATCACTCCTCATTTTAGGTCTAGGTTCTTTTTCTTCTTAGTCTCTTAGCTCTTGCATCTTCTAGCATTCTTAATCATTTTAGTTCTTTTCTTCATTGCAATCTAATCTTTTTCTTAGATCTTAATCTTGTTGCATTATCATAGATCTTAATCTTATTTGCATTATCATAGTCTTGAACCAATCTTTCATCATCTTAATCTTTATCATTTGTGAATCTTGGGACAAGTCCCTCATACTTGTTCTCAAATCCCTTCACCATCATCTAACTTGCATCCCATAGTTTTGCATTAGTTTTTCATTTCATTTGTGTTGGGAGAGAATGCCCACAATAATCTCAAAGAGAAAATCAATCTAAGCTTTGGGTGCCCTTGTTTTAGCTCATCGAAGGTTGTAGTGAAGATTACTTATTTTGTTGCATT
Organism: Chamaecyparis obtusa; assembly: GCA_027943335.1. NCBI lineage: Eukaryota > Viridiplantae > Streptophyta > Pinopsida > Cupressales > Cupressaceae > Chamaecyparis > Chamaecyparis obtusa. Next base: position 830,030 of record BSBK01003210.1, read on the forward strand.
TGAAATGACTAACATCTAATGTGATTTTGTTTGGTGTTTTGACATTTTTCATTTTTAGAAAATAGGTCCATATTTTCATTGCATACATTTTGGCATGCTTGGTAGGACCCACATCCCTATTAGATCTACATTTTTGAAATTTTTTCTATGCTAATTCTTGTGTAGGTTGAGTCGAAGACAAAATCCTAGGGTTTTTTGAAAGATTTGATCATATCTTTTAAACAGTTTGGAGTTTTGGTCTAAATTGTTTTTGCAGGTGGGGGATCATCATAGTATGTTTTAGTTTGAAATTTAGATTTTTATAATCAGTTTTATGCATGTTATAATTTTTTTATGATTTTTAATGAAAATTAATTTCTGGTCGCAAATCACTGTATTTTTTGAAAAACTTTACATTTTCAGAAAGGTATGAGAATTTTACACATGGCATATTCTTTGTGTCTTTTATTTTGATGCACTAATATGGCTCAAAAATTCAATATTTGAAAATTGGTATATGTTTTGATAAATCAGGTCCCTAGGGCACAAATAAAGGAATATTCCCAAAAATTTTACATTTTTTGAAGTCTTTCAATTTTTCAATAGGGGTCTCTTGTTTTTATTTTTATTTTTGTAGCCGAAATCATAGAAAAAAAATTAGATCTTATTGACTAGGTCAAAACCAAAAAAATAATGTGATGAGCTTGCAATTTATTTGCACATAATTCAATGCAAGATAAAATCAGCCAATAATGAGTTGTTCTTTCATGTGGAATTGACTAATTCAATGCATTTTCTTTGAATCATCATATTTCTTCATGTTTTCACACACTTGATTAGAGTTTGTGAAGGCAACTTGGAGCTCATCAATGTGGGTCAAAGGAGCATAAAATGAAATAAAATTGGAAAGCATAAAATCAAGGTGCACATATTCCAAACCTTCTTATTTACATTATAAGAAGTGATACTTGTCCTCTTTTTCATTATAAAATTATTTCTATCTTTTTGTCAATTTGTTTAGTGTGTCTTCCTCACATTGAAAAAAGGGGCTTAAAATTAATCATTCACATTTGGATTTGGGCTTAAAATGAACCCCTTTGTCTTTTAATCTTGATGCAAGAAGGGAGATGAAGGGGCCAAAATAGTGGCACACCCTACCAAGTATGCCCTTGCTCAACTACACGCGAAAGCCAAACACAACACAGTGAGAGAGACAAAGCAAGATCATTCATATAATTTCATTAAATAGATTGATACATGTCAGGCTGTAAGGCCTTCCTAGTTATGGCCAGATATTACAATGAATTATAGAAGTCCTCCAACATGCGAGGATCTACCAACAATCTCCAATCTACTATCTTCTGTCTTCTATCTAAAACTGACTCCCTAAACTCTAACCAAACATTTATACTTATACAAGAGGCAACCTAACTGAGTCAACCTTCAGATCCATAATCAATGGAAGGAACGGTTAGATCTGGGACCACATGCTTCCCAATGATGGATACCAACATTAAATCTATGACCCATAATCAATGCACAAGTCAACCTCAACAAAAACTCAAAATAAACCCATCGGTAAACAAGGGTTACTGAGCACTAGATAAGCATCATCGAGCACCAAGGAAATTCACCGAGTGCCGAAGAGATAATTGACCAACACTGATGAACATAAGAAACTAAGCAACACTGAACTAACTCGATCAAAGTAGGAACTGAGAAACATAGAAAAACTCAAATATGTTTTTGGTGACACAAGATTGCCAAGGACCTGAGATGCTCCTGCATCAGACACCTAGTGTTATTGAGAAATGATTCCCCAAATCATTTAGTAGGTATGATCTGAGCTGCATCCAACTCAGACTGTGAAATCCATGAACTTTCTTTAATCGGTCTATTCTTCCACTTTACCAGATATTCCATATATTGTTTACCTCTTGTCCTTTTACCAACTCTTTGCTCCAAAATCTACTCATCTTCTTCATTCTATTTCTTAGGATACTCCATCGGTACTATCATGTCTTCATTAGGTTCATGATACTCATACAAATTAGTAATGTTGAAAAATGGTGATATGTCCATGTCATTAGGTAACTCAATCTCATATGCATTTCCACTGTCAAATTTCCTCAAAATATTGCAAGGTCCAAACTTCTTCATCTTCAGCTTCCCATATGTTCCAATAAGAAATTAACCTTTCTTCAAATGAACCATCACTTCATCACCAACACCAAAAGTCTTATGTCTCCTAGATTTATCAGCTCTGTCTTTGTATTTCTGATTACTCCCTTCCAACTTGATTTTCACATCTTCATGTAATGTCTTTATGTACTCAGCAAATTTCACTCCTTCAACACTTCTCTTACTTTCATCAGCAATATCCCTCAAATCATATATACCTCTCACCTGTATGCCATTTATAATCTCAAATGGTGTTTTCCCAGTACTCCTGTTCACTGAATTATTGTATGCAAACTCTTCTTGTGCCAACACAGAATCTCAATTACTAGGTGTGTTTCCAACTAAACATCTCAAAATATTTCCCAAACTTTTGTTTACAACTTTTTTCTGTCCATCAGTTTGTGGGTGAAATGTAGAACTAAATTTCAACTCAGTGCCAAACTTTCTCCAAAGAGTCTTCCAAAAGTATCCAACAAATTTACTATCTCGGTCAGAGATAATACTCCTCGGTAATCCATGCAATATAACAATTTTCTTAAAGAAAAGATCTGCTATATTTACTACATCTGATGTCTTTCTACAAGGTATAGAATGTGCCATCTTTGAAAATCTATCTACCACAACAAATATAGAATCATTACCTCTTACTATCTTCAGTAAGCCAAGAATAAAATCCATACTGATGTCAGTCCAAGGTTTCTCAGGTACAAAAATTGGTGTATACAATCCAGTATTTTGACTTACTCCCTTTGCAACTTGACAAATTCTACAACTTTTCACAAATTTTTGAACATCTTTATACAATTGTGGCCAAAAGTATTTCTCCTTAAGAAAATTCAATGTCTTATAAATACCAAAATGTTTAGCCAAACCACTACTATGTTTCTCCTTCATCAAATTAGTTCTCATTTGTCCTCTCGGTATACACAATTGAATACCTTTAAACAACATACCTTCTTCAATGAAATATTCTTCCCATTTTGTACTCAGTTGATCTTGAATAGGTGCTCTGCACTTACTCCATGGCTCAAAAAAATTAGGATCAGTTTCATACAAATCTCTCATCTCATCAAAACCAAGAACTTCAGTTTTCATCTCGGTCATCAAAGATCTTCTTCTACTCAATGCATCAGCAGCTCAGTTAGTGACTCCATTCTTATCTTTTATCACAAATGTATAACTCTACAAATACTCAACCTATTTCATATGTCTCTGATTCAACTTATTCTAACTACCCAAATATTGTAAAGCCTTATGATCCATATACAACAAAAATTCACTCGGTATCAAATAATGTCTCCACTTCTTCAGTGCTTGAACAATAGCATAGAATTCTTGATCATACACATAATATTTCCTTCTAGCATCATTCAACTTTTCACTAAAGAAAGCAACAGGTTTACCTTCTTGACTCAACACAGCTCCAATTGCACTACCACTTGCATCACATTCCACTTGAAATACCTTACTAAAATCAAGAAATGCCAAAATAGGCAATTCAACAACCTTCTGATTCAAGGTCTCAAAACTCTTATCAGCTCCATGTGTCCACTTGAATTCTCTTTTATCTCCTCTCATAGTCTCAATCATAGCATTACAAATTGAACTGAAATTCCTTATGAACTTTTGGTAAAAAATTGCCAAACCATGAAATGATCTTACCTCACTAGCATTCACAGGTGTAGGCCAATTCAGAATAGCTTCAACCTTTTTAGGATCCATCTTCAAACCATCAGCTAAAATTACAAATCCCAAATACACAATCTCCTCTTTCATGAATGAACACTTTTTTAGGTTTATCAACAACTTTTCTTCTTTCAATCTCTATAAAACTTGTCTAACATGCAACAAATGTTCTTCTCTAGCCTTACTGAATATCAGAATATCATCAAGATATACAATCACAAACTTACCCAAGAATTTCTTCAAAAATTCATTTATCAACCTCATAAAAGTACTCAGTGCATTAGTTAAACCAAAAATCATAACCAACCACTCATACAAACCTTCCTTTGTCTTGAAAGTAGTCTTCCATTCATCACCTTCTCTGATTCTAATATGATGATACCCACTTTTCAAATCAATTTTTGTGAAATACTTTTCTCCAGTCAAACTATCCATTATGTCATCCATTCTCGATATAGGAAACTTATACTTCACTATTATCTTATTGATTGCTTTGGAATCAGTACACATTCGCCATTCTCCATTCTTCTTAGGTGCCAATACCATAGGTATTGCACAAGGACTCAAAATTTCTTTGATCAAACCTTTATCTAGCAATTCTTGAATTTGTCAGTTCAATTCACTAGTATATTTGAGGTCAAATTATGATGGCCATTAGTCAGATTTGCAATGCCCATTTGTTGATATTTTGACATATGTGTCCGCGCCATTTTTGCATTGCAAATTGTGATGGAAGAGGTCACTATCAGTTATCCGACACCACATTCTGTCAGAAACTTGCACATGAATACCAACTTTGTTATGAAATTTCCTACAGTCCATCTATCAGAAATTTGACACTAAGACCTATCAAAAATATAGCATGGCTGTTAGAATTACTTATAAAAAATAATTACTTTTCGACATTATAAATGTTGGAATAGTGATAGATTAGCAGCCAACGTCTGATAGATAAACCTATCGGTTCTATAGTATTACTGTCACTAATTTATGTTGAAAAATACATATCTCTGACATTGCCATGGTCAGAAGAGTGACAGTGTGGCAATATATTTCCAACAATTAGGCCTATCAGATATATAACATTCTTTTCATAGTAATTGTCGAAAAGGAACTGTTCCAACATTTGATTTGTCGAAGAGGTGATAGGTGGTATAGCACTACTATCAGAATACACACTAAGTTGTCAAAAAAGTGACGGATATGCACGTTAAAAATAAGAAAGCTCAAAAGACCATCATAGGTTGTCTCTTTCTTCGGTCTATATTATTGACAGAATGTTTTACCTTTCATTAGCTCATCAAATCCAAGGATTTGAAAGAATTTAATAGAATATTTTTATGACAATGTATATTATTTAAGTTGACGTTGCACGAATTTATCTACTTCATGGACTTGTAGACTATGAGGATGATGATAAAGAAACATCTCCTCCAACGGCCTACATTACTCAAGCCACGAGAGGGGAAGTATATAAATTTGTTTAGCGTCAAACTTAAATAATGTACGTTATACATAAAAATATTCTATTAAATTCTTTCAAATCCCCGAATTTGATGAGCTAATGAAAGGTAAAACATTTTTTCAATAATATAGATCGAAGAAAGAGACCAACTATGATGGTCTCTTGAGCTGTGTTATCTTTAGTCCTAGCTACTGGATAAGGCCTGAAAGACTTATACATGTCAATTGTCGAGAATAATCACTACCTTGCATTTATGTACACTACATAGTATCCAATATAATTGATCCCAGTCTCACAAAAATATTTTACACTTGTGTAGCTCATCAATACTAGAGGCCTAAAGTAATTTTATACGATCACTAGCACATTTCGTGCATGGATGAGAAATAGTATCCAAAGTTTCTAGATAACCATTTTTGAGAAGAGGAATGAGTGGAGGCCAAACAAGGGATAATTGTGAAGGTTTTATAGATGTAGGTTAATGAATCATCATCTTTGTAATGGTACTCAATCTAGTCTCCACTCCATATACGTCTTCTCAGAATCTAAAAAATCTCCATCATTGATTCCTGTCATTTTTTCAACATCTTCATGGACTGAGACCTTAAATTATTGAGCTTCTCTTTGTTTCGAGAATAGTTTAACATTCTCTACTTAATAGGGCCAACCACATGAAGGTGGAAGTTCATTTGGCCCCTCCTAGGAGCCTCTTATGACCCTTTACAACATTTTAAGACCTCTAAGATGCATTCTTAGGGATTGTAAAGGGTTGTAAAGGGTCATAAGGGGTCCTAGGACACAACAACTGAGAAACATAAATGTAGGCATCATGGTCACAATTTTTTGGAGACACAACATAATTGAGTGGTATTCCCAGATGATGCAAAGCAATGGTTGCTTTGCATCATCTGGGAATACCACTCAATTATGTTGTGTCTCCAAAAAATTGTGACCATGATGTCTACATTTATGTTTCTCAGCTGTTGTGATATCTACATCGTAGTCTACAGTTGTTGCAGCAGCAGAGCCTATATTCCACAACAAAAAGGAAGACATCTTTTAGCGTGGGTCTGGATCCTACCCCAATTGTTGAAGGATATAGGGCCAGGCTAGAAAGATGTCTTCCCATTCTATCTGCAACATTGTGTCCATCCATGATCTCAGGAATATCATCATCTTTCCACTCTTCATTTGCCAAAATATACCGCTTCTTCAAGCTTGCAGAGTAATCTTATTAATAATAGAACTCTTGCCAACATTAGGGTACCCATCGATCAAAATAGTTTATGTTATTGGTGCTTGTGCTCAAGGATATCGATTCACTATTTTGAAAGGGCCAAATCATTTTTATTTCGATTGTAGAGAAAATGAGTGGGAGAAAACAAGTGGGTGAAAGTTGATCGAGCGCGACAAAAGTCATTGCATTTTATATGATCATGAATGCTCTTTGAAATGACCAATCATGTTTTCTATTCGATTCTTTGTGGTGTTTTTTTTCCCATATTCAGTAGATAAAAATCATGGCGGTAGCCACTTAGCAACCTTTTTGATGTTCCAGGTATTTTACAAAGATACGGGTATGTGGATTTATCATTCAGTTGCTTGCAGTTATTGGTCAAATGCAAATATTTTGTCAAGTTGAAAGAGAAAGATATCAGTTTGGTGTTTTCAGTTTATGTTAAAAGTTTATTTGGTAAAATCCTCAAAAAAAACACTACATGTTCTAAAACGTAAAGAAGTTGAATGTTAAATGTAAGATATATATCTCATCCATAGTAATCAAAAGAAAGGACATGAAACTTATAAGGAGATTTACCAATCCAAAAATATAAGCGAATAGGAAACATGATTGGTACCTTATGAATTGGTTTTTGAGGTGCACAATCTTCATCAATCACCTCAGAAGGAGACTCTTCCTCACAAAAAATGCATTTAACACAAAAAACAAATCTACAAAACTAAACCGATGGCATGTTTAGAACAAAGAAATAAAATGATAATAATATGCTGAAAATTCTATTATGTTTAATACATGCAAAAGGACCAGTCCCAACAATTCTTAAACATACTTTATCTGATATGATAATAACATGCTAATTAAACTGATAAAGGTGTTATCTACATTTAATCTACCAATTACTAATTACACAAAATTTTTTTTTACAAAACTAAACCAATGGCACGTTCTTCATGTGGTACAAAGAAGATTTGGCTATGAAAAAAAGAAGTGAAATGGCCTCATCATTTTTATTTCGATTGGATAGAGGAGTGAAAGCTGAGCGTGAGAGAAGGTATATGATTTCTTCATCTTTCGAGCATTTGGCATCATATTGGACCGCAAATTTCAAATGCATTGCATTTTATTTGATCATGAATTCTCTCTGAAATGACCACATTCTACTGGTGTCATGCCCTAGCCCATGCTTTATCTCCATTATTTGATGTTATTGGTGCTTGTGCTCAAGGATATCGATTCACTATTTTCAAATGTTTGGATCATTTTGGTCGTGACTGTTCCTCTAGTACACAGTTAGGAAATGTAACTGTCTAATGATTATATGTAATGTTGAATGGATTAAATACTTTATTCTTGGTAGAAGTGAATGGAAGGAATAGTGTTGGTGTTAGGTTTCATTTATTATTGAATTCAATGGTTTCCAAGATGTGTTGAGGAGTTTTCTCCTTGTTTAATATTAAGTGTTCCTGCACAATCCACTCATACAATAGTGAAATGCTATGTGATTGATAATTTTATACAACTGGTCCTTGGTGTGTATTAAATACAATCCAATCACTTATTGAATGCTTTGGAGACTACTGGTTTGACTGTCTATGCGTTACCAGTGACTGAGATTCATTAAAGGATACAAAACCCTTCATTTTGGGCTTATTATGTGTGGATTCAAATGTAGGTTTGATTTGGTTAATGTTTAGAAGAGATCGATAAAGTATTTAAAGAAAATCTTACATGTTTGGAGAGGTTTGAGAGGCACTTATCATGACTGTACCCTCACAAACAGTGACATAGATTCATTTTACTAAGTTTCCTTTCTCTATTTTGAGGTTTCCTTTCTTTGTTGTAGGGCTATAGTCAGAAGGTTCATTGAAAAAATGATCCTTCGAATGGTTACTATGAATACAAATGATTTGATATAGCATAATGCTCATTTTACTTGAAGTTTGGAATAGCTTGTGCAAGGGTGAAAGTAGTTTTGATCATTTTGGTCATGACTGTTCCTCTACACAGTTAGGAAATGTAACTGTCTAATGATTATATGTAATGTTGAATGGATTAAATGCTTTATTCTTGGTAGAAGTGAATGGAAGGAATAGTGTTGGTGTTAGGTTTCATTTTTTATTGAATTCAATGGTTTCCAAGATGTGTTGAGGAGTTCGCTCCTTGTTTAATGTTAACCATTCCTGCACAATCCACTCATACAATAGTGAAGTTACAAAACTAAATCGATGGCATGTTTACAAAAAAGAAATAGAATGATAATAATATGCTGAAAATTCTATTCTTTTTAATACACACCAAAGGACCAGTCCCAACAATTCTTAAACATACTAGTTATCTAATATGATCAATTGTTAATAAAGGTCTAATTCTGTAGACTGCTAGCACGGAGGAAGACTTGACCTAGCCAAACCTTCCTTGTACCACACAAAAAAATATGTGATAACTATGTCTACTCCAACCTTAATTGTTTAAGAATTCATCATATCAGATAAAGTACGTTTAAGAATTGTTCGGAGTTCTATTAGACCTTTGTTTTAAACATGCCATTGGTTTTCAAATGTTTGGATATCCATTTTTTGAAATGTTGACTATGGTTATCAAATGGATAGCTCATGAGCTTCTAGCTAGGTGTCATTTATATTGATAGCTTAGGGAATCAAATGTATTGTATCATTGATAGTTGAGACTTTGTTAAAAGGAAATAGGACAAAGAATGATTTTGATTTAGTTTCTCTATTTTGATCTCTAAGTGGCTTACAACCCTAGAGAAGTATATGCAAATTTATGGATGCAGTTGTAGGATACATAGCAGCTGATAATTCACAAGAAATCCATGCATACAATTTGAAGAGAAATTAATACAAAGAAATAGGGTCCTCCAATGGCCCAATCATCATGACCTTGACTGTCCCCTCAACCAATGACCCTTCAAAACTAGGTTATCATGCAATCGGTGAGTGATCCTTCATTCTCCTGGTCTACCCTACAACCAAACATATTAGAAATACACAATATAATGATAACAAGTCTTTCAAAATCCCCTTTCTCTTAAGGAACAAGATCAACCATCCCTTCCACATAGCATTTCACTGTTGTATGAGTGGATTGTGTAGGAACAGTTAACATTAAACAAGGAGCAAACTCCTCAACACATCTTTGTTGTAAACATGCCATTGGTTCAGTTTTGTAAATTTGTTTTTTGTGTTAAATGCATTTAAATGGAACATTAAGCATAGTAATAATATGCTTAACCTATTAGTAATTTTAGATTAAATGCCCATAACACCTTTATCAGTTTAGGATGTTATTATAAGATACTAAAGAAGACCTACTATTTGTTAGAGAAATCTTCATTGTCCCCCACAATGAAGACAATGAAGATTGACCTCTTGCCCCACAATAAATAACATTGTAATAAGAATAAGATATAATATAGTTTTAGAATAAAATTTGAGCAAAGACATGTAATGCTTAAGTTAATGATCTAAAAAGCTGCAAATATAGGAATTGAAAAAGAAGATAGTGGCAAGAAACATTTTCACAAATATGAAATGTGAGGAAAAGTAATAACATTAACAATGCCAAGATTCACAACATTAAATTTCACCTATGGATGAGTTTCTGTACTGGGTTTCCTAGCATCAAAAATATGTTGAGTTGCATTTGAGCTGTAACTAAGAGTATCATGTAGAACAAAACCTAAACTTTGAAAGTGTTCTCCAACCTGGCAATTCAAAATTCAATCTAGGCAAGCATTAGTAAGTGAAATAAATTATAGACATCAACATCAACATCAACATCATCATAATCATTAGACATAAATTATAGACATCAACATCAACATAATCATAATCATTTTGAGGGTATTCATTTTGGATAGTACTATGTTTCTTGAAAGTTTTTGTGATGCTTCTAAACTTTAAAGACATATTTTATGGCTTAATGATAATATAGATTAGTGTTTTGTTTTCTGATGGAATGTTGTTGATCATTCATGGTCTTGAAGAAAATTTTGATTGTTTTGAGTCTCAAGTCTTGACGTTGTTTCTCAATGTGATATAGACTGACCACAAGATGGTTCAGTTGGTCCTCTCTTTCTATTTAATCATTTGTCTTCTTCATGGTGTAAGTTTCAATATGTTATAATCCAACCAACATGTCATATCCCCACTTTTGACAAACCTCACAGAATGCAAATCATAGCGAAAGACTTGGGTGATCAGCATACACAAACATCAATTACCCTTAGGAAACAATGATCATTAATATTCATTAATGGTGGGCGGTGGTTCCTTGGTAATAAAGGCATTGACAACATTCATCATCTTAACCATGTCGTGAGTGGTGATCCTTGAAATAGCACAATTAGTAAAAGGAAATAAAAACATAACACAATTTGGAGTGAGGAAGAAGGAAAATTGGAAAACAAAATATGGAATAATCAGGTTGGAATTGGAGAAGAATTCAGAAATAAACTTGAATTAGAAAAAATCCAAGTTATCTGGTTCTTTGTTTGAGGTTGGGTTCCGGTTCTACTTTTTTTCTCCTCTGGGTTCGACTTGGGTTCCTTCCTTGGTAGGAACTTGGGTGCTTGGACCAATCCTAGGTGCACCTGTAGTATTATAAATATGATACATGAGGTATTTTATTCATAATTTTATAGGCTAACTCATTATTATAGTAACATGGGTATGACCACACTCCATGCCTTATAATGGTACCCGACATGGAGTGTGGTTCAAATGAAGTTGAACCAAATGTTGACCGTGATGGCTATGATCATGATGAAGATGAATATGTATATTAAATCTAAAATATGAATTTTAATTTTAATTTTCATTGTGAATGAAGAAACTATAGATTCAAGTTGACTCATTCTATGTTGTAGTATATTTGTTTCCTGGATCTACCATATTATATATGTGTAGCTTGTAAGGGACATCTTTTGATCATCCATGTATCAGAGTTCGGTGAGAGTTCTTAGGAGAAAGACAAGATGTCAGTGGGAGATGGAGAAACCAATCTCAGAACACCACTTGAAGCCTTGCAATGTTGAGAGTGAGATACAAGCTACACTTGAGACCCTATATAAGGAAAAAACTTATTGAGCTTCACTTTGTTTCGAGAATAGTTTTATATTCTGTACTAAGCAGGGCCAACCATGTGAAGGTGGAAGCTCATTTGGCCCCACCCCCCCGCCCCCCCCCCCCCCCCCTCCTAACATCACTCTAAATTCCCCATTAACATCTAACATTCATTCATTATTTCATCCATTAATAAAATGTAACATTCATTAATTATCACACGATAACATTCATTAACATTCATTCACATATTAATAAAATGTGACATTCATTAATTATCACACGATAACATTCATTAACACATTATAAAATTTATGAACATTCAATACCACATAATTAAATTCATTGGCATATAAATATCAGTCATTATCAATTAAGGTGCATAGATGACAATCATTTCTTTTTTTTCTTTTGATTTCTAGTTTTTAAGAAGTAATCATTAAGAGGAGTATCGATATCATCATGATGATCATCTACCCTCTCATTAGATCTCAATGCATGCCTAGTTCTTTGTTGATGCAAAGGGGGGTCATCTGCAATAACATATAAAAGGGTTAAATTAAAAACATTAAAAATATTTTAAAACTATTTCAGTACTACAAGCCATAATCATATAGCTCTTTACCTGATCTAGTCACATCATCAACATCGAGGTCAGTTTGTCTGGCCTTGGCCTCAATCTCAACATGCTCATTAACAATGACCTCTACACTCTCTACAACTACAATACAAATTGTTACATTAATCCAAACACCAATTGAAATTAAATTTGTATTACTACACCAATCAATTTAAGATGTTTACTTGTATTACTGTGATGCACATCCTCATTGTCATCAACATGCACAGGTTGTGTACGACAAGAATTGACATGCTGCATTTCAATTTCATACACATTCATGTTATCATTGTTTTCTTACTTAAAACAAATTTACTCACTTTATGTTGGAACTTAACATCAAATAAACTAATTGGTAAATAATTAAATTTGAAATATCATCTATTTAGGTTACTTACCATGACAGATCCATTAGTAGAACCTTGTGCACTTCTTATTCTTTCTGCCATGGCTTTATAGCCTTGTTGGAAGCCAATTATCTTGTCCTCTTCTGTGAGACATACATTGAACTCCGCACCTTGCATTTTTTCTTGGTATCATCAAATTTTATTTTATTGTTTCATCAAAACAAAAAAAGATTTCAAATTATAAATAAATATTATAAAGATCAAAGAATTATTTTCAGTGTTAAAAGCCATCTACAGATTTTATTTTTCCTCATTCAATTCTGACAATATTAACATTTACAACTCGTGCAACAAGTTTTGAATAACCGCTAGAGCCTAGCTTATGTTGCCCATGCTTTTGTAGTCTTGCCTTTGTTGCCTTTGATGCCTTTGATGTGCCAGGCAATCTATGAAGAGATTGAAATATGTTAGTTCATATAAATATGAAGAGTATTTAGTACACAATTACATTCTTAACAGTATCACATACCTTCTTCTATTCTCTGGTGGTGTATTTCTTTTTTTTAATTTTAGTTTTCTCATTCGCATCCAAAATAAGAGATTCCCACTCTTTATCAGGAATGGAAGGGGGGCAGTGGTAATTCAAGTTTTTGGTTAATGTACACCTGTACTGGTCCCTAATATACCTCAAACATAACCTAGCTCTTTAAAGGAGCTTACCCTTCTCAAATGCACGAGGTCCAAAAATGTTTGTCATACTCTCTACAAGATCATCCTTTAACTTTTGATTTTGGGTTTTCCACCTTTTAAGAAAGAAAAAAGTGTTAGATTAAAAAATAGATGTAATGATAACTATCCTAGCAATGATATGAAATCAAAATAGTGGATTGGGGTTTTAGTTTGGATATGATGCTCCACCCTATACATATGGTGGGCCTGAATATCCGCAAACACTCATCATTAAGTTTACTATAAAAAACATCATTCCCTACAAAATAATCATGGGATCATTAGTCGAAGGATATAATAGTATAAAATAAGAATACAATAGATGTAAGCTTCTCATATTGAATGCAAGGTGTGATTAACATATGATTGTATAGTAAAAGAAAGGTCCAATCTTTAAAGTACTTGTAAGTTTTTCTATTTTCAAGGGAACTCCTTCTTCGCTCACAAGCAATATGCAATCCTTCACCATTCCCATACTAGGAATACTAGTACATCCAGGAAAATCACCATCAAGTGTTGCATAAATTGAATCCATTACGAAATGGCCCTAAGAAAGAACACTTCAAGGGAAATAAACATATATATAATGATAGAGAAAATAAAATCTATGTACGAGTAGGTGGTGCCATGTCGTCTATGGCCATGCTATGTGATGCCAATGTTGCAGGATGTAGTACATCTAAACCTGCCATCGTATGAGGTGACGATAGTAAATGATCATTGACACGTGATAAAGAATAAGATTGTTAGAGCATAATAAAACCAATGATTAGCATGGACAATATTGTTAGAGAGTAAAAAAAATATAATCCAAGATGTGATCTACCTGAACCAGTTGTAGTACCCTCATCATGGCCATGAGGATCAAAATTACGCAAAAAAGTTGTAAAAGCAACACATCTGCTTATTTTTTAATGACATAAAAGACTACTATAACATAAAAAGTATTATTGAAATTTTGTTATAATTAAAAATTACATTAATACTTTGTAATTTTGAGATAGGTGCATCAGTTTAGTTACCCTCTTTTGTGACTCAAGAGTGGGAGGGAATATAGATGTCAATTCAACCAATCTTTTTCCAACTTTGTGGAGGCATATTTTAAATGCAGAGGCCATCTCATCACAACTAGCCAAATCAACAACTAGGTCCTCATCAAAGGACTCCTCTTTAGGGACTATGGGTTCCTTTCCCTTTCTCTACTGACCACCTGTTTGTGACAATAATATTACTAACACTATTAGAATTAATTTAAAATAGTGATGAAAAGAATATAATAAAAAACTTTATTTAACATTTGGATTCTATCTAATTTGTAGTACAATAACAAAGAGGTTTACCTGCTGGGAAGAAGTGCATGCACGATCATCATTGTCCCCTCTATGTGGTTGCTCCATATTGTGGTTCTGTGTTATTATTTAAAGTTAACCAATAATTAGAAAGGACTACATTAATAAATTTCATTAGAGGATGATGATGGAGATGAGGTGGATGGTGAGGAGACTCTCTAAATGTGGTTGGCAAAAAAACTCAATTATTTAATGGTACATAGTATGTACCTGCACCCTAATGATAGTGACATTATTTGTATCTATACAATTCAAATTGTAATCAATAAGCAGCTCTTCCCCTGCACTTATTGATTTTATCACACGTAGAAATACATGATTTCCCTCAAGCCCCTCAAATATGCAATTGGGTTGCTTAATAGTTGATAGAGGTCACGTGCTATTTATAAAATGTACAATATTCCCTGATACTTTTGGCCTTTTGTCAATGTATATAGCCACTCTTTTACTTTGCTCATTGTCTTTTTGTTGAATATAATTTGTCGAGAGTGCATACCTATGCATACTTTTTTTATATTGAACAATTCGCATCCAACTTTTGTAATCATAACAAGGTCCAAAATACTCCATCAATTCAACAACTTTTTTGTAAGAGACCTTTATGCCATCCATGGAAAATAGGCCCAAACCATGTATTGACGATGGTGCAATATGATATATCTTGCCTTTAACACTAAAATCAGTGTTTATTAGAGGAAGTTCCTTGGGGACCCATTGTTTCTATAGATTTTGGTACCTAGAGGGCACCTTGATGTTGCCTTTGCTCTCATCATCATAAGAACATGACCCCCCTTGAGAAAAGAAAAATTTCATGCATTTATTGAGTTTCCTTCTAGTCTTTTGACCTCTAGTTGATCTTCCTAATTCAGACATACTAAATGACTCACTTTCTTCGCTCGAGGAAGACACATTTGATAAATAGCTATTTGCTGCTACCTACACTCCATCAAATGAGAGAGATAGCAAGTAATGTGAGATATTTGGAAAATTGTGAAATACATTAATTTCTATACAGTGTATTGACTTATACCTGTCGATCCATGAGACTGTGTGGGATGCTCATGAAGGAGTTTGGGTACCTACATATGTAGTTCAATGATATAATGTTAGCTAAAAAATTCATGATACATATACTCAAAACCACATAGTAAGTACTGTTGCCCAAAAAATTTCCCTACCCATCCAATTTTGGTCATAGGCTAGTTTGAACTCCATCCCAAGGTTTGCATATTTTACCCTGTTGAGCCTCTGAAATTTTCATGGCCTTGTGTCTTGTTTTCTGGCCTCTACAATCTCTTTTAGCCCCCTGGAATACAAGTTTGAATTTGAAAAAGTAGCCGTTGGCCCCAAAAAACCCTCAAAACCCTATGGCCTTTCTATTTCATGGTTACCTTTTTGGCTGCTTAAGTGATCCCTTTTTCCACATGCTCTTTATTTTTCTAACTGGTTGCGAGATCTCCTATTCCCCGTGGTTAAGTCCTTAACACCCTACGACCTGGTGAGCGGTTACAGTTTGTTTGGTGATCTCAGTTTCCTAGTAGTTAAAGTTTGTGCATGATCAGTGGCTCTCATTATACCATTGGGTGAAGATGATGTCTCTTTAAGCATCATGGTATAGTGACAACCATCGATCCTCCTCTTTAGTGCAACATTTCAGTTGTTAGTGGGTCCAATTCCAGCTATCTGAGGTGTTTGATCCTGGTTGGTCACAGAGTTATGATGTGGAGCTATGTCAGAGCGGGCCCAGTATGTTGTCTTTCCTGAAGATCTAACAATTTTCATATGATCGCATGGAATATTGCAAGCCCATGAGATCATATGCCAGCCGTTGATTTTACCTTTTACTAGGGCTCTGTCAGGTGGGTCCTCGGGTTTTGATGTGCTCGAATTCTATTGGTTGGTCAGATGAAAGCTAGGATTTGTTAGTGGGCCTGTGATCTTTTTCTTATGTGGCAGGTTAAAGCTCATGCAAGATCTACAATCATCATTATGCTGCTAAGGAAAAGTGCTCAAGAGTTAAGGCTGTAGTATAACAAAAATCATCCGATGGAAGGTTAAGGATGTCATGGGTCTATGTTACCAGAAGGTGTTGACATGCTTGTTTCTGATTGGTCAATGGGTGGAACAGTTGGCACTTGTCAGTGGGTCCAGTTGTTAGAGGATTTGCAGAGTCGATGAAGATCTACGGTCATCACATGATCACAAGGAATCTTCTTCCCCTTTGTGGTCATGCGACCACCGTCTGATGTAGAGTTAAGATTCTTCTACTTACTGAGGTGCTAGTCATGCTAACATGGTCACTTCTCATTGGTTCCAGCCAATGAGTTGGTACTTGACTTTTCAAAGGGTCTCCCGACTATTACAAGGTTGATCTAAGTCATTTGATCTATCGGGAAGGAGTGATATCGATGGCTTCATTTTAGTCTTGGTCAACTGGCCATTTCTTTTTAAATTTAAAATATCTTCTCGAGGGTTTCTTGCTGGTTCGTTGGGGTTGGTCGATTGCATGGCTTCAGGTAGCTCAGAATTGATAGTTTCAAGATAGTTGTAGTTGGGAGGATGATGATAAAGATTTGGTGGCCGTCCCCTATGATTTCTCAGGGTACCATGTTGATATTCTCATGTCAAAGAAACATTAAAGGGTGGTGCCACCTATGGCCTCTTATACTTTGAAATACAAATCAAACCTAGACCAGATTTGAGCATTCATGGAAAGTCTGATTTGCAGAAGGGTAGATAGGTTAAGGCGGCTTGTTTGCAGGTAGATATAGTACAAGGATGGACATGAAAATATGAGATCTAATAAGTTAGGATACTTTCAAAGACACATTTATGATCAGAATTGACAGAATTATAGTTTTTGACTCCTGCCTGCATGCAAAAGGAGATGTATATAATGTTTTTGAGAGCTTTTAGAGCTCAAAGTTGGCAATTGTAAAGGAGAATTTTCTCTCTGAGGAGTTATCTATGGCATTCTTTCTACCCTCTAACTTTCTATAATTTGTAACTTTCATTGGAAATTTAGATATTGCAAAGGTATTTTGTGACATTCTTTTTGTCCCTATGCCTTCTTGTCTGAATTTTCTCTTATTGAGTTTAGTATATGTATGTTTTCAGTGATATCTTAGGGTTCTTGATCCCTCTTTCTTTCTGTAATTCATGTGTATTCTTGTGGGTGATTTGATTTGAATGATCTTGTGGGTATACTTTAACCCCCTGACAGTCTGTCTCATTCCTATACCTATTTGCATAAGTGAATGTTTGTTTGTAGGTTATAGATTGTGTCCAATTCCTAGGAACGCTATTGTTTGTGAAAGTATCTCTTTCCCTGAATAGCCTCTTTCTATTGCAGACCCTTCTATGAAATATTGATGCAAGCCTATTCAGTGAGTTGTGATCTCCTAGACCTGAGTTTATGCATTGATTTCATCCTCCATACTGTAATTCAAACCATCATTTTAGTGTATCACCTAGTAGGTAGTTTTCTTTCAGTCATTTCCCTTTCATGCATTCCTTCTATCCCTTTTCCCTCAAGATTTTACTTTCCTATTAAAGAAGCAAATTAAGGTGATTATCCAAGAGGAACCAGCCTAGAACCTGGAGGTCTCATCTTAGTTAGCATAGGTCCCACAACCTGGAGATTATTCCCATGTTATACTAAGTTATCAAGACCAAGAGAGCTTGAAACAAGGGTGAAAAATTAGTGTATAACAATTACATTAAAAACCATAAGCATCCCATAGTAAGTACATCATGAATTAATTAGATTAAGCATTGATTACATAACTGCACATTTCTATCAAGAAATCAATATTAAATAGATTAAGCAGTGATCACGCAACTATACATTTCATTCATGTCATTCATCTTCTTCTTCATCAAACTAATTTCCATGATCATCATTGACGTTGACATCATCAACACCACTATCATTGTCATCATCTTCATTGTCATTGTCATCATCAACATCAGCATCATCATCATCATCATCATCATAATCATTAGTAGCAACATCATCATCATCATCATCATTAGTAGCATCATCATCATCATCTTCTTCTTCTTCTTCAAGAAAAGTTGCATTTGGAACATCATCGACTAACTGTTGTTCATGATCATCATCTACATCATCTTCTAGTTGTTCACAATCTTCTTCTTCCATCGCATTATACCTCATCAGCATTCCTCTTGGATAATGTCTAACAACAAATGACCAACCCAATTTATGTGGAACCTCTGAGTAAAATACCTACTCACATTGGCTTGGAAGTGTATGCACCCTAAAATGGTCGCCTAGACTTTGGGCCCCCATTCAACAATTTATCAAATCCTTGAATCAATATTTTCAAAAATCAACATTTTTGAATTATATCAATTTCCTTGATCAAATCCTATTTCTATCATTTATTCAATTATTTTCTATGGGCTAAATATTTTATCTTAAGTCTTTATTTATTTAAAAGGAATTTCCTCCCCTTTTATTAAATAAAAAGCCCCCACTTTCCTCTTATCCTAAGTTGCACAAAGAAAGCATTATTCCTATTTTATAAAAAAGAGAAAAGGCCTTTTTGTCTCACATGAGGCTCAAAAGTCAACACTTCTTTCTCATTGGAGGAAACTTGTGCACATGGATTGCTCCCTCTTTCAAACTCCACCCATGATTAAATCTTTTGCCTCTTAATCTCCATCGTCCGTTGATTCTTATTTCTTATTAAAGAAGAGCTCTCTTCTCATTCTAGGATCCCAACTTTGAATACTAATCTTATGCTGCAAGATTTCTTGGAGATTTTGGAGCTTTTGGAGATCTTCATACATTTAGCTTTCATTCTTGCATTCTTAGCTTAAGCTTTCATGGAATCTAGCTTAGTTTCTTTTATGCTTTAGATTAGCTCACATAGTTTAATTAGCAAGGATTTGTAATACTTTCATCTTTCATTTCCATATCTTAGCTTGCATCTTCATTTTTAGCATAGTTGTATTGCATTTCCATTGTTGATTCTTGAGGTTATTGACATTCTTGCCCTTGTCTTTTTGAATCTCCCATTGTGTGGTTTACTAGCAAGGTTGCATGCTTCAATAGCTCTAGCTGAGAGCACCATCAACATCCTTGTGACTCCATGCCTAGGGAGCTCTAGTTCACTTTCTCAAGGTTTCTCATTCATGGATTCTCTTGGAAGTAATGACTTAGAGAAGTGCACTATTTAGTGTGTACATTTTTGGCACCCACCGTGGGGCAGAACACTCTTGTTTTGTCCTTTTTATGCATTTCTGACAATTTTTTGTCATCATTTTAGCTTGCTATTTTGGCTCTCTATTTTTATGATAGATTATCATGCGATAGTCTTCAAGTATCAAGCGATATTTTATTATATACCCGTGCGATACTTTTCTAGTAAAAGTATCATGTAGCTTTACATGTTTCTGTCACATTGTCCTATCATTTTCTATCACTTGTAGGTAGCACGAAGTATCACCCAGACAAAAAGTATCGCACCAGTATACAACGAAGTATCATACAATTCATTTTCTGATAGAACTGTTGCATGGGCCTGGTAGTGACTGATTTTGGTGCTTTCTTTGCAAGAATTGGATTTTTTTGCTTGTTTTTTTTGATTTGCTATGTTAGGACAGAGATTCATTGATCAGGATTAAATTGGAAAAATACTGAAATCTAATTTTTCCAAAATTTCATATGTTTTAGTAAATTTCAATTTTGAGGGTCTTCGGTGCATTTCTGGGCATAAATGGTGCACGAAAATAGGGATGGTACATCACTACTTCTAAAATTTGGTTCAAGATTATTTGAATACCTTTCCAATGCATCAAATGGTTCATAATTCAGAGCTAGGATGAGAAAGTTATGCCTTCTCCAAGTGGACCTAAATTTTATATATAGTTTTTTGATAAATTTTTAGATTGTACTTGGTTTTTGATGCGCTAATCCTTGTGGGGCTAACAAGTTGTACTTGTAGGTGCTCTCATTGCTTGAATATTTTCTTAAAAGAATGCATGTCAAAGATCCAAATGCACAAGGGCTACTAATGGTTTTTGCAGGGCTGGCCAAAGCATAAAAACCAATCAAGTGCTTGTTTTAATTGCTTTCAATTTAAGTGCAACATATACTAGTTGTTTCTTTTCATAGGCACTTAATATCTTGTTGTAGGAATCTTTTGGTGGTAGGAGAGTATGCTCTTCACCCTTGTGGTGAAACAAAAATCTTGACTTATCTTTGGATTTTGAAAGCAAGAGGGTAATTGAACCTTTGCTTGGTGTGTTTGGGAGAAATTTTTGAGCTAGGAGAATATGCTCTTTACCCTTGAGGTGAAACAAAAATCTTGACACTCAAAGGTTGATCCACTCTTTGTTTAGTTTTAGAATCCTTTAGTGGGCCTGCTCTTGAGCAATCAAGAGGAACAACCCAAGTGGGGACAAGATTTTTGCTGACTATTTTGACCCACTATAAACTCAAGGCTATCAAGGACACAAAACCTTGGTAGACGTAGTACTTGTCTTCACTTGATGTGAGTACTTGTGGGATTGTGACCATGAGGAAAATGTTAAGCAAGAATTCTTAGGGTACTCTTATGACTGTGAGGTCTGTTACTTACCACAAGGTAAGGAGTCCCTTTGGGGAGCAAGAGGAGTATTACGAATGAAAGCCCTTACTAAGAACCATAGATAAAAGCCACCCTATTTTGTTGCTTAGCTTTTTGGTGCAAGGATTGATCCTAGTGGACTAACCCGGATCACCCCAAGATTACTCACCATCTGTGTTCCTTTGGTTGTGTTATTGACACTTTCATGACAAAGCCAATATCTATTGTGGGCAACCACTTTGTGTGAGGCAATGGAGCATCAAGTGTGGGCCAAGTTGTTAAGTATTGAGCCATTATATTTTTAGGCTAGTAAGTGCTTGAAGTGTTCTCATTGTGATCTACCCGTGTAAACATTCTCAAACATCAAACATCACAGTAGTATTCATAGGATTTTATTGCTTTGATATCACAATTTCTTGTCTTGGCAAGGTTTCTTTTGCCCTTGTGCAAGTGTTTTATGACATGTTTGATCACCTACTATTTGCAAACTTGTCTGATTACTAGTAGTACTATGCTTGAAATAAAAAAATCTGACCTTCAAACTAAAATTTTGACCAAATTGCCCTTAAAACTAAGATTTTTAACACTTACTGGTCAAAGAGTCATACGATCCTGAAACTTTATCTTGCATTGTTCTGAGATTTATTGTGCGATAGTTCGTTACTGCAAAACTATCACACTGCTTTCCTGGAAAGTATCACACAGGCTACCTAGAAACTGTCACACTGCTTTGTGCAAAATATTGCTTGGTCTAATTCTATTGTACTGTTTGCCTGGTATCTATCACATATAGTCTTTTTGTTGTCTTTCTGGTTTATGCAATTTTCAGCCTTTCCTTAGTTGACCAGATTTTAGTAGGTGACTTACTTTGCCACTGGAAACCTATTTGTACCTTGGGTTCCTATGTTTAGACCCCTTGAATTAGTGTTCTTTGATTTTCCAAAGTAGTCTTGCTTGGCATCGACAAGTTAGGAATTATCCTTGTTGAAAAAGTACACCTTTAGATTCTTTGGTAACACAATTGGAGAGTTTTAGTACTCTTTTGTCCAAATCACTTCCATCAAAATTCAATTTCAATTTCAAATATATTTGGGTAAATCCATCCTCCTAGTCCATATGTGTTAGGATACTCATCCTTTTATTATACACCTCTATGGTAGTGTTGGTTTACACCTTTTGTAGCTTTCTATCTTACCATCTCTTTTTGGACAATTGAACACTTTTATTATCCTAGTTTGGTATTAACATTTCATAGGGTCATCTTATCACCAAGGGTCTTTTTCTTTCATGTCAATTACAAAAAGGTACCAAGTTAGTCAAGGAAAATTACCTCAAGTTGTCTTTGATCAGTTACCCTTAGTCCAAACTCATCAAAAGTGAAAGGGAAAAGAACCCATCTTTGATCAATCACCTAGGAGCGAATCTAAAGCTTGGTTTGACCCAAAGAGAAATCCTAGTGAGTTGAGTACCTATTTAGCACCTTCTCAATTAGATATGGACATGAGCTACACCATGACTAGAAAGGAGAGAGAAGCGATGGATCAAAATCTTGATGACATTTTCCAAAGACATAGGGATAACATGCTATTTGGTGATGACAATCAACCAGAATCTCCTCCTATTAACTCAAGATATTTAGATGCCCATCAAAGAGCTGAAAGACATTATGGGCGAGCTCACCAAGATGCACAGTCACAACATGAAGACCAAAACAATAAATTTGGTGATGCTCATGTGAATGCAGCATTCACTAATGACTTATTCAAACATTTAAGGCCCAACTCTCCACTCAAAACAACCTCAAGATATGCAAATGAAAGGCTTAAAAGGATTGAGCACGAAAAGAAGGCCTTTTTGGACAAACAAGCTGCTAAAGAAGAAAGGTTTAGACACCTAGAGGTGGAGCAACAAACCTTGTTAGAGTTGAAAAGGAAAGAATTTCAAGAGGAACAAGATAGGCTTTTAGCCCAACAACTCAATGACCAATTCAACAATAGGGGTACCAACAGTGGAAACAACTCTCCACCATCTAATCCCTCAAGAACCCCAAGAAGTAGAAGGTGGTCAAGGACCCCTTCAAGATCTTCTAGTCCTAGAGGAAGGAAGATTTAACAACATAGGAGACAAACACCTCCTAGGAACTCAAGAAAACCCTCCCAATGAGCTCATCATGGCTCTCAACATGGAGGAAGTAGTGCAAGTTTTGATGACCAAGATTTTATGAGGATGCAACAAGAGCCACTATTCCAAGAATATGTGGAGAAGTATCTTGATCAAAACAAGGATAGATTCCTAGAGAGCTTGATTAACAAGGGTGCTAGGGTCCCTTACAACTTTGATGTGGATAGGAGAATCAAGAAACAAGGACCCTCTCAAGAAGAGGAGATCAAGAAACTTAAGCGTATGATGGAAAAGGTGTTGGAACCTAAAAGTTCCTTTTCCCTTGACTCTATTTATCCCAATCCTTTCAACAAAAGTGTCAGTATGAAGGATTTTCCTAGAAAAGTTGAAATCCCCCAGTATGACAAGTATGACAGCAATGATGACCCACATGATCATGTGCGTCAGTTCTACATCATGAGTTTTGAGTTCCACCAAGATGACTCCTATCTTATGAGATTATTTCTGAGGAGTCTCAAGAGCCAAGCCATGGAGTGGTTTACCAACATAACCCCTCCCATCAAAACTTTCAAGGAACTTGTCCATAGATTTGTTTAACATTTTTCATACAACTTGTCAAGATCAGTCACTATGTTAGACTTGTGAAATTTGAAATAGAACCAAGGGGAATCCTTTGTTACCTTCTTACAAAGATGGAGATGATTGTGCTCTCCCTATTCTAGGACTCTCCTTGAGAATGAAAGGATTCATATCATTGTTAAAAATTTAGTGCTTGAAATGCGGTATGAGGTTCGGAAGATGGTCTTTGATTCCTTTGACACTATGGTCAAAACCACATGTTGAATTGAGGATGTCTTGAAAGAGCAAGGCATTTTGACCAAACATAGCAATAACAACAAATGTTAGAATACTAACAATGCTAATAAGGACAAAGGCAAACACTCACATTGGAACAAGAATAAGAAAGTAGTCAATGGCTGAGTTATGGACTCTTCCCAACCCAAGGATCAAGGAGTCCTTCATTTGTCTAGTGCAGTCCAAGCTATGAAGCTCAACACATGCTCCAACCAACAAGAGCATAAACCAAAGTACCGGGATAAGCCTAAAAAGGACAGGCAACAATTTTCTAAACTGGGTGATTCCTATGAGGATGTTTTCAAGATGCTTATTGCCAATAACCTTGCACAACTGCAAGATCCAACAAATTTCTGCATACTTGATGTTAAACCACATTGGTGGAATGAAAAAGATTTCTACAAATTCCACAATGGCATTGGACATGACATCGAACATTGCTAGAAACTTAAACACCTTATTCAAGATCTTATTGAAAGTGGAAAACTTCAGATTGATGGGTTGAATACCAATGCAGACCATAAGGCATTCAAGGATCCTTTTCCCAAATATGAAAAGGGGGAAACCCCTAAACCCAAGAATGGCAAGGCCAAAATCAACTATACCTACACAGTTGCAGAAAATGTGGTCAATATGATTGAAATTGTCGAGGAAAGTGTCAACATGATGAGAGACAAAGATCCTTATGGTTATGATGTGGGCTCTCCTCCTATATTTGATAAAGAACCTATGGTGGTGCTTAGGGGTACTCACTCTCAAAGGTCATCCCAAGCTCTCAACGCTATCATTAGAAGCCAAAGTCAAGATCCTATGGTTATTAGAGGTTTTAGTTCCAACCAATCCAACAAACCCAAGCAAGTGGTATCTAAGAATGTCACCACCAAATCAACAGTCAACCCTGAAATGAGCTATAATCTTGTTGACTATTTACAAAGAATGCCAGCTCAAATATCAATCTTTGAACTCTTGGAATTGTCTCCAAGACATAAGCGTGTCCTTGAGGATGCTTTGCATGCAGCAAATGTTCCTAACAACATAGATGTTGACCAATTTCAGAACATGGTTAACTACCTTGCCATCCCTCATTACCCAACATTCTCAAAAGAAGATGACAAAGCTTTGAGCCATCTGCATAATCTTTCCCTTCATATCAAAGTCATGATTCACAAGACCTATGTTAGGCGTGTGTTGATTGATGGGGGTGTTGGGCTCAACATTTGTTCCTTGAGTTTGTTGAAGATACTAGGTTATTCTAAGCAAGTTATTGATACCCAGAAAAAAATTACCATTAAAGCCTATGATGAGGCAAAGAGAAGTTCTAAAGGGTTAGTCATCCTTCCTGTTAGGATTGACCCTATTGAAAAGGACATTTTGTTCTAAATTGTTGATGCTGGTCCTCTAGCATATAATATCCTACTTGGTAGACGTGGATCCATGACATGCAAGTGATGCCATCCACCTACCACCAATGTGTTAAGTTCCCCTATAATGGAGTAGAAGTCTGTATACCTGGGCATAGCACATTATTTGTAAATGCAATTTTAGCAGGGACTCATGTTCCTCTCAACAAAGAAGCAAAGGATTTTGATGCAACTCTAGAACAGTGCAAGAATAAGTTCAAGTCCATAGACCTTGGTATGGGGGGTATCAAATTGACTCCTTTACAAAACTGCCAGTCTCACCTAGGTCCTATGGAAAACCATCACAAGAGATTCATCCTTCATCTTCAGCCATGACTCTATTTGGTACATTTGTAGAATCCTCCATGCCCATCCAAGATGAAAAAGAAGAGGTAGCTGTCAAGGACTGGATCTATAGAGAAGACAAATACATGCATAATGATAACTTCTCTCCCTCTCCTAAGGCTTATGGGAGGGGAGAAACTTTAGAAAAAAATATGGGCTACCCAGGTCATGGTCCTCTTAGTCATAGATTAGATGCTAGAGCCGAACCACTCGATAATGCTCTTTTTGGATCCAGGTCTAAGAAAATGATTGGCCTAGGTTTAGAAAGTCCTGATAAGAAAACTGCTCCTATCCTTGCTATGATAGATAGTGATGATGAATCAAACTACATACCCAATTTTCAAAATCAACAAGATAGGTGTGAAGATTGGGGCCCTTCCACCAATCTCCTTTGGGGAGATTCAGATACTTCAGTTGCCAATCCAATAGTTTCAAACCTAGAACAATAAGAATCCACTATTGAAGATCATGTTGAGGATCCTAATCAAGAACATCTATACACAAATGGCATTCAAGAAAATTTTACCCTTGGTGACGTCAAAGCCTCTACCTTAAGGCCTCAAAAATATTCTTGGTGTAAACATCCTAGCCAGGATTTAGATATGGACTCACATGAGTATGAATGGGAATCTCTCTCTGATTGTTCTACAGTTGACATGGACATTGATGTTGTCCATACATATGGTTCACAACCTGAGGTAGCTAACAAGTCTAGTGTAGGATTAGTGGATTTGAATCCACAAGTTGCTTTAGTGGATGATGCTTCGCTTGGTATGATAAATCCTAATTTGAGTACCTTAGAGGGATACTTGATAGACCCTAACTCTACAATCACTAGAGATGATACCATTTACATACACAACATTGAACCCATAACTGACCTACCCCTTGCCAATCCTCACTTAATTGATTGGTCTCAGCACTATCAAGAGCCTCAGCTTTTAACTTTCCCAAATGACTATGAGATAGCATGTTACCTAAATGCCCTTGAGCCCGTAGTCTCTTCCACTAGTGAACCAACTACAAGCATGATAGAACCGGATATCAAGTACATTAGGTGCAAAATGAAAAGAAAAGAAAAAAAGAATAAGAGTTCTGATGGTGAAAACCACTGTGTAGTGGTGTTAGAACCTAAAAAATTAAAAATAAAGGATGTATCTGAGGGTGAAAACCTCTTCAAGGCACCTAAGGATGAGGTAATTGATCATCTCCCAAGTTACTTTCAGGACAAATCTTCAGTACTTGTCAAGCCTACACAGCCAGATAATTTGGGTACACAGGAGGCCCCACAAATAGTGCATTTAACTCAATCTCTATCAACATAGGAAAAAGAGGCATATACCAAGTTCCTACAGAGAAAGAAGGTTAATTTTTCTTGGACTTACTCAAACATGCCAGGGTTGGACACTAGTCTCATTATGTATCACTTGTCCATAGCTCCAGGTATCAAACCAGTAAAACATAAATTAAGGAAAATGCATCCTCACATAGCTCTTCTTGTTAAAGCTAAACTAGAAAAAATCCTCAGTGAAAGATTTATAAGAGCCATTGATTATGTCGAATGGATATCCAATATTATACCAGTTTCAAAACATGACAAGTCCATTCGTGTTTGCACAGATTTTAGAGATCTTAATAAAGCATGCCCAAAAGATGATTTTCCACTTCCAAACATAGACATGATAGTGGACATGACCGTGGGTTATGAGATCTATTCATTCATGGATGATTTTTCTAGGTATAATCAAATCAAAATAGCTCCTAAAGACCAGGAAAAGATTGCATTCACTTGTGCATGGGGAACCTATTGCTAGAACGTTATGCCATTTGGATTAAAAAATGTAGGAGCTGCTTATCAAAGAGCTATGACAACTATCTTCCATGACATGATGCATAAGAATATGGAAGATTACATGGATGACACCTTGGAAAAATATAAAAAAAGGGATACACACCTAGGCGATTTGGAAGTCATTCTAGATCATATGGAACAGTTTCAACTGAGATTAAATCAAAAAAAGTGTGCAGTTGGAGTCACCTCTGGAAAACTTCTAGGATTTATCATTTCAACAAAAGGAATAGAGGTGGACCCAAAGAAAGTTCAAGCAATCTTGGATATGCCACCTCCCAAAAACATCAACCAAATGAGGAGTCTCCAGGGATGCCTTCAATCTATAAGGCAGTTTATTTCACAACTGGTTGATAGAGCTCAACCCTTTAATAAGACTTTACACAAAGGGGTTAAATGTGTTTGGAATGAAGATTGTCAGCAAAGCATAGACCAAATTAAGCAATACATGGCCAATCCTCCAATCTTAATGCCTCCTATCCCAGGAAAACCACTCATATTGTATGTGTCAGCAACATAATCTTCCTTGGGGGCATTATTGGCTCAACTTGATGATACTAGAAAAGAAAGAGCTATATATTACATCAGTCATTCTCTTGTGTCATATGAGGTCAATTACACTAGTATTGAAAAATATTGCCTTGCAGTCGTGTTCGCTTCCCAAAAGTTGTGACTTTACATGCTTGCGCATACAATACACCTCATTGCAAAGATTGACCCTCTCAAATATTTTCTTGGTAAGGTTGCTCTCACAGGTAGACTTGCTAAGTGGATGATGATCTTATTAGAATTTGACATAGAGTATGTTGAGCGTAAGGCTATAAAAGGACAAGCCATTGCAGACCAATTGGCTGATTTTCCAATTTGAGATAAAGCACCAATTCAAGTTGAATTTCCAGATGAGCACATAATGTACATGACTAGAAGAACATGGAAGATGTTCTATGATGGCTCTTTCATGAAAAATGGTTTAGGAGCAGGAGTGTTATTTGTTTCTCCTCGTGGGTACATGATTCCTAAGTCCTACAAACTATTATTCTCATGTACAAATGACATTGTTGAGTATGAGGCCTTGAAAAATGGATTAAAAATGGCTATAGAATGGAGAATCACAGAGCTACATATCTATGGGGATTCACAATTAATCATCAACCAAGTTAATGGAGAATACCAAACAAAGGATGAAAAATTGGTACCCTACAAGAAAATGGTTGATTCATTGAACGATATTTCACCTTTGTTACATTTCAACAAATCCCTAGAGAAGAGAATAAAGTAGCTAATGCTATGGCTACATTGGCTTCACTTCTTCAGCTAGAACAACATGAGTCTAGATTTGAATTCCTAGTGGAAGAGCTATGCTACCCAATCTATGACTCCCAAGAAAGCCAAGTTGTCTGTACCCTTGTTGGCCATGAGTCATCCCGCTATGGTGCCATTTACTCATATCTCCATGATGGCATTATTCCTAAAACCTTCTACCACTCTGAATGAAGAAACTTAACTCAAAATGCCTCTCGCCATACCCTTATCTCTGGTGATCTGTATAGGAGGGGTTTAGATGGGACACTTCTTAGGTGCTTGGAAAAGGATGAATTCGACCAAGCATTAGCTGACATTCACGAGGGCATTTGTGGAGGAAATTCCAATGGTCTTGCCATGGTTTGAAGGTTGCTTAGGGCTGGGTACTATTGGCCTACCATGCAGATAGATGCAGTAGCTTTTTCTCAATCATGCGAAAAGTATCAGAAACACGGTAACCTAATACATGCTCCAGGTAGGGAGCTTATTCCTTCTATTTCTCATTGGCCATTTCAGCGTTGGGCCTTTGACCTTGTTGGGCAGATTCATCCCAACTCATCAGGTGGACACAAATTCATCATCACTACTACTGAATACTTTACCAAATGGGTAGAAGCTGTTCCACTTTCTGTTGCCTCGGTCAAGATAGTTTCTTTGTTTATTTTGAACCATATCATCTGTTGGTATGGAGTGCCTTCTGAAATAATCACTGATAATGGAGGCCAATTTAAAAACAAGGACCTTAAACATCTCTACAAGAAGTTCAAGATAAAATAGCATTGGTCCTTCATTTACTTCCCACAAGGAAATGGACAAGCAGAGGCTTCAAATAAGACCATTCTCAAAATTCTCCATAGAACAGTTCACAAGAATGGTAGAGATTGACATCTATAGATAAATTTGGCCTTGTGGGCCTATAGAATGAGTATTCATACTCTAACAGGGGCTACTACTTTTTCCCTCACTTATGGTGCTGAAGCAGTGTTACCTTTAGAGGTGGAGATTCCTTCTCTTAAAGTTTCCCTTAAAGGTCTAGTGATAGATGAAGACTACCATGCCATGAGACTCTAAGAACTAGAACTTCTAGATGAAAAGTGTAAAGCATCATTTGATCACATGAGGGTCTACCAAAAGCGTATGTCCAAAGCATTCAACAAGAAGGTTCACCCTAGAGAATTTCAAGTGGGGGAGCTTGTCCTATGAGAAAACCCTAAGAATCAACAACATAGAGAGCGAAAGGGGAAATTCAAACCTAATTGGCTCAGAGCACACATTATTACTGCTGCTTTTGGGAGGGGTGCTTATTTACTATCTGATCTAGAGGGAGAACAGCTCCCTGATCCTATCAATGTCTTGCACCTAAAGAAGTTCTATCCATGATGCCTATTCTATCTGGGGGCATCTTTTGTACATATTTATTGATCTTGAAAAAATTCCAAAAAAATTCAAATATGATGCTGAAAAAATCCTAAAAAGCATATAAAGTCCTTAAAAAATACCAAAAAATAAAAAAATTCAAAAAATTCAAAAAAATAGAAAAAGTGCCTTGGTGAAAACCTGGAAACAAGCACCTTGGTAGCAAAAATACAAAAAAATTGAAAAATCAAAATCAAAAAAATCTCCACATGGTGAAAACCTAGAAACATGCGCTACTTGAGGCCTTTGCACCCTTGTTTCTTAGCATGTGTCCTCAACACTTAGCCTTTGTCCATCTTGCCTTGTCCTCATTGCCTTGGTTTGGAATTGGTCTTTGTCTTTATCTAGGGAGCATAACTGTATTAGCTTTGGTCTCTAGGATGTGTTGGTCTTTAGGACATCTTGCAAATGGTGTTTTTCAACACCAACCCCAACTTTTTTTTTCAACACTACCCTAGTGTCAAGTGTTTCTCAACACTTATCAAATATCCTACCCACAATCTAGCATGATATAGTATTTCGCACTAGCAGATGTGATACTCAAAGTTTGACTCTATGACCTACACACACGCACTTAAACACTCGACTCACTGAGACTTGTTTGACTTTATTTCTTTGTGTGCTATCTATGATGATTTCTTTGATGAGTGTTCTCTTCCTAATAGTTTTTGATGATGCCGAGCTAGAAGACTGGGGGCATGACGAAATGTTTTAATACCTTTTCTACTTGTGGGTATATTTTGTTGGTCCTAACTGTCATTAGCATTTATGCTTGTTCCACTTGACATTGGGGTTTACAAGGTATTATCCTTGACTATTTTCACAAGAGCATACTTATAGCCATCTTGACTTTCCTTGTGTCTCGATGCAAGTATAATCTTGCCATATTAAACTTAGGAAATCTCATTGCACTATTCATCTTGACTTATATGTCTTTGATGCCTAGGTGGGATTCCCACATATCTATCTGATATAGATCATATTTAGATTCACATAGTCATCCTAGTGTGTATTGTATGAACTTGTGATGCTACCAATAATGCTCGATGATGAATATTAGAGTCTAGAAAGCTTTGTGACCTTGCAAGTAAACCACTTTTCATAGTAGCTTGCATTTTTAGGTTCATGTTAGATTAGTTTTGCATCTTGCATACAGAGAGAGCTCTCCCTTTTCATCTTTTGTGGACTTGTCAGTCAACTACAATCACCTTTCCTTTTCTTGATCATGTCTTTCACTCCTTGTCTTTCACATCACGTCCTTTTCCTATCATCACAAGGGGTTAATCTTATCATCATATCTATATCAAAGAGATCATTTTCAAAAACATGAGTCTATATCATAAACATGACAACTAGACATACATCTATGAGAGAGATTATACATGAGCATATATATCATACATTTTGAGCAATATCACAAGATAATATAAAAATTGAAACATCCATCACAAGTGGGACAAGTACACAAGATATATCACAAATCCAGTAAATCTCATATATATAAATGTCATGATACAAATACAATGTGGGATCCAAAATATGGATAATGTCCCAAGATATGTCTCTATACATCTACCACCTAGACCTAAGACTAACTCACCCCATCACAAGGAGGTGGTGGTGGTGGAGGTGGTGCTGCTGCCCTGTCAGGTACCATGTCTGACATGCCTACCCTTTGAGAGTAGAGTGGTGCTCTCTATCCCTTAGGTACAACATGTATGTAGAGACCATGATAGTAAGTAGCTCATGCTACCTCCCTCTGAATCTCTGCTACATCTACCTGAGCTACCCTCTCCTACTGATCTAACTCAACTTGTAGATTAGTCAGCTACTAATCTCTTATGGCTATAGTAATCCGCAGTTGCTACATCTCCATCTTCAAAACTTGGATCCTTACCCTGAGATCCTCTCCTCCTCCCCCTACAGGTTGATCCTACCCAGCATCCACCCGTCAGTGAGATGGTCTCGCCAAGTCATCCCCCTCATCATCACAACCCTATCTTCATGACCATTTCTAGCCACCTGATCGAGATCCCTATCCTCTCTCTCTAACCCTCCCTCCATCTCCTCCATCCCCACCATCTCCATCATCTCCATCACCACCCTGTGCTGTGGGTTGTGCATCAGGTACAATAAACTATGGGAATGGAAACCTCCATCACTCTACCCTATAGGCTGCATCCACACCTGCATCTGCCATATCTAAGAGATAGTCCCATGACTCCCTACATATAGCTATGGTGTCCTGTACTACCTACTGGTAGTCCAGCATTGACATTTATCCATGTCCCTCCTCATCCCTAACCCGAGCATAGGTAGTGGTCTCTGTGGGCACCCTTTGTTGTCGCCCAAACTATCTCTAGACCTGAGTAATCATGAAGCACTCTACTATCTCAGAATGTTGACCTACTAGTGGCCGACTGCATAGCATATAACCTAGCTCCTACTCCCAATCACCCCATTGCTCACAAGCCCTTTATGGCCTTCACTGAAATGATGTGAGTTCATCCAGTAGTCTACGGTAATATGTCACATCTCCTCTATGTGGTTGTGAGAGGAATCTTATGTACCTATAGATTTAGGGGCATCTCCACTCCCTAGGATGTACATGTGGGTGCACAACGGTGATGTGCTCCCATGCCCATACCTATGCTAAGATCGCACCACATGCCCATGTCTTGCTCTCCCTATAAATAATCTCATGGAGGTCATGGTACATGTTAGCTAGAATGGCTGAACCCCATGCCATCCGTCATGGGTGTGCTATCAGATCTGCAACCAACCTACCCAAGCCCAATGGGAACCCTCTCTGGCTCCTATTAGTAATCAGTGCCTATGCTACTATAGAGCACACTATACACATAATTGGGAAATCCCTGCCAAACTCCTCCATCAACTAATCCCAACTGAGGTGTCTGTCAATGAAAGTGACATCCTGGAACATAGCCTGTATGACCTATCATCTGTCGGTCAGAACCTGATCATAGTATACCTATGCCAACAAAAAATCATGTCAGTTTCTATCATATGGAAACTTTACATCTATGAACATCTATAAACATGATTATACTCACTGGATCTCCGTGGCTAGGCACTCGAAGAATCTGATAGACATCCTCCAAGGTAATCATGGCCTCTCTAGTAGGTACATGAAAGGTGTTATGCTCATTGTGCCACTTCTCAGCCAATGTTGTCAATAGCCCATGATCTACCCAAATATGGGGCATCTATAGCAAGTACCCAAAGCCCATCTCCCCCAAGTCTGCTCATTTTGGATCATCAAGATCTTAGATACATCGTAACCCGATCACTCTCGGTGCTCTAATGAGGAGTGCTGAAAAGTTCTCTTGCAAGCCATAACCCCAAACTAGATGTTAGAGCATATCATGATGGATGTATAAAATCAATACAAAACATATTAAATGCAAACATTGTCTAGACCCATGTAATTTTGCTCAAAATTTAAAACATATGATATTTCCTATTTCACTAGTGTGATACTAATTTTTGATTAAGTATCGTATGATACTTTCCTCAATAGTAGTCTGATAATATCTTCAAGTGCGATATATCACATAGACTCGCACGATATTTCATCCAGTATTGTGCGATACTAGATTAAACATCGGTGTGATACTATTTGGTCCCACGAACTATCGCATGATGAATATTATCAAAGGGGTGCGATACTTAATAACTATCGTATGACATTTTGCACAAGTAAAATTTGAAATATTTTAAAATAATTAAAAACATGTTTTAAAATGACATAAATGTTCATTAATGACTCAAAAGGGTGAGTTTTTCTAAAAACATACCGGGGCACCATACTAAGGAGGTCAGTTGTGCAACTGGGCACGCTCAAAATGATGCTTGTGAACCTGAATCACTGCTTGCTGGGCCATTTTCTCTCTCTGAGCTCTAAAAATTTTCAAATCACAATAAGACATGATTTTGAAAATGACCTTTTTACCCCCTTTTATAGCATTTTGACTTTTTGACCTAATTTTAAAACATCTCAGAATTACACGAAAATTGTACCCCTGGCTAATTTTGATGTCTTGGATCCATTTTCAGGATTGAAATCAAAATCTGAGTTCATCTTGATAGTTAAAATCACATTTCAAAACCTTCTTTTGTGCAATTCGTTGACCATTTGAGGCTTGATCCTTCGATCTTTGTTGGGGCATCTTTATTTCTTCATCCCCATCTCTTTCAACCTTCTAGTCTTTCATTCATTTTCATTCGATTCATCTCTCTGATGTTTGACTTCATCTTTATCCTATATCTTTCTCAGTCAAACCTAGTCAAACTGGGGCATGTCTTCACTGCTTGATGGTTATCCTATCATCTTTCATCTTTGATTGTGATTTCTAGTGATTTGATCAAATTTATCAATTTGCTATTTTCCTCTACCTGATTTCAATTTTGATTCTGAGGGGGCAGTACCTATCAGCTTCAATCATTGATTCAGCTTTATCAATCAAACCTTGCTTGAGATTCTTATCTCTTATTTGAGACTTGACGATCTCATATCCACAAGTGTGTTGGTCTTGTCTTTCAGCTTATCTTTGTCCTGATGTGTTCCCATCTGTCGAACACACATCTAGGTTGTTTTGTGATCCCAAATCGATGTCACATTTCAATTCCATTATTTGACCACGTGTGATCCCAAATCGATCTCACATTAGTCAAAGAGGGGCAAATGTATGCACCCTAAAATGGTCACCTAGACTTTGGGCCCCCATTCAACAATTTATCAAATCCTTGAATCAATATTTTCAAAAATCAACATTTTTCAATTATATCAATTTCCTTTATCAAATCCTATTTCTATAATTTATTCGATTATTTTCTATGGGCTAACCATTTTATCCTAAGTCTTTATTTATTTAAAAAAAATTTCCTCCCTTTTTATTAAATAAAAAGCCCCCACTTTCCTCTTATCTTAAGTTGCATAAATAAATAAAGAGGAGAAAAGCCCTTTTTGTCTCACATGAGGCTCAAAAGTCAACACTTCTTTCTCATTGGAGGAAACTTGTGCACATGGATTGCTCCCTCTTTCAAACTCCACCCTTGATTAAATCTTTTTCCTCTTAATCTCCATCGTCTATTGATTCTCATTTCTTATAAAAGAAGAGCTCTCTTCTCATTCTAGGATCCCAACTTTGAATACTAATCTTATGCTGGAGGATTTCTTGGAGACTTTGGAGCTTTTGGAGATCTTCATGCATTTAACTTTCATTCTTGCATTCTTAGCTTAAGCTTTCATGGCATCTAGCTTAGTTTGGTTTATGCTTTAGATTAGCTCACATAGTTTAATTAGCAAGGATTTGTAATACTTTCATCTTTTATTTCCATAGCTTAGCTTGCATCTTCATTCTTAGCATCGTTTCATTGCATTTCCATTGTTGATTCTTGAGGATATTGGCATTCTTTCCCTTTTCTCTATGAATCTCCCATTGTGTGGTTTACTAGCAAGGTTGCATGCTTCAATAGCTCTAGCTGAGAGCACCATCAACATCCTTGTGACTCCATGCCTAGGGAGCTCTAGGTCACTTTCTCAAGGTTTCCCATTCATGGATTCTCTTGGAAGTAATGACTTGGAGAAGTGCACTATTTAGTGTGTATAGGAAGAACATAGGGTTCATCCCCAACTGGCTCAAACCATCTTGTATTAATCATTGGAAATCTATTGTCATGTTTAATAACAGTTCTATTAGGATCATTTTGATTAAGTCATAGCTTATACCATCTGATGACAAAGAGAACTAATTTGAAGGAATTAAATTCACACTCAAGTATCTCATCCAAAATGCCATAGTATCAATTTTCATACTCTTGAGGATGTAAGTCATTTCTATATAAAATATTAGTCACCTGAAAGACTACACTTATCCCAGAATCATAAGTTTTCTTTGTGTCATCCAACTTTTTTGATGCAAAATTTATGACCATTGCAAAACATAGCCTTGTGGTGTTTGACTTGAAAAAATATGTAAAACATGTATAAATTAATGCATCGAGAGTTCATAAACGTATGAGTGATTAACAAATTTATACATACCTAGAAATCTTTTAAACCATGTGCTAAATCTATTTTCCTTTGCGTAACATTTGGATCTCCGTTACGATGAGCTTCATTAACCAAAGAAGACACATCTTTCCATGTTAATGTGTGACCTAAATGATGACATCATTCAATTCATTTCATCATCCAATCTTGATTGTTTGCAATATACAAATGTATTGCATCCCATTCTCGAGAAGCTATACAAAAAATGAATAGATGACTTACAACCGATTAATTTTGAAGATTAAGAATTAATTAATAGCTACAATAACATCTTATAATTTATTACCTCTCACTTTCCTCATTCTACCTTTCCCCACCAAGTACTCCCCTTCGAATTTTCTAATGGTGTCGAAATCCCAAATGCAATCTATATGAATCTTTGCTGCAAACTTAGGAAGATATTCAGTAACATACACCATAGTCTAGTATACCATATATCCCTCCATCATAGAACCCTCAAGACGTGCTCTTTTCCTAACCAAAGCTTTCAAAAATTTTAGGTGCCTCTCAACCATCCACATTGACTGAGTGTGTATGGGTCGACACATTTCAATCTCCTCAACTTGGTGTATGAGGTAGTGTTCTTGTGCATTGAAAAAGGTTGAAGGTAGACACTTTTGCATTTCACACATTAGATGAGAAATTTTTCTCTTCCAGTATTTTATATCTGCTCTATGGATTTCTTTAGATGACAACCACCTACAAGATATTCAAGACACAAAAATATATAAACATGAGACTTTACAATATATATATACAACAAATTGAATAGATATCATTGCTTACCTCGTGTATTTTTCAAGATCATATGTCACTTGTTTGATGTTATTGTCAAAGTTCTCTGGGAGAGATAGGGGTAGCATGTACTACAATAATTATAAAAATAATCATGTCATTCTTTTCTCATATAATACAATGAGAAGTACATGCAGTTTACAAATATATTATAAATACAAAAGAACATGACTTACCTTGATGAAGGTATTCCAATCATGCATTTTCAACCATGGCCCAAATTCACTTTTCTTTGATATGGTATTGCTTATGTTTGCAGCAAATCCTATGGGAAATCAAATTTTTCGTATGACTTCATTTATGGAATCACTTTTTTGTTCTGTTAATAACCAAGGAAGGGCACTTGTATTAATCCATTCTCCATTTCTATTTGATTCAATAAAAAATTTTATTGCATGATTGGATTCATGAATGTCACTACAAATTTTGACAATTTTTTCTTTGTCACACCTTCCATCCAATATCTTCCACAATGTCTCTATTACATTCTTTCCAATATGCATAGTATCAAACAAATGCACAATTTGTAGCTACTCGTAGTAGGGCAACCTACTAAATTGTCTAGGATAACTCTTTAGTCCCTTTGGAAGGTCCTCAGTAGTGTTGCCTTGACAACATTCACAATCATCAATCACATAATCAGCAAACAAAATATAATAAAAATATACAAATTCCAAACATAAACCGTTAGGTAGAATGGTAGTACCTTGATGATTAATTCTATTATATTCCAACTTCCATAGGCGAGGTGTCATTCTTTGTGGCTTAGATGTAGTCTCTTCTTTCCCATTGAAAAGATGTTTTTTCAGTAATTTGATAGTTATGATTTTTGTGGAGAAAGTGTCTATGCTAATCAAACACCTGCTTTCCTAAACTTTTTGAATGATGAGATTTCATCTTTGGACCACAAACTAGATATGCAAATTTTCCCTTTGTTTGAAGACCTACAAGGTAATGATACAATTGGATTAAATATGTTAATTTTTATTTTTATAATTATCATGTGCAACTTGAATTCACCATAACATACTAGAAAAATGTGTTAGCCCTGGGGCATCATGTATTGTCCATACAAGCATTGCATGGAATTGAAATTGTCTGTCTCCTATTGGTCTAGAGATGTCATACATAGTGACACCTTTCCATAACTCCACCAACTCGTCGATAAGAGGCTCAATATATACATTCATATCTTTAACTTGGTATTTACCTAGTTGAATGAACAACAACATTACATAATTATTGTGACCATTTTACTACAAGATTTATAATTACATGCAGATAACTATTAAATGATCAAATATCTGGAACAATCATTTCCAACATAATGTGCTCCCTCTTTATTGACATCCATGGAAGAATTTTATTGTTGATGAAAAAAATAGGCCAAACAGAGTAAACAGATCTTAGCTCTCCAAATGGATTGACACCATCCACTGCCATTGAAACCTTAAGATTTCGAGGTTCTTCGATATAGTGCAGCCACTTTTCCTCTATGTCCTTAAATACAGAACCATCCGTAGGCATTTGAATAATGTCATCTCAACTCCTATTGTGTGCATGGTAATCCATAAATTGTGCCAAGCTACTACACCTGAATAATCTTTGCAAACATGGTATAATGGGGATGTAACGAAGAACCTTGTGAGGCACCTTTTTGTTATTTGATCTGTTCGATATCTACTCATATGAAATTCAAGGAATTCTATTACAAATTCATGTTCTTTATGATAAATAATATGATCATTGGGACAAGCATCTATTGCTTGATACTCTATTCCAATATCTTTCATAGTGGCACATAATTCTCAGTATGAGTGAGGGAGAATATTTGATGGTGGTAACAAGAACTCACCTATCAATCTATAGAAACAAATATAAGTTGTTAATATTAACAATATTTATGGTACATGTTTCACCATTTAATAACTATAATGACATATATGGCATACCTTAACATACATGACA
This sequence comes from Chamaecyparis obtusa, assembly GCA_027943335.1. Classification (NCBI taxonomy): domain Eukaryota; kingdom Viridiplantae; phylum Streptophyta; class Pinopsida; order Cupressales; family Cupressaceae; genus Chamaecyparis; species Chamaecyparis obtusa. The sequence continues at coordinate 869,432 of BSBK01003210.1, forward strand.
TTGTTGTGTTGGATAAACCATTCATAACCTTCAAGTTCAACAATAACAATATAGCAAAAAGAAGAGTTGTTTGGGAGCCTTCGTAAAGGGGCATGGCTGCCTTCTCAAGTAGAGGTATATCATGGATGACATCAACATCATCCTAATCATCATCATCAGTTGCATCAATACCAAATGTGTCATGGATCAATGTATTAGTACCATCATCTGGCGCATCATTGTCATCTTCTATGGGATTATAATCTTCAGCTTCAATATTCGCACCTCCACAATCCTCCACTTCCAAAGCCATATTCTCAATATTCAAACCTCCATGGTCCATATCACATACTCCCCTAGGGAGGTCGACCTATATAAAAATGATGAACATAAATAAACCATGATAATGATCTCATCATCAAGTGTATTTCATATATATATTAATTGTTAAATAAATATAATGAAAAACTTACCAATTCATGATAATCAAACCCTCCTTCAATGTGACCATTATCCCTACAATGTCTCTTAGCTGTTTTGATTAGCAATCTTCTAGTGTTTAAGTCCTTACAAATATTGCAGGGACAATAACATTTTCCATCGCCTTTTCTTTTAAAGTTCAACCACAATCTATTGATTGCATCCCCATTACCTTCTTCACTTGGATTGTCTGACATGATCCTTCTTCACTTAGATTATCTATAACCTAATTATATATAGAAATTGAAAACTTAGTTATGAAATGATGTTGTAGTATAGTATACCAAATTGAAACACTTCTATTATTGTAGTCTTCTACCTCAAACTCTTTCCTATTGTGGCAAGAAAGAAAGATATTCAAATAATATAGTAGTTTGTAAATCAAAATAAAATGGAGGCAAGTTGTTGATTGAGGGTGTAGGGAACAACACCCATTAGTACTTTTATCGAATTGTAAATTTCAATTTTGAACCATTTTGTGAACATAGAACATGGATGTAATCTCAGAAAATAACAAAACGTAGACACGACAGATTACTTATTTTGTTATTCTACATTACTTACTATTTGAGTGCATGTTCCACTTGCAACTTGATCAAGTCTTGTTTGGTGCTTCAATTTTGTGTTCATTATCCTGTAGAAGTACATAGTTTTGTATTTGCCCAATATGTTATTCAAAAAACAACAATAGAATAAAATACTTGTTGAGAAAGATCATCATAGGAGTATCAAAAACTCAAGATCCAAAGGTAACACAACATTATAAGACTCTTACATTCAACCTTCAACTCATGCACCTAATAAATAGGAGAAAAAATATATGAAATTGAAAAATTTAACTAATGAATTGTGTTATTCTTCTCATCTTAATCAACCAAATTTATATGAGATTCTAAAGAAGGCCTCACTCTTAATTAGCCAAATCTTCCTTGTACCACACAAAAAAACTGTGTGATAACTATGTCTACTCCAACCTTAATTGTTTAATAATTCATCATATCAAATAAAGTATGTTTAAGAATTGTTGGGACTGGTCCTTTGGCGTGTATTAAATAGAATAAATTTTTTAGCATATTATTAGCACTCTATTTCTTTGTTGTAAACATGCCATTGGTTCAATTTTGTAAAAAAAAATTGTGTTAGATGCATTTAAAATTATCTTCATTGTCTTCTGATTGTCTAAATGCTCCTTTATTTGTCAGCCAATTAATACATGCTACTATATAAAGAAGACAATTAGAACACCATGAAGATTTGTCTGACAAAAATGAATACACTAAACTGAACCAATGGCATGTTTACAAAAATTATCGTAACTTGCAAGCAAAAATGAAAAAATGGTATGTTTATAATACATTAAGAGGAGGCCTTCTTTAGAATCTCATGAGTTTTGTAGTACTTATGCAACGTATTGTGAGTTTGAAGAGAGTTTGTGCCATGTGTGATAGAACCTACTTTATCTAATATGGTGCATTGTTAAACAAATTAAGGGTAGAGTAGTTATTACTTAGTTTTTTGTGGGGGACAATGAAGATTTGTCTGACAAATAGCAGGTCTTCTTTAGTATTTCATGAATTTTTACCACATATACTATTTCAAGCCTTTGAGTCTTGGAGAAGAAGAATGGTGTAAGTTGAATAGATCAGAGTGAATGGGGTGTTGAAACATGGTGAATAGACCATGATGAGATGATACTTGATGTCGTGACTAAGTTTCCCTCACAAACAGCGCATAGACTGGTTTTACTAAGTTTCCTTTCTTTATTTTGAGGTTTCCTTTCTCTGTCGTAGGGGTACAGTCAGAGGGTTCATTGAAAAAATGATCTTTCGAATAGTTACTATGAATATGAATGATTTTATATAGCATATTGCTCATTTTAATTGAAGTTTGGAATAGCTTGTGCAAGGGTGAAACTAGTTTTGATTGTTTTGGTCGTGACTGTTCCTCTACACAGTAAGGAAATGTAACTATCTAATGATTATATGTAATGTTGAATAGATTAAATAATTTATTCTTGGTAAAAGTGAATGGAAGGAATAGTGTTGGTGTTAGGTTTCATTTATTATTGAATTCAGTTGTTTCCAAGATGTGTTGAGGAGTTTGCTCCTTGTTTAATGTTAAATGTTCCTGCACAATCCACTCATACAATAGTGAAATTCTATGTGGAAGGGATGGTTGATAGTTTTCCTTGAGGGAAGGGGGATTTTGAAAGACTTGTTATCATTGTATTATGTATTTCCAATATGTTTGGATGCAGGGCAAACTAGGAGAATGAAGGATCACTCACTGATTGCATGATAACCCAGTTTTGAAGGGTCACTGGAAGAGGGGAATGAAGGATCACTCACTGATTATATGATAACCCCACAAAGCATTCTTTCCTTTAAGTTTCCACAATATCTCAAAGTATGATCATTATTCTTTACTTTCTTCTATATGTTATTCTTTCTATGGTTTTGTTATCTCAGAAATATATAAAAAAGATTGCAGATGTGCATATAAAAGTAAAATGTTGTCCTTCAATTGTTCCACATTGAAGCATTTCCTCTTCGAAGTATTCTCTTCATTTGTACAATATCTGTAAAAAATGGTTCCCATATTTCTTCAAGATCTATTTTAATCTTTATATTTCAATTTTGATTAGATTTGACCAATAGTTGATTTCATTAGTATTTTATAGCATATACTCCTAATGTGAAATGTGGAGAGAAAGAAAGAGACACACTAGGTATGAATTACACGATATACCCATCATCACTTAGCACTTAAATAAAAAATTATGGACAAGGAACAACCCCCTAACCTCTGGATGTTTGTTTCATGTTGGCCTCTTATTATATGCAAAGGTAGGCCTATCTTAGGCTAACAACCATAGTGTAGGGGCCATAAATTATGGATCCCAAAATAGTGCACACTTGTATTAAATTAGGTTCACTATACTACAAGGGAATGGAAATCATGCAATAGTGCCTCATGGGGATGGAAGCAACCCTTCACCAAGAAGATGATTGTGTCTGCAATATTTACTAGAGGCAAAGAATATAATTTCATTCCAGCAATTACTCTTAGAAGATAATGGCACCCAAAAAACACTTGGAAAAGATAGCACTCACTATATCTTTTATCACTCTTTTAAAGCTGGGACAATAAATCTCAAAGATTGATCAACGAATTCTTGAACACAAAGAACCATTGACAGATATGATTCATGTGTACAATAGCCAACAACCAGTTGTTCCAATCATGGTGTCCAATAATTATGTTAGAAAAAGCATCTACAAATCCCTTACACAACCATAATAGATTCAAACCATGAACTATAAGAACCTAACAATGGGACTAACAAAGATACAGCCTAAACAAATCTTGATCATATTCCACCCTATTGTAAGGCCCAAGAAGTAACTCTATCTTAAAGCTACACATTCCTCTAGATGAAGCTCAAAGGTTAGGTAGCTGAAGCATAGCAATACTTGAATGAATATAGGAATAATTTGATGTACAATCATTTGCTAGCTTGGTTTGTGGGTTTTCCACATAATATTTTCCCTTTAACCACATTTATAGTTTGAGAAAATTAGAAAAAATTGTTTCAGATTTATATTATCCTTTTGAACTAGCACACTGCCATCAAAATGCATAATCATTGGTCATCTCAAGAAAATTCCTATTGATTAGTAGGATATCCTTATAAAAATTTGATGCATGGATTTCTTGTGAATTATTGACTGCTATGTATCCTACATGTATGGAAGGAATAGTGTTGGTGTTAGGTTTCATTTATTATTGAATTCAATAGTTTCCAAGATGTGTTGAGGAGTTTTCTCCTTGTTTAATGTTAACTGTTCCTGCACAATCCACTCATAAAATAGTGAAATGCTATGTGGAAGGGATGGTTGATAGTGTTCCTTGAGGGAAGGGGGATTGTGAAAGATTTTTTATCATTGTATTGTGTATTTCCAATATGTTTGGATGTAGGGCAGACCAGGAGAATGAAGGATCACTCACTGATTGCATGATAACCCGGTTTTGAAGGGTCACTGGTTGAGGGGACAATTAAGGTTTGGATGATTGCGCCATTGGAGGACCCTATTTCTTTGTATTACTTTCTATTCAAATTGGATGCATGGATTTCTTGTGAATTATCGGCTGCTATGTATTGTTAGGATTAACAAGGCAAAAATAACAATTACATGCAAATATAACCAATATTAGAAAACAATAAACCACACAAAAGAGAACACAAGACACAAAGATTTAACGTGGTTCACCCAATCTCTAGGCTACGTCCACCAACAATGAGTCCAATATTTTATTATCCAATGATTACAACCTGATTACAATCTGTAATCCCTTATAGCTCAATTCTACCACAAGTACTAAAATCATACATTATGAAATATCTAACCCTAAGCCATATTATACAATATTTTTCTACTTTAGGGTTACAATGAGTTACAATCATGTCATCCCAAAAATAGCCAAAAATATGTATAGTACTTTCTTGGAATAGTACTTTCCTGATCAGTCACCACAAGCTAACATGTATCCTGCAACTGCATCCGTAAATCTGCATATACTTCTCTAGGGTTGTAAGCCACTTAGGGATCAAAATAGAAAGACTAAATCAAAATCAATCTTTGTCCTATTTCCTTTTAACAAAGTCTCAACTATCAATGATAAAATACATTTGATGCCCTAAGCTATCAAATATACAAATGGCACCTAGCTAGAAGCTCACGGGCTGTCCATTTGATAACCATAGTCAACATTTCAAAAAAATGGATATTCTTGAGCACAAGCACCAATAACATCAAATAATAGAGTTAAGGCATGGGCTAGGGAACAACACCAGTAGAATGCGGTCATTTTAGAGAGCATTCATGATCAAATAAAATTCAATGCATTCGAATATGATGCCAAAGGCTCGAAAGATGAAGAAATCACATACCTTTTCCTGTGCATAGCTTTCGCTCCTTCTCTTGCTCCTTCTCTATCCAATCTAAATAAAAATGATGAGGCCATTTCACTTTTTTTTTTCATCTATACCCTGAATTTGTCATAATTCTGATGGTCAATTAAAAACCCATTGGAATACCAACACCATCGGGGCCTATTACAAAAAAAAACACCAAATTCGTAATAAAAAATTACCCATCGGAAGATTCTGTCAAAATTTGGCCCCAAATATAGTAGTGATTCCTGATTCTTGGTAGGTGTTAACCAATGAGGTGCCTTATTCGGTAAACTAGCTCCAGGAATTAGATCCATGCAATGATCAATACTTCTTTTCGGTGGTAAACCATTAGGTACAATATCAAAAATGATATCACTATACTCAGTGAGTAACTTATCAATCTCCTCAGGAACACTATCCTCTTTTTTCTTACTTGGTTTATTAGGAATCACAACAAAACATACATAATTCCTTTTCAAATCCTTAACAAATTTTCTTCCTTCCATCAAGCAAACTTTCATAGATGTGCAAATATTACTAACAGGTTCTTCCATCAAAGGTAACAAGATTTGTTTTCTTCCATCAACCACAATAGTATACTTATGCAATCTCCCATCATATATAGCATGTCTATCATATTGCCAAAGTCTACCCAAAAAAATATGACAATAATCCATAGGCATGATAACACACAACACCTTATCATAGTACTTTCCAATCTTCAAATTCACATAACACTTACCAAGAGTGTATGCTCATCTTTGATCCATGAAATCTAATAGGGCTTTGGATGTTCTAACCTCTTCAACTACAACTTTGTGACCATTTCCTCAAATGCTAGATTCTCTGAGCTACCACTGTCAATGATGACCTTCCAAACTTTGTCAGAAACTCTACATTTGGTCTTGAACAAAATTTTCCTTACCGGGTCTTCCTTTTTACCTTCATTCCATAGTGCTCATCTTACCATCAGGTTACTTTCCTTCTTAGGTTCATTTGGTGTCTCTTCTTGCACCAAAGCATTTCTACTGCTACCAACCTTCTTACTAGCATGTGTACATTCAAAAGATCTATGTCCTTCTCCATAATTGTAACAAGTTCCTCAAAAATTATCTCTTCTATAACCACCTTGGTAGTTATTGCCTCTACCTCTAGATGAGCTTTCACCTTTTCACTCAGTCTTGCCTTTGTCTAGATTTGTCTTTTTAGGTTTAGATCTACCATCTTCACCATTAGATCTACCTCTTCCTCTAGGGTATCTACCACCTCAACCTCTTTGTCTCTATTCATGTCTTTTGTTCAACTTCTCCTCATCTTTCAATGCAAATTGATAAGCCTCTTCAATGTTCTCCAACTTGACCAAAATGATTTCCTCTTGGATGGAAACCCTCAAACCATTCAGGTATCTAGCAATTCTTTCCACATCATCCTCATCATGTCCAAATCTGATATCTAATCTATATAATTCCTCAGTATAATCCTTTACCAAGCTATTTTTTTTCCTTAGACTTTGCATAGGCCTAACTAGCTTAATCTAATAATCATAAGGTAAGAAATTTCCTTTCAATTTATTCACCATTTTATTCCATACCTTGATCTTGTCTTTGCCTTTCTTTTTCCGATCCAACTGCAGATGCTCCCACCACAAGGATGCATGACCTTTCAACTTTGTGCCTGCAATTTTCACCTTCTTTTCTTCAGATACATTTTCATACTCAAAATAATTTTCCATCTCAGTGGTCCAGTCCATGAACTCATTAGAATCAAATTTCCCTCTATATTCAGGAGGATTAAAATGTGGTGTCAACTTCAAGCTTGTCAAAGCCTTAAAAAATATTTCCTCACCCTGATCCATCATAGGTGTAGGTTCTACCTCACCTTGTTCTACTTCAATTTCATCATCATTAACATCCTCAAGATATCTTCATCTTCTTTGGGGTGTCTCAATAGCTTCAACTCTAGCAGCAAGTTGTCTCAACATGCCTGCCAATCCCGGATCCACTTCTCACCTCCCACAAACCATCTTGAAAACCCCTTGCAATTGTAGGTTAGATCACAATCTATAACCACCCCACAACAATTCAACTAGAGCTTCACAAGAAGGAACCTACAAACCTAGATCTACGAACCTAGATCCAGATCTCACCTCACTCTGATACCACCTAATGCAAGAAGGGAGATGAAGGGGCCAAAATAGTGGCACACCCTACCAAGAATACCCTTTCTCAACTACACATGGAAGCCAAACACAACACAGTGAGAGAGAGAAAGCATGATCATTCATATATTTTCATCAAATAGATTGATACATGCCGGGCTATAAGGCCTTCTTGGCTATGGCTAGATATTAAAATGAATTATAGAAGTCCTCCAACATGCAAGGATCTGACAACAATCTCCAATCTAATATCTTCTATCTTCTATCTAAAAGTGACTCCCTAAACTCTAACCAAATATCTATACTTATACAAGAGGCAACCGAACTGAGTTGGCCTTCAGATCCATAATCAATGGAAGGAACAGTCAGATCTAGGACCATACGCTTCCCAATGATGGATACCAACATTAAATCTGTGACCCATAATCAATGCACAATTTGGCTTCAACAAAAACTCAAAATAAACCCATCGGTAAAAAAGGGTTACCAAGCACCAGAAAAGCATCACCGAGTGCCAAGGAAATTCACCGAGCGCTGAAGAGATAATCGAACAACACCAAAAAACATAGGAAACCAAGCAATGCTAAACCAACTCAGTCAAAGCAGGAACTAAGCAACACAAACAAACTCAAATATGTTTTGGTGACACAGGATTGCCAAGGACCCGAGATGCTCCTGCATCAAATCCTCAAGATTTTCTTATTTATGTTTTATTCTTGCATCCTTGTTAAGGATTTTGAGGGGAACATAAATAAGGTATCTTGCTTTATTTTTATTTTTTTAGGGGGCCTACCTAGAGAAGTGGTCACTCTAGGGGATGACCTCAACTCCTATTTTTCGGTGGAGTATAAATAGTGAGGCTTGGATCTAAAGATAGGCCTCTTGGAAGTATAATATTGTCAATCTTAGCTAATCCCCAAGAAAATTTATGCCTTTGGGAAGTGAAGGTGGAGATTGGGTTACTGTTTCCTTCTAAATGTTTGGTAGTATTCTTTTTTATCTATAGATTTGGGCCTCACGTACCTTGCGTATATCAAAGACACCCCTTAGTTGAGCTTGTACATCTTAGTTAAAACCTAAATAAGTTGTTGGTGTGTTTGATGTGTTTGAATATTTAAAACCTTCCTCAACTGAAACAAAAGGGGGCACATCAACCAAATTGAGCCTTAGGAATTTTGTCTTCTAAATTGTGTCTTTTGCATTTTTAAATTAAAATTTTTAAAAAAAATTTATAAAAATTTAAAAAATCCAAAAAAAATTAAAAACTCAAAAATTTAAAAAAAAAACAAAACAAAACATTTCAAGTACAACAAAAATATTTTTGTCAACTTTACTTCCAAATCAAGCTTTCCACATGATCTTTAAATCAACTTTTCTATCCATCAGCAATCTCATCATCATCATACCTCTTATGCTAATCACATTTTTAATCCTTCCAATCATTCCTCCAATCTTAATCTTCCCTAATCATTCTAATCATTATCTCCTAATTGTCAAGAACATTCTTAGTCATCTCCCTAATCTAATTCAATCACCCACAATCTTCCTTTCATCCTAATCATCTTAATCCTCTTTCATCTTCAACATCTTATCTTGGTCATCCATAATAACCTCCTAATCATTATTAATCCATCATTTAGGACCCTAAACCAAATCAATTTTCATAATCAAGTCAAGGTCCTAATAATAATCTTAATCATGTCACATCTTCCTAATCATTCAACTTTCTTAATCCAATCTCATCATTTCATCTTCCTTCTCATCTAATCACATCATCATCATCCTAATCCAATTCACTTGTCAACTTCATTCTAACCAAGTGCTAATTCAATCCATATATCCCCTATCATCCAAATCAATCACATCATCCATTCAAATTATCTTCAAACATCCCTAATATATACTTCCACTTCATCCATTCTTAATCCAAGTCTTATCCACACCATCTTCTAATCTTCCACTTTTGGTTTAGGAGCACCATAATCATCTTTGGTCTTTAATCATCATCCAAGTCAAATCAAATCCAACTTTGAGGCCCTTTCCTCACAAACCCAAATCAAAATCAAATAAAATTGATCAAAATTCTTGAGGTCCTACCCTCTAAATCAATCAAATTCATTATCCAATCATATCAAAATCCTTGAGGCCCTGCCCTTTTAAATCAAAATCCAAACTTGCTCCTAGTCTTAAGTTCATATTTCATCTGTCATCAAATATTTCACTCTTAATTAAAATCTTCCTCTACATCATCTTCCTCTAATCCTATCCAAAATCTCTAATTCAAACATCATGAATATGGATTGGTTTCACAAAATGGTTGAGGACTTAAAAGTGCCAAATCCTAATCTTGAAACTATACCTCAAATCCAACCCACCTACCAAATCAATCCTCAATACATCATATCTATTCCCAATCCATCTTCTGTTTCTTATCCTTCCTCTAGCTTTGACAAGGAAAATCCACCTCATTATCCTTCATCCACACACAATTCCTTCCATCACCCCCATAATGCATCTAACATACCCAATCTTGCCCAAGAGATTGAAGAACTTAGAAATACCATTCTAAGATTGAAAAATGAGCATCAAAAGAAAACCTTTGAAGACATATGTCCTCCCGTAGTTATCCAAATCCATAATTCCCATCTCCCATACTATCCCCATTCTCCACCTAATCTCCCATACTTTGAGCTTAATGTCTAAAACCCTAATCTAAATCCCCTACCTAACCTTTAATCCTAGCCACTCATTTTGTTGCCTCTTAATCTCCATCATCCAATCATTTTGCAATCTCTATAAAAGAAGGCATCTTTCTCATTTTTACGCTAATAAGAGTCTTGCAAGCATAATCATTAAGCATTCTAGAAATGTAGCATTTCAATTTCTTAGCATAGCTTATTTGCATCTTCATTCTTAGTTTAGATTTCAATTCTTGCATCATAGATTAACTTTGATTTCATAGCATAGTTTGAATCTTGCATTCTCATTCATAGTTAGTTTTCATTTCATTTCTTGTTAAAAAAAAATCAAAATATAGTGCATCATTTTTTTTGTGCACTATCTTCTTCATAGATCTTGCACTTGCATATCATTGTAAGATTTGGGGCAAGTTTCTCATACTTGTCTTCAAAACCATCATCTTTCATTTCATAGTTTTTCATTTAGGTTGCATTTCATTTGTGTTGGGAGAGCATACCCACAATAATATTGAAGAGAAAATCAAACAAGGTTATTGGGTTCCCTTGTTTTAGCTCATTAAGGTTGTGGTGAAAATTACTTATTTTGTTGCATTTGAAATTACTAACATCTAATGTGATTGTTTGGTGTTTTGGTATTTTTTTATTTGCAGAAAATAGGTCTATATTTTTCATTTCATACAAAAGGTTTCACTCTCAACTCTGAATGTCCCTTCAATTGCTTATGTCTTCAATTTTCTACTCAACATGATTTATGTTAGAAGTTTTCATGCTTTAAGGACATGTCCCTTCAATAACTAAATAGTCTTCATACATGTATATACACATGACAAGAAGTAGTTAATTAAAACATTTGTTTCTTTTCTTCTTTTCCTTTCTCTTTTGATCTTTGCACATGGTTCTTGATGTATAAAAACTAGTGATAGGGGTAAGTTATAGATACCTCATTGTCAGTCATTAGTGATTGACCCTCTTCCCCACTATATTTTGTAGGTACATTCAAAGATGTGGGACGTAGGTCTTCATCAACACCTCAAAGATGTTGTAGTCCTCCGTTATCAAGCAATGGAGGATTTGTCTCCTACTCCTCTTATTCTTTTCTATACATTCAAAAATGTATTTATCTTTTAGATTATCTATTTATTGGCTCCCATGGCATGTGTGGAATCTAATTATATTGCATTTCCTTCTCATTCATTCTATTAATGACAAGTATACAAGATGGTTCATTGTATTTTTTAAATAGAACTATGTGATATTCAAATGCAATCAGTTCTTCATTGAGATGTACATATCTTTTCTTGATGACTGAAAATGACTAAAATTACCTTTCTTTTATGCACGTGTACTTTTCCTTCTTTGTAATGAATCAATTATAAAACACTTAAGCACTTTTCATAGTATTGGAGGCATCACACTTTTGTAAATCAGATTGTTGAGTTTTGCAATTACTTTTGGCATTTAAATAAATGACAAAATTGTTAGAATGATTTTAGAATAACTGAGAGGGGGGTGAATCAGTTTCCTTAGGTCCAAATGTACTAATTCAACTTTCTAGCTCTTCAATAATCTCAAATCTAATCAGCTTTCAACTCGATCTCTATAGCATATACCGATAACATAAAACTTGTAGTCCATTGTCCTAAAGTAATTAACTTGTAGAATATAAAACTTTTAACATCGTAACATTCACACAAGTATAACACCGAGATTTATAGCGGAAACCCAATTTGGGAAAAACCACTTGTAATGTGATACTAATTTTTAATCTTCTAAAGTGAGCTCTGTGAGAAGACAACTTGGTTAAAGGTTTACAATACACAGTGTTAGGTATGACTTGGTTAAAGGATTGAATAACCCTATTAAGAGTGGCCTTGTTAGAGGGCTTAAGAACATTCCATCAGAATGTCACCTTGATTAAAGGATTTATACAATGACTGTTAGGTCAACCTTGATTTAAGGATTTAAATTGATACAATGATTAGAAAGTAACAATAGGTTCTGATCTGAAAAATATACAACTCACTTTGCAAATACACATTCACTTCACACATAAGTTGATTTACTAATTGACCTTCATTTCCATCTCCATCTATGATCTTCTCAGAATTCTCCTCAAGAAATCACCACAACTCCATTCAACTCTTCACAACTTCACTTTAGCCTTCTTCTTATACTCATCAGTCAATAACATCAACCTCTTCTCTATGTTCTATAACCTCACAATTAGGTTATCCTTATACCTCCTTGATCAGGTAGATTAATCTTTTGCCACTTAATCTCTTCCATAGATCTTAGGTTTAGGTAAGATTCATCGAATCCTTCCATCGTTATGTTCTCCTTCTTTTTCTTCTAGATACATCTCTAAACATCTCTTTGAATCCATAATAAAATGGTTAACCATGCATTAAATGCTTCATACCTTTCATTAATAATGCCAACACATTTTACATATCCCAAGAATTCAACTATTTTAGCTGGGATTCTCAATTCCTTCTCAAAATGTAAATTACTAACACTCGGTCAATACTGTGCTCATCTCCTTGATCATTACTATGTATCTCAGTCACCACTAACACTTTCCTTCTCAGCAAACACTTCCTTTTCTTGGTAATTATCTATCACTCGACAATTGCTGATGTTCGATTGACACTAGATTCGCTTAGCATATACTGGCACTCGATCAATACTAACATCACTTGGCTTAAACTAGATTTCTTCACTTTTGCTCAGTTAAGCCTACATTTCAAGTCTTTCTTCTCCACTTGGTGTTGAAGATAAACAACACATTATCTTGTCAATGTGCCAACTAATCAAGTACCCATTTAAGTATCACATAACTCAACCTTTCCTTAGGTCTTCTTATTATCTCCTCTTTTCAAATCCTCATCATCAATCAAAACATATGGTACTCTCCCAGATAGCAACTGTCTTACCAGTTAAGGTTTGACATCAATAACAATATAACAATTGTTCCAATTGTAGTTTCCAACAAAATCCCTCTTTGGCATTGATGGAAACACCACATGAACATCACATGATTCACCATACAATCCAAAATATTTTTGCAATAGATCTTCATTAATATACTTAGCTTCATTCTAATTCACATCCAACACATCCAAGTACCAGCTCCCTTTTGGATAAATTTGGCTTTTCCTGTTCATTAAATCTCTCCCTCTTTGCTTAGGGTCATTTACTTTTCTATATTTCTTTCTTAGAATCTCTCCCTTAGGTTTATTGAATTTCTCCATGCTGTATCTCTCTTCTTGAATCTCTCCCTCTTTGACAACAATGCCAAAGAAACTTGTATCTTTCACTTACATCTTTTCATGTAGATGTCTTCATATCAGTTTTGTATTATGTATACTCCCTCTATCATCTTGCTTATGATTGATTATCATCTCTGCTTTACTTCTTACAACTCTAGACAACTCCTAAAGTGTGACCTCTTTTGCATCAATTTGTTAGATATTATGATTAGCACATTTGATGCACTGCTCCTATATTTATAGGTAGCCTCAGTTAGGGGAATCACCCCTAATTTACCTCTAAGGTATTCATGAGCATCTTTAGATAACTATTTTTTGAATATATTTTCTAATTGGAATATGTGAATTTCCAATCTCACTTCTTTGTCTTGAATTAACTCTCTCAAGTAATGATACTTGATAGAAATATGCTTAGTCTTAGTGTGCATAACATGATTCTTTGATATGTTAATAGAACTTATGTTATCATAGAAAATAACAACCAAATCAATGATTTCCTCCTTCATACCTTTTAACAATTGCTTGATCCACACTAAATTTGAACAATTCACTGTTGCTGCTACATATTCAACTTCTATTGTAGATTGGGAAATGCAGTTCTATTTCTTGCTTGTCCAATAGACTAATCTCTTTCCTAGAAAGAATGCACCACCACTAGTACTCTTTCTATCATAAATATTTCCAACCCAATCTACATCAGTGTAGACTTACATTCTTCTTGTAATACAATCTATAGTCCTCTATCCATTTTAGATATCTCAATATTCTTTTCACTGTCATCATGTGACTCTCTTTAGGATTTGTAGATTATCTTGCAACAATCCCAACTACTAGGGGAATATCAAGTCTACTAAGGACAACATATTGTAGCTTTTGAATCATGGATCTATACAAGGTTTGATTCACTTTAGTTGTATCATCAGTTTTAGATAACTTTTATCCAGTAGCTATAGGTGTACTTACTGGTCTAGAATCTTCCATACAAAAAGTTTTCAATATCTCCTTAACATATTTAGATTGAGTAATATAGATACCTTTCTTCATTTGATAAACTTGCAAACCAAAAAAGAATTTGACATCACCAAACATACACATTTCGAATTTAGTTTGCATCTCATTTGAAAAGGTTTGACATAGGGAATCTTGTCCTCCAAATATGATATCATAAACAAATATTTTAGCTAAAAAAACCCCTTTACCTTTTTCTATCTTTATATACAAGTTGTTGTTATCATTTTTCCTTAAAAATCCAATCTTTATCAGATAATTATGCAGTCTCTCATACCATGCTCTGGGGGCTTGTTTTAATCCATACAGTGCCTTGTGTAGCTTGCAAACCATATTCTTCTTGCTTGGGTCAATAAATCCTTTTGGATGTTCAATGTATACTTCTTCTTCTAATATCCCATTTAGGAATGCAGATTTAACATCCATTTGATATACTTTGAATCCTTTAAATGCTGATATGCAAGTAGAGTCCTCACTCCTTCCAATCTTGCAATTGAGGGAAATGTCTCCCCATAGTCAATGCCTTCCTCTTGTGCATACCCCTTACATACCAAATTGGCTTTGTTTCTAGTGACTTCTCCATGTTCATTAATTTTATTTCTGAATACCCATTTTGTTCCAATAACATTCTTATCTTCTGGTCTCGACACTACAGTCCAGGTTTTGTTCTTTTCTATCTGCTCTATTTCTTCATTCATGGCTTGTATCCAGTCTTCATTCTCTAAAGAATCTTTTACTATTTTAGGCTCAAACTCACATAGTAAGCATGTATGATATTTCAACTTACTTCTTTTCATAACTCCAGATTCTTTATCTCTAATGATTTGTTCAAGCTTATGATGTATTCTTACATACTATGCCAATGTAGCTTCAAATTTCCTTGCTCCTTGCTCTTGATCTTCAGGTTCATCTTGTAAATTCTCTGCCTCATCTTTTGATTTCTCGACAGCATCCTCCAGATGCTCAACAATATCTTGCTATGGCTCGATAGACTCATGCAGTTTCTCAATGTCTAGTTTAGGTGCACTACTAGCCTCTCCTTCTTCCATGTATACAAAAGATCTATAATCTCCAGGCTCTTGTTTGCACTCAAATTCAATCTTTTTGCATATTCATCAACTCTAACATTTGCACTTTCGAAAATTTTGTTAATGTTAGAATTCAAACACTTGTAAGCTTTTCTCTTAGTGGAATATCCTAGGAATATGCCTTCATCACTTTTAGAATCAAATTTTCCATTTCTATTGTCTTTCAGTATATAGCATTTACTCCCAAAGACTCTAAAATATTTCACATTAGGTGCATAACAATGCCATAACTCAAAAGGTGTAGCATTTATACCTTTCTTGATTTGTACTCGATTCAATGTATAAATAGTTGTACTTACAACTTCTCTCTAGTATTTTTGTGCAACATTCTCCTCAATTATCAGTGTTCTCACACAATCCATAGTTGATATGTTTCTTCTTTTTGCTATACCATTCTATGGCGATGTCCTAGGTGTAGACATCTATCTCTTTATTCCTCTATCATTGCAAAACATATTTAACTCATTTGATATAAACTCTCCTCCTCTATCAAATCTCAAACATTTCAAGCTTTTACCAATTTCTTTTTCAAATTTTGCTAAATACCACTTAAACAAATGAAATGCATCAAATTTCTCTTTTAAAAACATTACAGTCACCATTCTGGAATAGTCATCAACAAACAGAATAAAATACTTATCACCACAATAACTTTGTACACCCATAGGTCCACAAAGGTCAGTATGAACCAATTCTAAAATATTGTAAGAAGCATATGTCTTGCTCTTAAAATTAGACTTTGTCATTTTTCTCAATTGACACTGTTTACACATCACATTATCAGGTTTATTCAATTTTGGCAAACCTCTAACTTTCTTCAACTTACTGATATTTACCAAATTGTCAAATTTCACATGACACAACCTATTATGCCATAACCATACATCATCAAATTGTGCAAAAAAACATGTTTCTTTAGATAGGTCTAGATAGAACAAGTTACCTCTTGTCTTTTCTCCACTTCCAATAAGTTCACCAATAGAATTAAATATTTTGGCCTTCCTGTGATGAAATTTAACTCGGTAACTAGTACTGTTCAACTGTGCCACACTCAACAAACTATAGTTAAGAGCTTCAACCCAATAAGCATTGTCACATCTGATCTTATCAATCAATCTTATTGATCCTTTTCCTTTCATAGCACATGGTGCATCATTACCAAACTTAACACTTCTACCTTTGTAATGATTAAGGATTTCAAACTTACTTTTATCTCCACTCATGTGATGTTAACAACCACGATCAATAATCCATTTATCACCTTTACGCACATATGAAATAAGTTCAATTTTCTCCTCTTCATCAGAATCATCTTTCGTAGCAACATAAACAACTTCTATATCACATTCATCATATTCATTAGTTTCACTGTCAGTTCCTTTTCAACAATATAGAAAGATTTCTTACCTTTGTCTTTGTAGTCTTTGTACCTTCAGTGATCTTTGTCATGTCTTTTGTCTTTGTACTTTTTTTCCCTTCTTTCATCCTTGTTAGCTTTGTCAGGGCATTTTGCTACAATATGGCCAACTTTATTACATGAAAAATAGATAATAGGAAGTTTAGCTTTATATTTCCATTTTCCTCTCTTTAGCCTTCTAGCCATAAGTGCCTCAAGATCATCTAGATCATCATCAGAAGTGTCACTATCATTGTTGTTGTTGATGTCACTGCTCTCACATCTTTCTTTTCCCTTATTAGGCTTATGAAGAACCATTTGAGATTTAAATGTAGATTCAATATTATGAACAATGAAATTAACATTGTTAGATAGCTCAAAAGTAGTAAGCTTTCCAACAAGACTTTCCAAAGTTAGAACATTTCCAAGGTTACATCTTGATTCTTGTATAACAAAAATTCTAATAGCATAGATAGGAAGAAAAGTTCTCAATACTTTACTAATAAAAGTCTCATCATCAATGATTACATTAGCTCCTCTAATAGCATTTACTACATCCTTAATTCTACCATAATACTGAGCAATATTTTCACCTTCTTACATTTTCATTTCATCAAACTTACCTCTTAGGCTTTTAGATTTGGCTCTTAGTACATTTGTGTCTCCACCATAGATAGTTGCTAGAGTATCCCACATTTTCTTTGCATTACTATAGTCCTTGATGTCCTCAAATTCAAGATATCTTAGGGTAGATGCAATATCCAACATTGCTTGATTGTGTTCTTGTTTTGCTTTCATTTCCTCAGTAGTCAAAGGTGCAACAAGTATTACATACTCATTTTCCACATAACATTTTTTTGAATCACCAATACTAGCTAGATGAAATTTCATCAGACTCTGCCATGCATGGAAGTTCTCCTTGTTCAACTTCGGTACCTCCTTTTGTACATCTTTATCATTAGCTTCAAGTACCTTAAATTTTCTCTACAAGCACCAACATCTTTGATAAAAATTGTCAAAATGATTTTAGAATAACTGAGATGGGGGGTGGGTAAATCAGTTATCCTCGGGTCTATATGTACTAATTCAACTTTCTATCTCTTCAAAAATCTCAGATCTAATCAGCTTTCAACTTGTTTTCTATAGCATATACCAATAACATAAAACTTGCAGTCCATTGTCCTAAAGTAATTAACTTGCATAATATAAAACTTTTAACATCATAACATTCACACAAGTATAACACTAGGATTTATAGTGCAAACCCAATTTAGGAAAAACCACTTGTAACATGCTACTAATTTTCACTCTTCTAAAGTGAGCTATGTGAGAAGCTAACCCGGTTAAAGGTTTATAATACACACTATTAGGTGTGACCCGATTAAAGGATTTAATCACCCTGTTAAGAGTGGCCTTGTTAGAGGGCTTAAGAACATTCCATCAGAATGTCACCTTGATTAAAGGATTTATACAATGACTATTAGGTCAACCTTGATTAAAGGATTTAAACTGATACAATGATTAGAAAGTAACAGTAGGTTTTGATCTAAAAAATATACAACTCACATTGCAAATATAGATCCACTTCACACATAAGTTGATTTACTAACTGACCTTCATTTCCATCTCCATCTCTAATCTGCTCAGAATTCTCCTCAAGCAATCACTACAACTCTATTAATCTCTTCATAGCTTCACTTTAGCCTTTTGCTTAGACTCATCAGTCAATAATGTCAAACTCTTCTCTATGTTCTATAACCTCACAATTAGGTTATCCTTATACCTCCTTGATCAGTTAGATTAATATTTTTCCACTTAATCTCTTTCGTAGATCTTAGGTTTAGGTAAAATTCATTGAATCCTTCCATCATTATGTTCTCCTTCTTTTTCTTCTAGATACATCTCTAAACATCTCTTTGAATCCATAAGAAAATGGTTAACCATGCATTAAATGCTTCATACGTTTCATTAATAATGTTAACACATTTTATATATCCCAAGAATTCAACTATGTTGACTAGGATTCTCAATTCCTTCTCAACATATAAATTATTGACACTAGGTCAATACTATGTTCATCTCCTTGGTCATTACAGTGTATCACGGTCATCGCTAACACTTTTCTTCTCAGAAAACACTATCTTTGCTTAGTAATTTTCTGTCGCTCAATAATTACTGATGTTTGGTTGACACTAGATTTTCTAGTCTTTCTTCTCCACTTGGTTTTGAAGATACACAACACATTATCTTGTCAATGTACCAACTAATCAAGTAGCCATTGAAGTATCACATAACTCAACCTTTCCTTAGGTCTTCTTGTTATCTCCTCTTTTCATTTCCTCTTCATCAATCAAAAGATATGGTACTCTCCTAGATAGAAATTGTCTTACCAGTTAAGGTTTGACATCAATGACAATTTAACAATTGTTCCAATTGTAGTTTCCAACAAAAAATAACTTTGCAAAGCATGTTTTCTCTCTTTACCTTTCTTTGGAAAAGTATCAATTTTCTGATTTCTCTTTTAGAACAAGTTTGCAAAACACCTAAGAATAATCTAAAAATTGATTAAAAATTAGGCCAAAAATAGTGAACACCTTAAAAACTTGATAAACTTTGCATCTTCTCACAAATTTGAGCATGTAGTGAAAATGGTGAATAGTACCAAGCAGGCTTTACTTGATTCTCATCATAAGGGTCAATGAGTTTGACTTGAAATCTATATAGTTGAATCTTGATAGCAATATCACAATTTTGATTGCTGCAGAAAATATCTCCTACTTATCAATTGATGATCTTGAGCATTTTTCTAATGAATGGTTAATAAAGCACAACATTTGTTGAAGTTTTTGCAAATGGGGTTGCAAGCAAAGTGGGTTTAACCCTGGAGAGAACTTGGTGGCTAAGAATTCTTAAGTTGGAGTAGTATTGGGATGGGTGAACTCCTGACAAGGCCCAATGCTTCACCTCTATGAGCATCATCTGGATGCAGTGAGTGCTAACTACTACATTCATTCTCATGAGAGATAGGTTCTTGTGATCCACTACTCATGAAACAAGGGTCAATGAGTTTGAATTGAAAACTACACAGTTGAATCATGATAGCAATTTAACAATTTTACTTGATATAAAAAAATATCTCTAACTTATCAATTGATGAGATTAAGGGGATTTATGATGAATAGTTTATAAGACACAAAACTTGATGAATGTTTTTCAAATGGGGTTGCAAACAAATTGGGATTAATCTTGGAGAAGACTCCATGGTTAATCACACTTGAGATAGAGTAGTACTAGGATGAGTGATCACTTGAGAATTCCCTACACTTCACCTCTATGAGAATCACCTAGATGTAATGAGTGCTAAGTGTTCCATTCATTCTCATGAGAGATGGGTTCTTGTGAACCACTACTTATGAAACATGGTTCAATAATTTTGACTCAAAAAGTACATAGTTGAATCCTCATAGAAATATCATAATTTGACCTATTGTAGAAAATATCTCCTACTTATCAATCAAAATCTAATAACTTAAAACAAAAATATATGAAAATAAAGATAATTACCATACCTTGGCATCCTCTAAATTAAAGGATTGAACATAGTTGGAGACCCTTCCTTTGGTGGAGGGTAGGATAAAGTCTATGTGGTCACTATATACATGGACTTGTTTATTTTCAATGTCATCCATGAGAATATGGAAAGGCAATCGATTTTGTCTAAAGTTATATATAATTTGTGTTGTCAAACCCATGAACCTAATGCAAAGCAATTAATACTAAACAAAGGTATTTACTCAAAGACCGAACGTACAATATACAACACATGAGGTCCTAATTGTCCATTGTGTGAATGATGAAACAATGTACATAGCATATCATCCAAAGATAAACATGTATTTATTAGAAATTTTCCAAAAAGAGTGTAACTATATCGTACAGGCCACAAAGCCATTTGTATCTTATTCTTGCAGTGTAGGCTACTTCCAAAAAAATACATTGTTTGATTGGGTTGGTACAAGTAGGCCACAATTGATATGAATTATCATAGTGTTCTTGTCCAACACACCTCCAAAAATCAAACTGACCTTTACATATAGTTAAGAAGAGAAGTTGTTCCATATGTTGGAAAAGTACCACTAAAATGTTTGTTTGATGGTAAGGGCATGTATCACGGAGTAATGTTCATTGTATTTAAGTTCAGGGAGGAAGGTGTGATATGATTTAGTTGCACCACATAGTATGTGAATATTTTGCATTGTATATTAAACCCTTACTAGTTCATGGCTATGAAAATGTTGCACCTCATTGATCAAATGTCTCATTTCATCAAGTGTCTCATAGAAATTAGCAGTATGTTGTTTATGCATGTGTCAATGCTACTATTGTGACATCTTTTCTTTTGACTGATAAAGACTCGTATGTTGACACATCTGGACCATTTGTGTTAGTTCGGGTCTTCTCGCATGTTGGAGTGTCACTAGAGATACATATTATCTCGTGAAGGTCTTCAAATTCATCACTTGACAAAGTGGTTACCCTTGGAGGTGACTCGAACTGTGTCATCCCCTGAAAGAACAACCAAAGCATAAAGAAGACTAAGTATATAGTGGGTGTTTTATGGTTTTTCTATTTCCAATGCTCAAGTTTCATGTCTTCAGAAGGAGACACAAATAAAGAAAAATTAGTGGTTTAAAATTCAAGTGGTTATGTGTTCAAAATAAGGCACGACAATTAAATTCTTCTCAAGGATCATATTGAAGACAAGCTAATCTTCCTTGTTGTCAAATATAAAAACAATTATATTCAAAAGGAATGAAATTCAAGAGGTTATCACTCTAAAAATTTCCATTCACCATATTCCTTTGAGTTGTAGAGTTATTGAAATCAAATACCAAGGAAAATCTATAATACCCCGATCCTAGACCAGAAGTGTTTCATCTGTCATTGTGTTGTGGAAAGATCACCTCAAATAGGTTTTAAGAATATTCATAAGTCCTAATGTGACCCAAGCGGTACCTATTTGAAATGTGAAAGTCAGTCACTTAACACAAGCGTAAGCTCTTGAATAGTCTAGGTAAAAATGTTCCCTATGACAACATATTAACGTCTGAAATTAAGTCAAGGCATGCCCCTAAAAGTGGTGATCAAAGATACCACTAAGACCCCTGGAAAAATATCCACCAGTCCTATAATGACTAATTTGGAACATGGTGAGAAGCAACTCAATCTTGAAAAGAATAACTTGGAACACGATGAGAAACAAATCTCGCATTGCTAGAATGTGACTCAAAAAATAATTGACATAAATGCAAGGTTGTGCCATGTTTTTCCTTCTATTGTCTAGTATAAAAAGACATTAATTACAAAGTCCCAAATATAAATTAGATACCCAATTTAGTTTTCTTCAAGCATAAGGGTTTCGGGTCTCTACTAGTGGTGTGATTATGGAACGAGCTTTGGTCACCCTTGTCCTAGTTTCTTGTCATTGTACCTAAAGAATGAAAGAGAATAAAATGATTAGCATGAAACCAGTGATTGGTTTACATATAAACAATTGGAAAAGTTGGGTTTGCTAAATCTAGTAATGTTGAGCTTATATCTTGTCATAGTTGTATGCCAATTTTGGTATGCAAGATGAAGACAGTGCATGATAGTAGTATCCAATGAAATGAAAAAGGCATCATGAACTAAATCTTGTGAGATCAAATTATAGTAGTAAGAAGTGATATACACCAAGAACAAAGGTATACATTCATGAAGAAAGGTTGAAAAACAATATCAGTACATAGAAAGTAATGGTGGTGGAAATTCCTATGGATTCCATTCTCATTCAAAGTCTAAAAAATGAAAGCACAATCAATCTCTATAGCACAAACATAATAGAAGTGAAATGGTCACTATGGTAAAAGGGGAATAGTGCTAGATTGGTTGAAGAAAGTTCTAAAGAATTGGTGCAACATAGACTATTATCTTACTCAAATGTTTCCATTGAAATATAGTGACCAATACTTGAATAGAATTAAACAATGCAATGACAAATTGATATGTAATAGAGGCACCTTGTCCAATAAGGTGGCAAGATATACAACATTAGCATAAGCAAAGAATATGAATACTACAAGAAAACTAAATCTTTGAAAAATGAAAAATAAAATAAAAGGGTATGTGCAAGATCATGAGGGGCCAAACTATACCCTTAAGTGGCAATGAAAAATTTGCAAATCAAGGTTCGTCAACTTGACGTGAAAATTTGAACTAGCTATCAACCTAATACCAAAAAGTTGTAAGAATAGAATCTATAGGAAATTGAATGTAGTTTCTAAACTAATTATGCCTTATATGTATAGATTTCAATACAGCAGTACAAAAATTTCAAGAAAAAAATAAGTAGGTGTATGTCTGACCACCTTAATCATGATCAAATGATAATATTTTTTTATAAGATTTTATATATAAGTAGTAGACTCATTCCTAGATGTGACGCATATTTTTTTGTAATTTTATTCCAAAAAAATAATTAATTATGAATTTTTTGCTACAACATTTTCAGAATAAAAAAACTCCCATGTCTGACCACCTTAACTCATTCAAAAATTTACAAAATTCAATTTTATTTTATTTTTCCTTATAGTAGGCGAAGCATAGAATGTGACGCATTTTTCAGATTTCAAAAATGTTATACCATTTGAAAGTTATAGCCATTTTTCAATCAGTATATAAATCAGCACTTTACAGGTAACTCAATTAGAAAATAACTAATAATTACTTACCGAATTCAAAATTTGACAGCAATTATATCGATAGAAAGTTGATAATCTCCTTAAAATACCCTTTTCATTTCATCAAATTTAGGTGAAAACAAAATTGTCAACTACATGGTCGAAGTCTGGAACTTGGAGAAACAGGGGAAAAACACGTTTTTGTGACATTTGAAGAGTTGACCAGGTAGGTTTGGTGCACAAAGCAATACCGAGCCTAATCGGGTACCCAATTTTTTTGAGTATGAAAAAACGGCGGGAGTATATGAAAAATTTGAACTTTTTGAAATCGGGTACCTGACTTTGCCAAGTATGAAAAAACGGCCGGAGTATATGAAAAAATTGAACTTTTGTATATAATGTTTAAATATGTATTATATATAATTATATATTAATTTATATATTTTATATTATAATATCTTAGGGGTTTTAAATTGTATGTCATACATATTTTATATTATATAAATATATGTACAAATTATATATATATATATATATATATATATATATATATATATATATATATATATATATATATATATATATATATATATATATATATAAAATGTTTAAGGGGTATTAAGGGGTATTATGTAAATTTTTTAATATATATTATATATAATTATATATTAATATATATTTTATATTAATATATTTTTTTATATTAATATATATTGTATATAAATATATTTAACGAACTTATATTATATTTATATGTACAAATTATATATATATACGTTATATATATATATATATATATATATATATATATATATATATATATATATATATATATATATATATATATATATATATATATATATATATATAAACTTTATAGATCATAATATTTAAATTGTATGTTGAAAGGGGTTACTGAGACTTCCTAGGGGTCCTAGTATGCCTTATCATGCGTTAGGACCCCTAGGAAGTCCCCATGACCCCTTTTGACACATTGGAATGCTCGAGTGTGTCTGAAGGGGTCGCTTCGGACACACTCAAGCATTCCAATGTGTCAAAAGGGGTCACGGGGACTTCCTAGGGGTCCTAACGTGTGTCCGAAGGGGTCGCTTCAAACACACTCAAGAATTCCAATGTGTCAAAAGGGATCATGCAGACTTCTTAGGGGTCCTAATGCGTGATAAGGCGTACTAGGACCACTAGAAAGTCCCCGTGACCTCTTTTGACACATATGAACCCTCCACTGTGTCTAAAGGAGTCGTAGGACCCCTTCAGACACACTTGAGGGTTCAGATGTGTCAAAAGGGGTCATGGGGACTTCGTAGGGGTCCTAGTACATCTTATCACATGTTAGGACCCCTAGGAAGTCCCCATGACCCCTTTCGACACATTGGAACACTCAAGTGTGTTTTAAAGGGTCGTAGGACCCCTTAAGACACACTTTAACATTCCAATGCGTTAAAAGGAGTCATGGGGACTCCCTAGGGGTACTAGTACGCCTTATCACGCGTTAGGACCCCTAGGATGTCCCCATGACCCCTTTTGACACATTGGAATGCTCAAGTGTGTCTTAAGGGGTCCTACAACCCCTTAAGACACACTTGAGCATTCCGATGTGTCAAAAGGGGTCATGGGGACTCCCTAGGGGTCCTAGTACACCTTATCATGCGTTAGGACCCCTAGGGAGTCCCCATGACCCTTTTTGACACATTGGAACACTCAAGTGTGTCTTAAGGGGTCCTACGACACCTTAAGACACACTTGAGCATTCCAATGTGTCAAAAGGGGTCATGGGGACTCCCTAGGGGTCCTAGTATGCCTTATTATGCATTAGGACCCCTAGGGAGTCCCAATGACCCCTTTTGACACATTGGAACGCTCAAGTGTGTCTTAAGGGGTCCTAAGACCTAAGACCCCTTAAGACACACTTGAGCATTCCAATGTGTCAAAAGGGGTCATTGGGACTCCCTAGGGGTCCTAATGCGTGATAAGGCATACTAGGACCCCTAGGGATTCCCCATGACCCCTTTTGACACATTGGAACACTCAAGTGTGTCTTAAGGGGTCCTAAGACCCCTTAAGACACACTTGAGCACTCCAACATGTCAAAAGGGGTCATGGGGACTCCCTAGGGATCCTAACACATGATAAGGCGTACTAGGACCCCTAGGGAGTCCCTATGACCCCTTTTGATAGATTGGAATGCTCAAGTGTGTCTTAAGGGGTCCTACAACCTCTTAAAACACACTTGAGCATTCCAATGTGTCAAAAGGGGTCATGGGAACTTCCTAGGGGTCTTAACGCATGATAAGGCATATTAGGACCCCTAGGGAGTCCCCATGACCCCTTTTGACACATTGGAATGCTCAAGTGTGTCTGAAGGGGCCCTAGGACCCCTTAAGACACACTTGAGCATTCCAATGTGTCAAAAGGGGTCATTGGGACTCCCTAGGGGTCCTAACACGTGATAAGGCATACTAGGACCGCTAGGGAGTCCCCATGACCCCATTTGACACATTGGAATTCTCAAGTGTGTCTTAAGGGGTCGTAGGACCCCTTAGGACACATTTGAGCATTCCAATGTGTCAAAAGGGGTCCTAGGGACTCCTTAGGGGTCCTAACACCTGATAAAGCATAAAAAGGGTCATGGGGACTCCCTAGGGGTCCTAACAAGTGATAAGGCATACTAGGAACCCTAGGGAGTCCCCATGACCCCTTTTGACACATTGGAGTGCTCAAGTGTGTCTTAAAGGGTCTCAGGACCCCTTAAGAGACACTTGAGCATTCCAATGTGTCAAAAGGGGTCATGGAGACTTCCTAGGGGTCCTAAGGCATGATAAGGCATACTAGGACCCCTAGGGAGTCCCCATGACCCCTTTTTACACATTGGAATGCTCAAGTGTGTCTTAAGGGGTCGTAGGACCCCTTAAGACACACTTGAGCATTCCAATGTGTCAAAAGGGGTCATGGGGACTCCCTAGGGGTCCTAACATGTGATAACGCATACTATGACCCCTAGGGAGTCCCCATGACCCCTTTTGACACATTGGAATGCTTGAGTGTGTCTTAAGGGGTCCAAGGACCCCTTAAGACACATTTGAGCATTCCAACGTGTCAAAAGGGGTCATTGGCACTTCCTAGGGGTCCTAACCAGTGATAAGGCTTACTAGGAACCCTAGGGAGTCCCCATGACCCCTTTTGACACATTGGAATGCTCAAGTGTTTCTTAAGGGGTCCTAAGACCCCTTAAGAAACACTTGAGCATTCCAATGTGTCAAAAGGGGTCATGGGGACTCCCTAGGGGTCCTAACCCATGATAAAGTGTACTAGGACCGCTAGGGAGTCCCCATGACCCCTTTTGATAGATTAGAATGCTCAAGTTTGTCTTAAGGGGTCCTGCGACCCCTTAAGACACACTTGAGCATTCTAATGTGTCAAAAGGGGTCATGGAGACTTCCTAGGGGTCCTAATGCGTGATAAGTTGTACTAAGACCCCTAGGGAGTGTATGTGACTGAATGTGACCTCTAAATCAGGCACAACACAACATGGTCATTATTCACTTGATAGAATTCGGGAGAGAGTATGAAGAACTCAATCCAAATTTCATGGTGAGGTGACCTGTTGCCTCCTATGTGAATGGGGTGTTTGAATACTCTCAGAACGAGAGCCAACAGCCGGGAGACCAATTCAACAATGGAGGATTTGAAAGAAAATATGAGCAAAATGAAACTAAGCTAAGAATGAATGCAATTAATCTAGAAAACTTTGAAAGAAATATGAAATGCAGATTTTTATTTAATTTTGAAATAAAGATGATATTAGACTAAGAACAAGTAAGCAAATTTAATCTAAATGTGAAATGCAATTACACTAATATGAGAAATTAAACTAGATAATGCAATAAAAGAGCTTTGAAAATAATGAATCAAATGAGACTTAAAAAAATGCCTATAGTGTAGATGCTCTCAAAAATTGCTCTTCATGAATGAGAAAAAGAGGCTCATTAAATAGAAAAGCCCGGAGAGGAATGAAGAGTTTCTTGATTTGTAACTCATGACCCTTCATTTCCAAATTGAGACAAAAATGCAAGAATTACTTAATAAAAAGAATGGAAAATGCCACACAGGTGGCCTTTCGAATATCTTGAATTATTAATTCAAAAAGGTGTGTCCATTCGAATATCAAGCAATTATTAATTCCTTTTTATGGGTAATTAGCTAAAGGGGGTGGATTTAATTTAATTAGAAAGCACTTAGGACTTTAGAATTAAATTAATTTATCATAGGGGTAATTTAGCCAATTAAGTCAAAGACTTTAGGAATTAATTTAATATTTGATTATTGCAAATTGGGGTTTTTGCAATTGACATCAAGTCAAGTAAAGTCAAGTAGGAGAGAGAAAATTGCCTAGTGGACTAGGACTTTTGAAGCTATGAAATTGAGATAATGCACCAAAATTGATTGAAATTTAATAGGTGCCAATTTTGGGGTATTACAGGGAGTACCCATGACCCCTTTTGACACATTGGAATGTTCAAGTGTGTCTTAAGGGGTCCTATGACCCCTTAAGACACACTTGAGCATTCCAATGTCTCAAAAGGGGTCATGGGGACTTCCTAGGGGTCCTAATGCATGATAAGGTGTATTAGGACCCCTAGGGAGTCCCCATGACCCCTTTTGACACATTGGAATGCTCAAGTGTGTCCGAACGGGTCATATGAGCCCTTAAGACACACTTGAGAATTTTGAAGTGTTAAAAGGGGTCATTGGGACTCCCTAGGGGTCCTAACGTGTGATAAGGCATACTAGGACCCCTAGGGAGTCCCCATCACCCCTTTTGACACATTGGAATGCTCAAGTGTGTCTTAAGGGGTCTTAGGACCCCTTTAGACACATTTGAGCATTCCAATTTGTCAAAAGGGGTCATGGGGACTCCCTATGGGTCCTAATACATGATAAGGCATACTAGGACCCCTAGGGAGTCCCCATGACCCCTTTTATACATTGGAATGCTAGAGTGTGTCATAAGGGGTTGTAGGACTCCTTAAGACACACTTGAGCATTCCAATGTGTGAAAAGGGGTCATGGGGACTTCCTAGGGGTCCTAATGCGTGATAAGGCATATTAGAACCCCTAGGGAGTCCCCATGACCCCTTTTGACACATTGGAATGCTCAAGTGTGTCTGAAGGGGTCCTACGATCCCTTCGAACACACTTGAGCATATCAATGTGTCCAAATGGGTAATGGGTACTCCCTAGGGGTCCTAACATGTGATAAGGCATACTAGGACCCTTAAGGAGTCCTCGTGACCCCTTTTGACACATTGGAACACTCAAGTCTATCTGAAGGGGTCCTACAACCCCTTAAGACACACTTGAGCATTCCAATGTGTCAAAAGGGGTCATGGGGATGTCCTAGGGGTCCTAACATTGGATATGGCATACTAGGACCCCTAGGGAGTCCCCATGACCCCTTTTGACACATTGGAATGCTAGAGTGCATCTTAAGGGGTCCTAGGACCCCTTAAGACACACTCTAGCATTCCAATGTGTCAAAAGGGGTCATCGAGACTTCCTAGGGATCCTAATGTGTGAGAAGGCATATTAAAACCCATAGGGAGTCCCCATGACCCCTTTTGACACATTGGAATGCTCAAGTGTGTTTGAAGGGGTCCTACGACCGCTTCGGACACACTTAAGCATTCCAATATGTCAAAAGGGGTCATGGGGACTCCCTAGGGGTCCTAACACGTGATAAGGTGTACTAGGACCCCTAGGGAGTCCCCATGACCCCTTTTGACACATTGGAATGCTCAACTATGTCTTAAGGGTTCGTAGGACCCCTTAAGACACACTTGAGCATTCCAATCTATCAAAAAGATTCATGGGGACTCCCTAGGGGTCCTAGTATGCCTTATCATGTGTTAGGACCCCTAGGGAGTCCCCATGACCCCTTTTGACACATTGGAATGCTCAAGTGTGTCTGAAGGGGTCCTACAACTCCTTAAGACACACTTGAGCATTCCAATGTGTCAAAAGGGGTCATTGGGACTCCCTAGGGGTTGTAACGCATGATAAATTGTACTAGGATCTCTAGGGAGTCCCCATGACCCCTTTTGACACATTTTAACGCTCAAGTGTGTCTTAAGGGGTCCTATGACCCCTTAAGACACACTTGAGCATTCCAATGTGTCAAAAGGGGTCATGGGGACTTCTTAGGGTTCTTAACATGTGATAAAGCATACTAGGACCCCTAGGGAGTCCCCATGACCCCTTTTGACACATTAGAATGCTCGAGTGTGTCTTCAGGGGTCCTAGGACCCCTTAAGACACACTTGAGCATTCTAATGTGTCAAAAGGGGTCATGGGGACTTCCTAGGGGTCCTAACACGTGATAAGGTGTATTAGGACCCCTAGGGAGTCCCAATGACCCCTTTTGACATATTGGAATGCTCAAGTGTGTCTTAAGGGGTCAACCCCTTAAGACACACTTGAGCATTCCAATGTGTCAAAAGGGGTCATTGGGACTCCTTAGGCATCCTAACGCATGATAAGACATACTAGGACCCCTAGGGTGTCCCCATGACCCCTTTTGACACATTGGAATGCTCAAGTGTGTCTTAAGGGGTCTTAGGACCCCCTAAGACACATTTGAGCATTCGAATGTGTTAAAAGGGGTCATGGGGACTCCCTATGGGTCCTAACGTGTGATAAGGCATACTAGGACCCCTAGGGAGTCCCCATGACCCCTTTTGACACATTGGAATGCTAGAAGTGTGTCTTAAGGGGTCCTAGGACCCCTTAAGACACACTTCTAGCATTCCAATGTGTCAAAAGGGATCATGAGGACTCCCTAGGGGTCCTAACGTGTGATAAAGCATATTAGAACCCCTAGGGAGTCCCCATGACCCCTTTTGACACATTGGAATGCTCAAGTGTGTTTGAAGGGGTCCTACGACCCCTTCGGATACACTTGAGCATTGCAGTGTGTCAAAAGGGGTCATGGGGACTCCCTAGGCATCCTAACATGTGATAAGGCGTACTAGGACCCCTAAGGAGTCCCCGTGATCCCTTTTGACACATTAGAACACTCAAGTGTGTTGGAAGGGGTCCTATGATGCCTTAAGACACACTTGAGCATTCCAATATGTCAAAAGGGGTCATGGGGATTTTTTAGGTGTCCTAACGCATGATATGGCGTACTAGGACCCCTAGGGAGTCCCCATGACCCCTTTTGAGACATTGGAATGCTAGAGTGTGTCTTAAGGGGTCCTAGAACCCATTAAGACACACATGAGCTTTCCAATGTGTCAAAAGGGGTCATGGGGACTTCCTAGGGGTCCTAACATGTGATAAGGTGTATTAGAACCCCTAGGGAGTCCCCATGATTCCTTTTGACACATTCAAACTCTCAAGTGTGTCTGAAGGGGTCCTATGACCCCTTCAGACACACTTGAGCATTCCAATGTGTCAAAAGGGGTCATGGGGACTCTCTAGGGGTCCTAACATGTGATAAGGCATACTAGGACCCCTAGGGAGTCCCCATGACCCCTTTTGACACATTAGAATGCTCAAGTGTGTCCGAGGGGGTCCTAGGACCCCTTAAGACACACTTGAGGATTCCAATGTTTCAAAAGGGGTCATTGGGACTTTCTAGGGGTTCTAACGTGTGTTAAGGCATACTAGGACCCATAGGGAGTCCCCATGACCCCTTTTGACACATTGGAATGCTCAAGTGTGTCTTAGGACCCCTTAAGACACATTTGAGCATTCCAATGTGTCAAAAGGTGTCATGGGGACTCCCTAGGGGTCCTAACGTGTGATAAGGCATACTAGGACCCCTAGGGAGTCGCCATGACCCCTTTTGACACATTGGAATGCTCAAGTGTTTCTTAAGGGGTCCTACAACCGCTTAAGACACACTTGAGCATTCCAATGTGTCAAAATGGGTCATGGGCACTTCCTAGGGGTCCTAACTTATGATAAGACATACTAAGACCCCTACAAAGTCCCCATGACCCCTTTTGACACATCTGAACCCTCAAGTGTGTCCGAAGGGGTCCTATAACTCCTTCAAACACACTGGAGGGTTTATACGTGACAAAAGGGGTCATGGGGACTTTTTAGTGGTCCTAATATGCCTTATCATGCATTAGGACCCCTAGGAAGTCCCCATGATCCCTTTTGACACATTGGAATTATCGAGTGTGTCTAAAGTGATCCCTTCGGACACACGTTAGGACCCCTAGGAAGTCCCCATGACCCCTTTTGACACATTGGAATACTCGAGTGTTTCTGAAACAACCGCTTCGGAAACACTCGAGCATTCCAATATGTCAAAAGGGGTCATGGGGACTTCCTAGGGGGCCTAACACGTGATAAGGCGTACTAGGACCCCTAGGAAGTCTCGGTAACCCCTTTCAACATACAATTTAAATATTATGATCTATAAAGTTTATATATATATATATATATATATATATATATATATATATATATATATATATATATATATATATATATATATATATATATAATTTTTACATATAAATATAATATAAGCTCATTAAATATATTTATATACAATACATATTAATATAAAAAAATATATTAATATAAAATATTATAATATAAAATATATATGACATACAATTTAAACATTCTAAGATATTATAATATAAAATATTTTAATGTAAAAAATATATTAATATATAATTATATATATTATATATATTAAAAAATTTACATAATACCACTTAAACATTATATATATATAATATATATATATAATTTGTACTTATATTTATATAATATAAAATATATATGACATACAATTTAAAACCCTTAATATATTATAATATAAAATATATAAATTAATATATAATTATATATATAATACATATTTAGACATTATATACAAAAGTTCAATTTTTCATATACTCCTGCCATTTTTTCATACTTGGCAAAATCGGGTACTCGATTTCCCCGATTTCAAAAAGTTCAAATTTTTCATATACTCTCGCCGTTTTTTCATACTTGGCAAAATCGGGTACTCGATTAGGCCTTTGCTTTGGTGTCAGGTTTGCCCAGGTGTACTGACACCCAGGCCTACTAAAAAGTCAACAAGCGCTTTCATGCGCTTTTGGACGAGTGAAAAGTGAATATTTTTCACATCGCCACTTTTTGGCCCCTCATCTTCTTGCACATACCCAAAATAGATGTTATGTCACAGTGTACAATGAATTTATCAAATGCACATGCAAGGGAATTATTGAGGAATGTGGTCCTATTCCTGAGAGCCTTTGACCAGCTACAAGAATAAGCCTATATACTATCAAGTTAAACAACATTTCCCTCTCCTTGCAATGTAATATATCTGTGACCTATCTTACTTGAACATAGAGGCCACTTTTGTAACATTATAGAGTTTACCAATTCAACCTTAGATGCATCAAGGTGATTTAAATTAAAAATTTTGATCATAATTGAACACAAAGAACAAATTGTCTCATAATCTAAAACTCTAAGAATGAAATAAAGCCCTACATTTTCCAATTAAAACTTTCAATAAAAAAGGTATCCAACTGTAGGGAAAATAGTTTGAAACCTCAATGAAGAAGAGACATCGAACAATAATTATCCTTGAATCCACCAACGAAAAATCTCCAAGGAGGAAACAACATTGCTCAACATACAAATTCAAACCTTAGAGCACTTAAGATGACATGTAAATCAATAAGGATTTTCTAAAGTTTCAATCTAATAATAGCCAAATTCAAAACCCAAATAAAGAAAAGGACAAATCCAAAAGCTGATAAATAATTGATCAATCCAACAAAAAAACCTCAAAATATCCTCAGAAATTTTTCAATGTGTTTCTCTCAAGGTGCTAAAAATAAGGAACAATTTATGACTATTGTGATATGCCACCAAGTTAGAACACATTCAATATCAAGGTGTTCCAACAATAAACAAATAAATCCAAATAATGATTAGCATGAAACAAGTGATTGGTTTGCATATAAACAATTGGAAAAGTTGGGTTTGCTTAGTGTAGTAATTTTTAACTTATATCTCGTCGTAGTTGTATGCCAATTTTGGTATGCATGATGAAGACAATGCATGATAGTAACATCCAAGGAAACGACAAAGGCCTCATGACCTAAATCTTGTGAGAACAAGTTAAAGTAGTAAGAAGTGATATACACCAAGCACATAGGTATACATTCACGAAGCAAGGTTGTAGAACAATTTCAATACATAGAAAGTAATGGCTATGGTGTAACGCCCCGCCAGGGAACCTAGGAGAGATTAAACTATAACTTGCTACTAAGTTTGGTGAACATTTTTTTTTCTAAAGTTAACATACAAGATAATACAATAGACAATGATAGGGTACGGTCAGTCGTGTGGATCTCAACTATGCGAGTAACTATGCCTCCGTCTTCTACCACACAAACATGTCAAACAGATATAGACACATAATCACCATACACATGCAAGTATGGGGTAAGTACATCAAAATCAATATAAAACATGTAATCTAACATCATGAAACATCATCATCTAATCTATGCATACACATGATAAACAGATGATAATAATCCATAATCATTATTAATGAAACAATAATCGATCACATGAAAAGTGACCTAAAAGAATTTGATCAATCACCTAAAACACGAAGCAACCTAAAAACAACCTACGGGTGGGTATTACATATGGAAATTCTGAACACAAATGTAAACAATGAATAAATGTACAAAGATACTTGATATGCTTTTGTTTCGATGAATATAAGAAGACCTAACAGATTAGCAGGTCCCATTGGCACGTGCTCATTCAAGGAGGTCACACCATGCCCTCAACGCAGTGAAAGTTGCTATAGTTCAAGGGATGGTAGTGGTAGTGCATCAAATGGGTATATGGAAAAGTAATATTATTAGAAGAATTGACTGGCCACTAGATCTTATGTTGTAATCTAAGAAGCCAAAGCACATTCTGGAAACCACAATAGAACATCATTACCTAATTGGGTTGGAACTATACAATCTAGGGAAAAGTGAGCATGTTTAAACATTCATCTTTTTGTAGGAGGTGCATCTGGTGGATATACAAGAAAACAATTTTACATGATCTAGATAAATTTCTAGTCACAAAAGCTAGTCAAATAAATTTACATGGATTAGAGGATTGTCTAATCACAAGCTGTACACAAAGAACAAATTGTCCTATAATCTAAAACTCTAAGAACGAAAGCCCTGCATTTCCTAGTTGAAACTTTCAAAAGAAAAGGTATCCAACTGTAGGGAAAATAGGCTAAAACCTCAATGAAGAGAGGCATTGAACAAGAATTATCCTTGAATCCACCAACGGAAAACCTCCAAAGAGGAAACACACATTGCTCAACATATAAATTCGAACCTTAGAGCACTTAAAATGACATGTAAATCAATAAGGATTTTCTAAAGTTTCAAGAATAATAGCCAAATCCAAAACTTGATAAATAATTGATCAATCCCAAAAAAAAAACTCCAAAATATTCTCATAACTTCAATGTGTTTCTCTCAGGGTGCTAAAAGTACCTGTACACGATTATCAAGACGGAGACTAATACCAAACAAGGGACGCAAGCGTCAAAGTTCCTGCTGCTGCGTAATGCTTTTGGTTACAAATGAAAGAAGTTTTTTGGTACTTTGTTGTAATTATTGCATTGTAACTGTAAAATTTCAGAAATGCGAAAAGTATAGAAGGTGAAGCATAAATAAGCATTTTCATCTGGCAAAGCACTTAGCAACTCTAGATGCCTCTATTGATATTCTTTCTGTGTAATCCATGCTCATTTTTAATGAATTGAAATGCCAAATTCATTTATATACACAAATAGATCTAGACATCAAATCAATTGTCTACTATTAGATTTATGTTTGGACTATTTACTACTGGACTAAATATGTTCATGCTAGTTAATATCTATTAAATACTCTGATTAACAGAGACCTTATTTCATTAAACTGGAATCATATACAGTTTACTCATTTACCCACAAATGGAATCTTCTTCTGGATGTAGAGTGCCCCAGTGTCAATGTTAAAAATGATGCCTCTTGCCCAAAGGTCGGTTTAGCATGTGTGCTATTCTAAATGGCAGCCATTCAATATCAGCAAATACAATGGCTATAAGTTGTCTCTAAAGCAGAAGCCAATAAAGCTAAGAGGTCGTCACCATGTTATTTTAGCTACAGCAGACTAGCTACAACCACTGGATTTAATATAAGAGAATGTCAATCAAGTACTTGTTGAGGCAAAATCTGAGGTGGGTTTTGCTTTATTCATTTTCTTTTCATTTTAAGGTTTATTTTATATAGAGGGTTTTGGATTCATACAATTGTTTTAATCGTAGAGCTATTTTAATTCATACACACAAAGAGTTTCCAATATGTGTTTCAGAGAGACTGCCAATTGAGATTCTACCTCACTAGCTGCCCACTGCATTTTGGCATTGAAAGTAATCAATTTCAACTTTACGGCTTGTTGAAATTGAAATCAGATTTCTTGCTCTCTCGCTTTTCATGCCCTACAAATTATTTGACCCCAAGCTCAAAGAATATGTATCAAGCGACTCATTCTCTAAACTTAAACAAAATATTTGTAAAGCCAATTATTACTATAGAAACATTTCATGAATACAATGAAAACAAAAGACAAAGGTAATGGATTATCAGTCATTCTTATGGATCATGAAGTGAGGAAAATAGCATAAAGAATCAACAGACATATACATTATAAGTATACAGTGAACAGAATCCCCTGTAAACAACATATGAACACAAATGACAGAACATTGTCACTTAGTAAGGGAGATGGAGTGTGTAAGCACAAACCATCATTATAACATCATATTCATCATTACTCATTTTCTTCTGTGACATCAAAGAATCCTCATCATTTCTGCAGCATATCAATGCGTCGGCTGCCTGCCGGAACTGCATGACAGAAGTTGCTATCTTACGGGTCCCTTTCCTTTGCTTCTTGTACAGTGCCTCTTCACGATATTCTTCGTGTCCAATACTTTCAGCTATCTCATCAAGAGGATCAATCGTCGATGATAGCTATTAAATTGAATCATTCCTATTAATCAAACGCATTTAATTCTCCCAAAACTGTAGCGATTTGTTACTTGCGTGCCACTGTAATTGCATGGGGTTACAGCTGTCATTTGTAATCAGCCTGCAATTTTATGATTTTTCTGACATTAATTTTTTTTTTTTTATTACCTTTTGTCCAGAGAGCCAATAAAATTGTCAATAAATCATATTATTTAAATTTTTTAAATTCTTCAGCTATGTTAAAATGATCTAACTTTAGAAAATAAAGACTCATAAAAATCTTGAAAGTTGATTGGTCAAAAAATTATTTTAGGAATGAACTGAATGCAATAGTTAGGAACTAATAATAACGGGTCGAGAACATAGTCTTCAAACATACTTTTGCTATTGCTTGACAACTAAATCTTCTCGCCTATCCTAGAGTCTTAAAATATGTAGACAAAAATAGTTTTATTCCGTACAACCCTAAATTGGGTCCACTTCAATTGATTCATAATTCCTACCAAACTGTCGCCAAAGTAATACAAATTCATTGACGGAAATATTATTTTAAAAGCCTTATAAAGCTGAACGTCTATTCAATTCATTCATTTGTTTTTTTTTTTAATATTGAATAAAGCGAAAGATTAAAGAATTACAAAAAAAGGGGCAACCAGAAGTTGTCAAAATAAGACAATGTCACAAGAACTATACAGAAACTAGTTCCGCCTAAGAACAAAAATAGTACAAAAAGTTGACTTTGATGATTTGTCATCCCCGCCACCACGGAATAAACAGGTGACGAATTTGAATGGAAGGGCCCGCATAAGTGAATTCTCTTCTAAGTCTCCCTTATTTATGTAACTGTTAACTTTACATCTCTTATATTAAAATAACCTAAATATTTGTCTTATTCTATCAATAAAATTTGACTAAAGATTATTGAATTGGATGGTGATAGATTCTCCTAGTGCACTTTAAAACCTATTATACAATAAAAAATTGTTAACAAATCATTTTAGTTGTTCTAATGGAAAATTGTTAACAAATCTATACTTTCTCACCAAGTTTCAATCTATTCGATTGTAAGTTTTCTTTGACTTTCTAACAATTAGGTTTGAAAGATTTTATTGAATGACTTCATTGTTGGTGATACATTATTAATAGTTAGTTGAAGTCTTATCTACCTATTATTTTATTTGTACTTATTTTAGTTTGATGGTTTGCAAAATTGTCCTAAACCTCAATTTAAGTACAAAACAACATAGAGCCTAACTTTGATTCCAATAACTACGATCATAGGTTCAATTGAAAGTACTCCATAAGTACAATTCATTTGGAATATATCCCTATGGCATGCTCCTCATCGACCCTTATTAGAGAGAGTGATTGAACATCACTCAACCTACTATGCAAACTCTCTAAACTATCTATAGTCATTGGTGAGAAACTTTCTTGGATTTATCAAAAGGTTGGTCCATGCATGAATCATAAATATTTGAGGAATATTAATAACAAGTTAATGTGATATATATAAAATTAATTAGCTAGGACATATTGGTACTTAGAGGCCTACATCAAATATACTTTTCATTTGAAATCTAGACAAATTATATAATCTTTAAAAAGTGGTAGATAGTTATTCTTTTTATTACACAAATATATTATCAAGGAATTGTAAAAATTATTGAACATGTTACAATATTTGTTATTGTACTTTTTTTATTTACTACCCAATATTTTCAACAATATTGTACCAATAGTTGTGACTTTAAAGTTGTTAAGGTTGATGATGGCTACCCATAATTGATTCAAATGTATTTCTTAGATCTAGACAACAACAAATCATGTGATGCTACACCAACACATAAATAAATGTATTCCTTGGCGTACAAGTATTGGTCTCACTTTTTTTTGGGTCTTTTGGACACCTTGGCATACAACATGATGATGCGGCATTATATTTGATAATGTGGCCCAAAGACCTTAGTTAAAAGCAAGAGACTTTCTAAGCAAGCTGCTATTAAAAAAAATTGAGAGTGATTCGAAAATTTCATGTACGATTTTGAGAAGTGCGAAGTTGGGGTGCTCAACTAATAGATCTTCTCCCCTAATTAGATTTACTATCTTATAAAAATTTAATAAAAATCAAACCTACTTTGATACACGATAATAATTTAATATATGATAATTAAACAGATATTTATATTGCTCATAATTTGATGGCCCGCATGAGACCAAATATATTAACATTTTTATACACATCATTAAACAATGCATCAAACGAAAAATGAAGATCTCCAATATTTTCAAATGGAAGATTAGGTGGTAACAAACATTTCACTAAACTACATTTGGAGACAACTTCATCCTCTTCTACTGCTTGCTAGATTGAGTTGTAAGGCTATTATAAAATGGACGCCGCTATGTTCTAGATAGAATGCACCATTGACCAAATTTGAAAAATCTGAAAACACAACAGATTTTTGTGAAATTTTCAGCATCTGTTCTTTATGATCTACATGTTTTGAATTGAAAACATCCAAAAAATTTTAGGAAAAAATCACTCCGTTTTCGCATATCTAGAATTTTTTTTATATTTTAGATGTATTTTGTGAGGAGCATAGCCGCCACCTTATAAAATAGTATATAGAACTTGAATGTGACTTGAATACAAGGAAAAAATTATTATGCTTAAAAAGCTTACCATGAGGATTGATCCATCTTGGGGCAGTAAATTGGTTACGACAGAGTACATCCATTATAATGCAATAAAATAAAGTCCGTCTGAAGTCTTCAGTCAATCAATCAAGTTCTGTGCAAGAAAATTCTGTCACATTTCAACGTCTTCGAAGAAAACTCGCCAACGAGGAAGTGGGTAACGTCAGGCCTTTATTATATTTTAACTAAAGTAGTCTTTAAAATTTTGAGTATGTAACAAAGTATTAAGTAAAGGCAATAAATTAATAAATGAAGCACAAGAATGGGACATTGGATCTCCTATAAATATAAGGTGGGTGACACAACTTAATGTGCAATTTGGATGGCGGACCAAAACAAGAAATTGTAGGTTCTATTATATGTTTTTAAACTACTTTTGAGCCCTTTTAGAGATTTAAAGCATTTATAAAGTAGTTATAAATTAGGTAGTAAGTCAAATAAAGTTGTTAGAGTATTTAAATTTGGGAGGACTACTTTTTAATAAACAATAAGAGAATCTTGAGAGGAGATTAATTTTCAGAAAGATATTGTGAAGTATTATAAAAATTTCTTTTAAGATTTTATAGTTTGGAAAACTTTTTTCTTATGAAGATAATATAATGTTGTAGATTTTTTTGTTTTTTAATAGATTCTAATCTTTATGAAGTATTATAAAAATTTCTTTTAAGATTTTATAGTTTAGAAAACTTTTTTTTTATGAAGATAATATAATGTTGTAGATTTTTATTTTATTTTTAATAGATTTTAATCTTTATAAAATATTATAAAAATTTCTTTTAAGATTTTTATAGTTTGGAAAACTTTTCTTCTATGAAGATAATATAATGTTGTAGATTTTTTTGTTTTTTTAATAGATTTTATGTTTTTTTGTGAAAGGAATGGTTTCTAATTGATTATTTGTTCTATTTCAAGTGGATTTATATTTTCTTCTCATCTCCACTATAAAGAAATTTGATTTTAATTTTTTTAAGTGGTGTTCATATTTTCATAAATTTAATGATTTGTCTTTTGTCAAAAAATGTATGTGTAAATATATTTATATATTCTTTCATGTGTACTAGTTTTATGTGTTTAATAAAGGTAAATGTACACTCATAATAGAGAAGGGACTTAGTCCTATGAGCTCTCCCTAAGTAATTTATTTTGGCAAATGTTAGGGACAACACTACCAAAACTTGTTGATATCTTATGTAGAATTCTTAACCAATCACTTTGACATCTTCTAGTCTTCTATATCATACCTATAGTCTAGTTTGTTATAAACGTCACTTCATATAAATTATTTGCCCTCACAATAGGGGCATTATTGGGGTCATTATTGAGACTAATACTATATTCCTCCTCTCCCACTCTGATGAAGGGTGCTCCCCTTAATACCACAAACACATAATAGAAACAGAGAAACAACAACAATATGCAAGAACAGAAAATTGGCTTCTTATTATCTCCACAAATGTGGAATTACAAACTTTCAGAATTACAATATGCAAAGCCACATGGGCATTCCCTTACAATATTCTGGAGGACAAAGCCTCGAATCAATACCCAGATCTACTACCCAGAACTGTCCCCCAAAAACTGCCTTAGACAACACTACAGACCTTTCTTATATAGGCAATTTCCACCGCCCGAGAAGGTTCCAGAAATTTAGCCCTTTAGGCTGACTAAACAAAGAATTATTTATTTTTCACAATTATTACAATAAGGTCGGCTCAAAAGAAATACAAAATATGCTTTTAGGTAACCCAACTTCCGGAGGCCATAACTTTTTAACTGTAACTCTATTTTTCTATTGTAACCACTTTTCGGAAACGCCATGACGAGATATACATCATTTAACAAATGCTAGCGCTAGTCAACCGAGGGTCGATCCCGATCCGGAGCCTCTAAGGCCTTCAAAATTGACTTGAAAGATTTCGTACCCAAAAAATTTCAATAACCTCACCAATACTAATGATGTGAAAATGAAACTCAACTGGTAGGCTGAAATGACTAGGATGAACCTCTAACTGTGAAATCAAAAAATTCTGAGATCATATGACCAACTTACTAAAAATAGTAAGTTTCCATAAATAGCAGCTCTGCACAAGATAGCCCTTATTGAAAAGCAAACAGAAATATTTTTTGGGTGATGCAAGATTGCTCTTACACCTAGGATGCTCCCGCATCAGACACCCGAGGTAATTTGAGAAGTGACCCTATCACGACTCAGGTGTGTAGAGGAAAACCAAGACGGTTAACCTCCTCCTTTGCTAGCCATGATGAATCTTCAACAGGTCATCCTTTCCATTTGACCAAATACTCTTCATATGTCTTGTTCCTTGTGCTTCTGCCAACACGACTATCCAGTATGTCTTCAATCTTCTTGATATCTGAATTGGTTGCTGCAATACTCCACTGTGCTGCTGTAACCTCATCTTCAACACCTCCTTCATGATACTCTGTCAGATCTGAAACATTAAATACTGGTGAAATATTCAGCTCAGTAGGCAACTCAACCTCATATGCATTTCTTGAATCATGCTTCTTCAGTATCTTACATGGCCCAAACTTCTTCATTTTCAACTTGTTATAGGTACCAACTGGAAATCTTTCCTTCCGCAAATGAACCATGACTTCATCTCCAACTTGAAATTCCTTAAGCCTTCTTTTCTCATCTGTCTTAGCCTTATGTTGCGCATTCATCTTGGTAATGTGCTTCCTCACCTCCTCATGGATGTTCTTCAAATGTTCTACAAAATCCTCAGCTTCAGTACTACTTATTTCTCCTTTATCTATCTTTCTCAACTCAAATGCATTTCTTGGACTACTCCCATATACAATCTGGAATGGTGATTTACCAATGCTCCTATTGATAGAATTATTGTATGCAAATTTTGCGTGTGGTAAAATCAAATCTCATCCTGTTGGCTTATCTTCAACCAAACATCTCAGAAAATTTTCTAAACTCCTATTCACAACCTCTGTCTGTCCATCAGTCTGTGGATGATGTGATGAACTGAACTTCAAATCTATCTTCAACTTCGTCCACAATGTATGCTAGAAATATCCAATGAACTTAGTGTCCCTATTTGAAACTATACTCTTTGGCAGACCATGTAGTCTCACCACTTCTCTGAAAAACAATTCTGCTACATGAACAACATCATTAGTCTTCTTGTAGAGAATAAAATATGCCATCTTTGAAAATCTGTCAACTACCACAAAAATTGAATCATGTCCCCGTTGTGTCCTTGGTAAACTAAGAACAAAGTCCATACAAATATCCTCCCAAGGCTTCTCTAGTATAGGTAATGGCTGATACAACCCTGTATTCTGCTTCACTCCTTTTGCCATCTGACATACTCTGTAACTCTGTACAAACTTCTTGACATCTTGCAGCAACTGTGGCCAATAATAATTCTCACTAACCAAAGCAAGGGTTTTATCACGACCAAAATGTCCAACCAATCCTCCGCTATGCTTCTCCTTGATGAGATTCTCCCTCATAGAACTTCTTAGAATGCACAACTGACTCCCTCTGAATAGCATATCATCCTGAATGATGAAATCTAGCCACTTCGTCCTATCTAGAGTAACAGGTTCTTTAAAAGCTTTCCAAGCTTTACCAAAATCAGGATCCTCTGGATACAAATTATTGAGTTCCTTGAACCCAACCACCTCAATCTGCATCTCTGTCAGCAATAGTTGCCTTCTGCTAAGTGCGTCTGCAACCCTGTTAGACTTTCCACTTCTATGTTTCAAAACAAATGTATAACTCTACAAAAACTCAACCCATTTCAAATGCCTTTGATTCAACTTTCCTTGACTATTCAAATATTGCAAAGCTTGATGATCAGTAAATAAAACAAACTCCTTAGGAAGCAGATAGTGTCTCCACTTCTTCAATGCCTGAACTATAGCATAAAATTTCTGATCATAAACATAATATTTCCTCTTGGCATCATTTAACTTGTCACTGAAATAAGAGATAGGTTTACCTTCTTGGCTCATAACAGCTCCTATTGCAATACCACTAGCATCACAGTCTACTTGAAACACTTTATTAAAATCTAGAAGTGCTAAAATAGGTTGTTCTGTAAATTTTTGTTTCAACAATTTAAAACTCTTATCTGCCCCATTAGTCCACTTGAACTCTTTTTTATCCCCTCTCATTGTTTCAGTCAAGGGTCCACAAATACTGCTAAAATTTCTGATAAACTTTTTGTAAAAACTAGCCAAACTATGAAAAGACCTTAC
This sequence comes from Chamaecyparis obtusa, assembly GCA_027943335.1. Lineage (NCBI taxonomy): Eukaryota > Viridiplantae > Streptophyta > Pinopsida > Cupressales > Cupressaceae > Chamaecyparis > Chamaecyparis obtusa. The sequence goes on from BSBK01003210.1 coordinate 913,232, forward strand.
CTTAGTAGCACTCCTTGGAGTAGGCCATTCAAAGATTGCTTGTACCTTCTTTGGGTCTATTTTTAGACCTTCTGCTGAAATTACAAACCCCAAATACACTAACTCTTTCTTCACAAAACTGCACTTCTTCAAATTAATCAACAATTTCTTTTCTCTCAGCTTCTCAAACACCATACGAATATGCGTCATATGCTCTTCCAATATCTTACTAAAGATCAAAATATCATCTAGGTAAACAATGACAAACTTACCCATAAACTCTTTCAGAACCTCGTTCATGAGCCACATGAAAGTGCTTGGTGCATTGGTTAGCCCAAAAGGCATGACTAACCACTCATACAGTCCTTCCTTTGTCTTGAAGGAAGTCTTCCATTCATCTCCTTCTTTGATCCGAATCTGGTGATATCCACTCTTCAGATCTATCTTTGAGAAATACACAACCCCACTCAAATAGTCCATAATATCATCCATTTGTGGCAATGGAAATTGGTATTTGATTGTGATCTTGTTTATTGCCCTAGAATCTGTACACATCCTCCATTCTCCATTATTCTTCGGTGCTAATACCGTTGGTACAACACAAGGACTCAGACTCTCTCGAATCAACCCCTTCTACAATAACTCATGTACTTGGTCTATTCAACTCTTCACTTTCTGTTGGTGTCATTCTGTGTGCTGCCTTGTTTGGAAAACTGGTTCCTGGAATCAAATCCATCTAATGACTGATCTTCCTTATCGGTGGTATCCATCAGGTACATTATCAGATACAATATCCTGAAACTCATTCAACAAATCTGCAACCTCTACAAGCACATCCTCTACTTCCTCCTTACCAACTTTTGGAATTAAAGAAAAACACACATGCTCATGCCTCATACCATCTAAGAATTTTCTTCCATCAACAAATGTTATTCTTGCATTACCACATACCTTTTCTTTGGTCTCCTTCAATGGCTTTAGCTTATGTCACACTCCATCCTTTGTCAAGGAATATGTATTCACATGACTATCATCTACAACACATCTGTCAAACTGCCACGATCTACCCAACAACATATGACATGCATCCATATATATGATATCACATAGTACCTTATCTTGGTACCCACCGATCTTTAACTTTACTAGGCACTGTTAACTGACCATGACTTTGTGGTCATCTTGCACCCAAGCAATCTGATATGGATGTGGGTGTTTCTGTCTCTTAAGCTTCAACTTTGTCACCATCTCTTCTGACACCAAATTGTCAGTGCTTCCACTATCAATAATCACATCACAACATTTACCCTCACACTTGCATCTAGTGTGAAACAGGCTCCTCCTTTGTTCAGGTTCATTCTCACCACTCAGCAAGACTCTTCTGTTAATCAATATTTCTCCTCTTTTAGCATCTTCAGAATTGAGGATTTGACATCTTCATCTACATGTGCCACTCTGCCCTGGCCTTCATTCCTCCTATCTATCCTTCCTTGGCATTGAGGACATTCAAATGCCCTATGACCTTCTTCTCCACAGTGAAAACATGTTCCACGAAAGCCTCCTCTTCCTGAACCTTGTCCTCTTCCTCTTCCTCTCTGATCTCTATTGTTCTGATCTTGGAAATGACTGGAATTGTTTCCTCTTTGATTTTGACTGCTACTGGCCTCATCCTTCTTTTTCAGAGCTTCATTTCGGCCTCCATATGACCGTCCACTAGATCATCCACCATGACCTCTTCCATTTTGTCTGCTCTCAAACTTCTTGTTCAGCTTTTCCTCTACTTTTAGGGCAAACTGGTATGCCTCTTCAATACTGGTCATTCGAACTAGATTCAACACCTCCTGAATGCTTGGCCTCAACCCATTAAGGTAACGGGCAACTTTCTCCTTATTAGCTTCCGCATGGCCTGTTCTGATGAGGATTCGATAGAACTCCTCTGTATACTCCTGAATAGATCTTCCTGCTTGCTTCAAACTTTGCATCTTCTTCAGAAGGTCTAGCTCATAATCAACAAGAATGAACTATCACTTTAATTTATCCACCATCCGGTCCCATCTTGTGATTTTATCCTTTCCTCTTCGATTTCACTCCAATTGAATCTCTTGCCACCAAATCTTTGCATGACCCTTCAGTCTAGCCTTTGCAAACTTGACCCGATCAGGATCCTCGATATCTTCATACTCAAAATATTCTTCACATTCATTGATCTAGTCGATCAATTCTTATGGGTTAAGATTTTCAAAAAATGTTGGGACCTCAATCTTAGGTCTCTTCCCAATCTTTGAAATGGCTCGAAAAAGTCTTTCTTCTTCTTGATTCAAAACTTTGACTTCTCCTTCTTGATCTTCTTCTTCAGCTTCATCTTCGCTTTCATCTCTGACATTAAGATTCATTTCTTTATGAATCTCTTCTTGCAATGCTCGCACTTGTCTCTGCAGTTCCCTAACCTCAGGTGTTACAACACTAGCTCTTCCACCACGTTCCCTTCATGCAGGCATTTTTGTGCTTGTCACTGAAACCCTAACCACGGTCCTGGTGCAAACTGCCTCATAGTCAGTTATCTGTTTACACAGAAACTTTAACCCACGGTCCTAGTGCAAACAACCTCACAATCGGCGATCTGTTTACACACTCAGGAACTCCTACTCTGATACCACTTGATGAAGGGTGCTCCCCTTAATACCACAAACACATAATAGAAACAGAGAAACAAAAACAATATGCAAGAACAAAAAATTGGCTTCTTGTTATTTTCACAAATGTGGAATTACAAACTTTCAGAATTACAATATGCAAAGCCACATGGGCATTCCCTTACAATATTCTGTAAGACAAAGCCTCGAATCAATACCCAGATCTACTACCTAGAACTGTCCCCCAAAAACTACCTAAGACAACACTACAGACCTTTCTTATATAGGCAATTTCCACCGCCCGAGAAAGTTCCAAAAATTTAGCCCTTTAGGCCAACTAAAAAAAGAATTATTTATTTTTCACAATTATTACAATAGGGTCGGCTCAAAAGAAATACAAAATATGATTTTAGGTAACCCAACTTTCAGAGGCCATAACTTTTTAACTGTAACTATGTTTTTCTATTGTAACCACTTTTCAGAAACACCATGACGAGATATACAACACTTAACAAATGCTAGTGCTAGTCAACTGAGGGTCGATCACGATCTAGAGCCTCTGAGGCCTTCAAAATTGACCTGAAAGATTTCATACCCAAAAAATTTCAATAACTTCACCAATACTGATGATGTGGCAATGAAACTCAACTGGTAGGCTGAAATGACTAGGATGAACCTCCAACTGTGAAATCAAAAAATTCTGAGATCATATGACCAACTTACTAAAAATAATAAGTTTCCATAAATAGCAGCTCTGCACAAGATAGCCCTTATTGAAAAGCAAACAGAAATATTTTTTGGGTGATGCAAGATTGCTCTTACACCTAGGATGCTCCTGCATCAGACACCCGGGGTAATTTGAGAAGTGACCCTGTCACGACTCAGGTGTGTAGAGGAAAATCAAGACGGTTAACCTCCTCCTTTGCTAGCCATGATGAATCTTCAACAGGTCATCCTTTCCATTTGACCAAATACTCTTCATATGTCTTGTTCCTTGTGCTTTTGCCAACACGACTATCCAGTATGTCTTCAATCTCCTTGATATCTGAATTGGTTGCTGGAATACTCCACTGTGCTGCTGTAACCTCATCTTCAACACCTCCTTCATGATACTTTGTCAGATCTGAAACATTAAATACTGGTGAAATATTCAGCTCAGTAGGCAACTTGACCTCATATACATTTCCTGAATCATGCTTCTTCAGTATCTTACATAGCCCAAACTTTTTTATTTTCAACTTGTTATAGGTACCAACTGAAAATCTTTCCTTCCGCAAATGAACCATGACTTCATCTCCAACCTGAAATTCCTTATGCCTTCTTTTCTTATCTGCCTTAGCCTTATACTGCGCATTCATCTTGGTAATGTGCTTCCTCACCTCCTCATAGATGTTCTTCAAATATTCTGCAAAATCCTCAGCTTCAGCACTACTTATTTCTCCTTTATCTATCTTTCTCAACTCAGATGCATTTCTTAGACTACTCTCATATACAATCTAAAATGGTGATTTACCAGTGCTCCTATTGATAGAATTATTGTATGCAAATTCTATGTGTGGTAAAATCAAATCTCATCCTGTTGGCTTATCTCCAACCAAACATCTCAGCAAATTTTCTAAACTCCTATTCACCACCTCTGTCTGTCCATCAATCTGTGGATGATGTGATGAACTTAACTTCAAATCTGTCTTCAACTTCTTCCATAATGTATGCTAGAAATATCCAATGAACTTAGTGTCCCTATCTAAAACTATACCCTTTGGCAGACCATGCAATCTCACCACTTCTTTGAAAAACAATTCTGCTACATGAACAACATCATTAGTCTTCTTGCAGAGAATAAAATGTGCCATCTTTGAAAATCTGTCAACTACCACAAAAATTGAATCATGTCCCCGTTGTGTCCTTGGTAAACCAAGAACAAAGTCCATACTGGTATCCTCCCAAAGCTTCTCTGGTACAGGTAATGGATGATACAACCCTATATTCTACTTCACTCTTTTGGCCATCTGACATACTCTGCAACTCTGTACAAACTTCTTGACATCTTGCTGCAACTGTGGCCAATAATAATTCTCACTAACCAAAGCAAGGGTTTTATCACGACCAAAATGTCCAACCAATCCTCCGCTATGCTTCTCCTTGATGAGATTCTCCCGCATAGAACTTCTTGAAATGCACAACTGACTCCCTCTGAATAGCATATCATCCTGAATGATGAAATCTAGCCACTTCGTCCTGTCTAGAGTAATAGGTTCTTTACAAGCTTTCCAAGCTTTACCAAAATCAGGATCCTCTGGATACAAATTCTTGAGTTCCTTGAACCCAACCACCTCAATCTGCATCTCTGTCAGCAATAATTACCTTCTGCTAAGCGCGTCTACAACCCTGTTAGACTTTCCACTTGTGTGTTTCAAAACAAATGTATAACTCTACAAAAACTCAACGCATTTGAAATGCCTTTGATTCAACTTTCCTTGACTATTCAAATATTGCAAAGCTTGATGATCAGTAAACAAAACAAACTCCTTAGGAAGCAGATAGTGTCTCCACTTCTTCAATGCCTGAACTATAGCATAAAATTCCTGATCATAAACATAATATTTCCTCTTGGCATCATTTAACTTGTCACTGAAATAAGCAATAGGTTTACCTTCTTGGCTCATAACAACTCCTATTGGAGTACCACTAGCATCACAGTCTCCTTTAAATACTTTATTAAAATCTAGAAGTGCTAAAACAGGTTGTTCTATAACTTTTTGTTTCAACAGTTTAAAACTCTTATCTGCCCCATTAGTCCACTTGAACTTTTTTCTATCCCCTCTCATTGTTTCAGTCAAGGGTCCACAAATACTGCTAAAATTTTTGATAAACTTTCTGTAAAAACTAGCCAAACCATGAAAAGACCTTATCTTAGTAGCACTCCTTGGAGTAGGCCATTCAAAGATTGCTTGTACCTTCTCTGGGTCTATTTTTAGACCTTCTGCTGAAATTACAAACCCCAAATACACTAACTCTTTCTTCATAAAACTGCACTTCTTCAAATTAATCAACAATTTCTCTTCTCTCAGCTTCTCAAACACCATACGAATATGCATCATATGCTATTCCAATATCTTACTAAAGATCAAAATATCATCTAGGTAAACAATGACAAACTTACCCATAAACTCTTTCAGAACCTCGTTCATGGGCCGCATGAAAGTGCTTGGTGCATTGTTTAGCCCAAAAGGCATGACTAACCACTCATACAGTCCTTCCTTTGTCTTGAAGGCAGTCTTCCATTCATCTCCTTCTCTAATCTGAATTTGGTGATATCCACTCTTCAGATCTATCTTTGAAAAATACACAACCCCACTCAAACGGTCCATAATATCATCCATTCGTGGCAATGGAAACTAGTACTTGATTGCGATCTTGTTTATTGCCTTAGAATCTGTACACATCCTCCATTCTCCATTCTTCTTCGGTGCTAATACCGTTGGTACAGCACAAAGACTCAGACTCTCTCGAATCAACCCCTTTTGCAATAACTCATGTACTTGTCTATTCATCTCTTCACTTTCTGCTAGTGTCATTCTGTGTGCTGCCTTGTTTGGCAAACTGGCTCCTAGAATCAAATCCATCTAATGACTGATCTTCCTTATCGGTGGTATCCATCAGGTACATTATTAGATACAATATCCTAAAACTCATTCAACAAAACTGCAACCTCTACAGGCACATCCTCTACTTCCTCCTTACAACCTTTCAGAATTAAAGCAAAACACACATGCTCATGCCGCATACCATCTAGGAATTTTCTTCCATCAACAAATGTTATTCTTGCATTACCACATACCAATTTCTTTGGTCTCCTTCAATGGCTTTAGCTTATGTCACACTCCATCCTTTGTCAAGGAATATGTATTCGCATGACCATCGTGTACAACACATCTGTCAAACTGCCACGGTCTACCCAACAACATATGACATGCATCCATAGATATGATATCACATAGTACCTCATCTTGGTACTCGCCGATCTTGAACTTTACTAGGCACTATTCATTGACCATGACCTTGTGGTCATCCTGCACCCAAGCAATCCGATATGGATGTGGGTGTTTCTATCTCTTAAGCTTCAACTTTGTCACCATCTCTTCTGACACCAAATTGTCAATACTTCCACTATCAATAATCACATCACAACATTTACCCTCACACTTGCATCTAGTGTGAAACAGGCTCCTCCTTTATTCAGGTTCATTCTCACCACTCAGCAAGACTCTTTTGTTAATCAACGTTTCTCCTATTTCAACATTTAAAAAATTTGAGAATTTGGCATCTTCATCTACATGTGCCACTCTGCCCTGGCCTTCATTCCTCCTATCTATCCTTCCTTGGCATTGAGGACATTCAAATGCCCTATGACCTTCTTCTCCATAGTGAAAACATGTTCCACGAAAGCCTCCTCTTCCTGAACCTTGTCCTCTTCCTCTTCCTCTCTGATCTCTATTGTTGTAATCTTGGAAATGACTGGAATTGTTTTCTCTTTGATTTTGACTGCTACTGGCCTCATCCTTCTTTTTCAGATCTTCATTTCGGCCTCCATATGACCGTCCACTAGATCGTCCACCACGACCTCTTCTATTTTGTCTGCTCTCAAACTTTTTGTTCAGCTTTTCCTCTACTTTTAGGGCAAACTAGTATGCCTCTTCAATACTGTTTATTTGAACTAGATTCAGCTCCTCCTAAATGCTTGGCCTCAACCCATTAAAGTAATGGGCAACTTTCTTCTTATCAGCTTCCGCATGGCCTGTTCTAATGAGGATTCGATAGAACTCTTTTGTATACTCCTGAACAGATCTTCCTGCTTGCTTCAAACTTTGCATCTTCTTCAGAAGGTCTAGCTCATAATCAACAGGAATGAACTGTCACTTCAATTTATCCACCATCCGATCCCATCTTGTGATTTTATCCTTTCCTCTTCGATTTCACTCCAATTGAATCTCTTGCCACCAAATCTTTGCATGATCCTTCAGTCTGGCCTTTGCAAACTTGACCTGATCAGGATTCTCGATATCTTCATACTCAAAATATTCTTCACATTCATTGATCCAGTTGATCAATTCTTCTGGGTTAAGATTTTGAGAAAATGTTGGGACCTCAATCTTAGGTCTCTTCCCGATCTTTGAAATGGCTCGAAAAAGTCTTTCTTCTTCTTGATTCAAAACTTCATCTTCTCCTTCTTGATCTTCTTCTTTGGCTTCATCCTCGCTTTCGTCTTTGACATTAAGATTCATTTATCTATGAATCTCTTTTTGCAATACTCGCACTTGTCTCTGCAGTTCCCTAACCTTAGGTGTTACAACACTAGCTCTTCCACCATGTTCCCTTCATGGAGGTATTTTTGTGCTTCTCACTGAAACCCTAACCATGGTCCTGGTGCAAACTACCTCACAGTTGGCTATCTGTTTACACAGAAACCCTAACCCATGGTCCTAGTGCAAACAACCTCACAATCGGTGATCTGTTTACACATTTGGGAACTCCTACTCTGATACCACTTGATGAAGGGTGCTCCCCTTAATACCACAAACACATAACAGAAACAGAGAAGCAACAACAATATGCAAGAACATAAAATTGGCTTCTTATTATCTCTACAAATGTGAAATTATAAACTTTCAGAATTACAATATGCAAAGCCACATGGGCATTCCCTTACAATATTCTGTAGGACAAAGCCTTGAATCAATACCCAGATCTACTACCCAGAACTGTCCCCCCAAAATTGCTTAAGACAACACTACAGACCTTTCTTATATAGGCAATTTCCACCGCCCGAGAAGGTTCCAAAAATTTAGCCCTTTAGGCCGACTAAACAAAGAATTATTTATTTTTCACAATTATTACAATAGGGTCGGCTCAAAAGAAATACAAAATATGATTTTAGGTAACCCAACTTCTGGAGGCCATAACTTTTTAACCGTAACTCTATTTTTTTTATTGTAACCACTTTTTGGAAACGCCATGACGAGATCTACAATGCTTAATAGGCGCTAGCGCGAGTCAGCTGGGGGTCGATCGCGATCCAGAGCCTCTAAGGCCTTCAAAATTGACCTGAAAGTTTTTGTACCCAAAAAATCTCAAGAACTTCACCAATACTGATGATGTGGCAATGAAACTCAACTGGTAGGTTGAAATGACTAGGATGAACCTCCAACTGTGAAATCAAAACATTACGAGATCATATGACCAACTTACTAAAAATAGTAAGTTTCCATAAATAGTAGCTCTGCACAAGATAGCCCTTATTGAAAAGAAAACATAAATATTTTTGGGTGATGCAAGATTGCTCTTACACCCAGGATGCTCCTGCATCACACTCTCATCCTCTTAAATGCTTAGATAATTGCATATTCTTTATAAGTCAATTTTAAAGAATAATCATGTGTTTACCTATCTTCTTCTAGACATGTCATTTCCTTCTTCGCATGTTAGTTCAACAAACTCACGTCTCCTTCTTCTTGTGTTATTTCACCAAACTCATACTTTTAATCCTTTCTTGTCTACCTTTCATGCTTAGGGGACATCAATTTATTAGGCATCAATACATTGTACTTCATATCATCATTAGCCTTGGTATGCACATTATGGGTCTTAAATAATGAT
>BSBK01003210.1:927500-965000 GCA_027943335.1 Chamaecyparis obtusa
CAGAAGAATCAGTTAGCATTGGGGAAGTGGAATAATTAAATAAATAAATAAATTTTATTTATTTTCAGAAGAATCAGTTAGCATTGGGGAAGTGGAATAATTAAATAAATAAAAGTAATTTATTTAATTTTAGAAGACATGGTTAGAAAATTAAATAATTAAAATAGTTATTTAATTACAGTGACAAAAATAACAAGAATTAATTTAATTGAATAATATAAATTATTTAATTAATTTTTAGAAGAATAATTGGAGAATCTTAGAGGAATACTAAATGAATGTTAAATAGTTAAATAAAAAATTAAAATGATTCAATTATAAGAAATTGGAGGGAAATGATGACTTTAAAATTCAAATTAGAAATAATGACATCAATTAATTAAATAATAAACATTATTTAATTAATTTAAATGAAGATTAGTAAAAATATCACATGCAGGTGATGAGACAATTTTTAGTGTCTACATTCTGCCCCTCTTTGAGATAATGTATTTTCAAGCGTTGTTTCAAAGAAAAAATTAATAACAATCATGCCCTAGTATGACCCAATATGTTTGTGGTAGCAACTAAGTAATATATTTTTAATTATAGGAAAAAGTAGGTTTTGAAGGGACCTGAAAACCTTTACAACATCAAGAAAGAAATATTTTTAAAGAAGAGTCCAACAAGAAATGCTGCCAAAGAACCAACAGTCACCCAAAACTAAAAAAGACCAGAAAACCAATAGAGATGAGAAGAACAACAAATAATAGAGAAAAACAAGGAACACTCAGAAAAGTCTTTAAGGGTACCTGCCGCCTCCTCTTTGAGCTCGGACATCTTTTGAGAAGCTTCCCTAAGAACCAGAATATCTTTGGGACGAGAAGACTCCTTTTTCATACTAACTCTTGTTCTTTTCCCAGGTCTAGCACTCTGACCAACAACATCACTAGGATCAGAATCAAAATTCACCATTGATTTTTCCCCGGGAGAATTATCTATCTTACCTGATGCAGAGCGCACACAGCAGTAGTAGCACCAAGGCTTAGTTACACATTGATCAAAATGAGATGGGCATCATTATTTAAATATATCTGGTTTATTACACTCACAATCAAACATAAACTGAGATCATTGATGCCAACATCCACATAGGGCCAACAAATGTCAATTCAAACTGCATACACTTTGGTCAAAGCCCAAACCCAACTTAATTTATTATACATACACCCGTCTTGGTCTGAGCTTTTCCTAAGTTCTTGTTGTCACCCTTTGCACCAGCCAATTTGTATTCAGTGGTTCTTCGTGCCTTGCAAATTCTTTGAAGCATGGGACCGACACCTATCTCCACTCACAAATGCCAAATAAAAAACATTAGGATCTTTGACATCCTTTAATAATTCTTTCGATGTACCCACAGTGCTCATGGGTTCACCTGGAAATCACAATACCCTGCAAACAAATTAACACTCCATTCTTCATTCATTCATGTGTTGAACTGTTTGTGTGTTTCCTTTACATTGCGCGGGATCAAATCACAATATGAACTGTGCTCGTTCAAACCCATGGTCTAGTTTTCATACAGTGCTAATTCATCGAACCATAAAGCGTGATCCTCATTGTCATTACAGAATGGAACTTAATTGACTTAAGACTTAAAACCCAAAATAGTCTTAAAGTTTAAAAGATTGATCAACAACCCCTACAGTCGAAACATGACAATGGAAACATGGTTTCCACACAGGTACAAACACCCTATCAACTGCCTTTTCAATAACCTTTTCACAATTCAAAGCCGGTATGATAATTGCGTGCTCAATCATGAAGATAATATAGCTAATAGACTGTAATGTAGAATGAACAAGTCTAAATAAAATAAATTGTAAATTAGTAATGAAACATTCAGAAAAATTGAATAGTCATAGAGATAAATCAAATGTAAATTTGGAATGTCCTTTCATTCACCTTTTGTATTACATAGATCACTCCTATTTTCCCTCGGTTCCTCTCTTCTCTGCCATTCATCTGCTACCAAATACAAGATAAAAGACTTCCCCAAAAACCCAATAACTAATTCATAGAACTAATTGCTAACTTCCCAGTATGCTAACTGACCCAAAATGGTCAATTAGGCATAAGAACTAACCTAGTAATGAATCATGGAGTTGACAACACTTCATGATTATACAAACCCTCTATTTATTAACTCTATGACACTTAGACTACTAAGATGTAACCAAGACTAAGTCTCACACCCAACTACACCAATAAGACACAAAAATGGCTTACTAAGCCATGTTACAATATAAATTAACCATGTATAATCCACAATCTTCAAAATATTTCCATCGTCGGATGCACCTGCATCATAATCCCAAGGACACAAAAATTCAAGTCCCATTGAATTTTCATGGTCTTCTTCTGAGTTTTCCAATTGCAGGAAGGCAATATTTTTATCATAAGAATGACTGGATTGATGCCGCTCCAAACAACATGCTGGCTCCAATCTTCAAAGTGAATACCCTTCTTGGCATGTGTAGTGGTACCTTCTTTGAATCCTGGAACAAATACATTCGTCATAATTATCATATCACCAGTATATAGATACCTAACAGTTTGATCCATTATCTGATCTTCTTCTCATTTGTATATCTCTAGGGCATCACAGTGATCAACAAATATTCCATCCGCTACATCAATAGTCTTCTCCGTGACATGTGATTCTTGTACTAAGTCCTTCCCCGCTGGATCATTTTTGTCAACAATCCCATCATTCAGGAAAATAATAGTTTCTTCAACTATACCTATCACCAACTCTCCTTCATCTGCAAGAACCTTTTCCTCATAAGGTTCAACAACAACATCTTGTTGTTCACTCTCCACACTAGCATTCATCTGATGTTCTTTCCCTTCTAATGGAATGTATACCTCTTCTTGATCTATATCTTCATCATATACCATTGTACTTTGAATCACTTCTTCCTTAGCCTTATCCATTTGTTCTTCATGCTCTGGAAACACAATTCTATCAATTAAACCCAGACTTCTTGTCTCCTTCTGAGATAGATCATCTTCTGCCAACAATGGAGTTAACACAAAATTCTCCCCATCCTTAATGATAGTGTAAGTGTTCTTGTGAGCATCATACATAGTGTTATTGTCATATTTTCATGCCCTAACTAAGATCAAATGACAATCTCGTAGTGGCATTATATCACATTCAACTATATCATAATAATCCCCAATTTTGAAATGAATTGTAGTACCTCACCCCTGGTCTGATTTTATAAATGATATGATTACTTTAGGAAGATAGAATATATGTTACGGAATCATTAAAACTTATGATTTTATTGACCCCATACTTGCATGTGTATGGTTGATGTGTTTGTTTTACATTTCTGGTTGATTCGTACACCGAGGCTAGATGATCCATGTTGCAGTTGTTCTTTCTTGTTCATCTTTCTTCTTATGATCTTTTATCATTGTATCTGATATTCAGAGTTTCATGTTGTTTTTCTTTCTAGTTATTGTTTTCACATATCCTGCAACATGTGCAGTGGATACTTATTGTTATGGTTACCTGAAGGTACCAATTGTATTTATGTAATCATGCATATGATGTTGTATTTATCTTTTAGATGTAATCTTGGGATTCATATCTTTATCTTATATTAATTAATTAACTCTTTCGTAATCTACGTCAAGGAACCCTTTGGAGTTGTAACCTTTGTTAGTTGTGTATTTCTATGCTTTGCTTCTGCAATGTAACTTTGATGTTATTGATTGTTAACCTAAAAAAATAAAATTATTCTGCAAACTTAGTCGCATGTTTAGGTTAAGTTCTTCTGGGTTCCCTAGTGGGGCATTACATGAACATTAGTCTTCTCTAAGACATCAAACCACTGGTATTTACCTAAGCCAAAAGCTTGGTAAGGTGCTTCATGCGGTATCCTTTCTAGACCTAACTTCTCAACCATCTCAATAGAAACTAGATTATCAATTGAACCACTATCCACAATAACTTTGTATACCTTGCCTTTGCATCTACACTTTGTTCTGAAATGGAATGATGCTGACTATGTTGTCTCCTTTCTTCTTCTTTCTCCATGGCATTGAAAATTGAAACTCAATCTTCCAGCATACACGAGCCCGAAAAGATCTTGTTGTGCTCTGATACCACTTGATGCAGAGCGCACACAATGGTAGTAGCACCAAGGCTTAGTTACAAATTGATCAAAATGAGATGGGCATCATTATTTAAATATATATGGTTTATTACACTCACAATCAAACATAAATTGAGATCATTGATGCCAATATCCACATAGGGCCAATAGATGTCAATTCAAACTACATAAACTTTGGTCAAAGCCCAAACCCAACTTAATTTATTATACATACACCCATCTTGGTCTGAGTTGTTCCTAAGTTCTTGTTGTCACCCTTTGCACCAATCAATTTGTATTCAGTGGTTCTTCGTGCCTTGTGGATTCTTTGAAGCACGTGACCGACACCTATCTCTGCTCACAAATGCCAAATACAAAACATTAGGATCTTGACATCCTTTAATCATTCTTTCACTGTACCCACAGTGCTCATAGGTTCACCTGGGAATCATAATACCCTGCAAACAAATTAACACTCCATTCTTCATTCATTCATGTGCCGAACTGTTTGTGCGTTTCCTTTACATTGTGTGAGATCAAAACACAATATGAACTATGCTCATTCAAACCCATGGTCTGGTTTTCATACAGTGCTAATCCATCGAACCATAAAGCATGATCCTCATTGTCATTACAGAATGGAACTTAATTGACTTAAGACTTAAAACACAAAATAGTCTTGAAGTTTAAAGATCGATCAACAACCCCTACAGTCAAAACATGACAATGGAAACACAGTTTCCATGGGGGTATAGACACCTTGTCAATTGCCTTTTCAATAACCTTTTCGCAATTCAAAGCCGGTATGATAATTGTGTGCTCAATCATGAAGATAATATAGCTAATAGACTGTAATGTAGAATGAACAAGTCTAAATAAAATAAATCATAAATCAGTAATGAAACATTTAGAAAAATTGAATAGTCACAAAGAGAAATCAAATGTAAATCTGGAATGTCATTTCATTCATCTTTTGTATTACATAGATCACTCATGTTTTCCCTCAATTCCTCTCTTCTTTGTCATTCATCTGCTACCGAATACAAGATAAAAGACTTCCCCAAAAACTTGATAACTAATTCATAGAACTAATTTCTAACTTTCTAGTATGCTAGCTAACCCAAAATGGCTGATTAGGAAAGAACTAACCTAGTAATGAATCATGGAGTTGAAAAAGAAGTTTTCAACTTCACGATTATACAAACCCTTTATTTATTAACTCTATGACACTTAGACTACTAAGATATAATCGAGACTAAGTCTCACACCCAACTACACCCATAAGACACAAAAATGGCTTACTAAGCCATGTTACAATATAAATTAACCATGTATAATCCACAATCTTCAAAATATTTACAGTCGTCGGATGCACCTGCATCATTACCCACCAAAGCATTGATCTTATCTGTAGATACTTTTATGCTTTCATGGTTGTGGTGGAGAATCTTCTTCAAATTATTTTCCACTTTCTCCACCCTAGTACACAAACCCTCCAACTTATCCTCAAGAAATCCCACAGACTTAATCTTAGGCACAATTTTCTCCCTTGACCCATCACCTCATTGTTCTCAACTTTAGTAGAAAGGGCCCTCATCTTCAAATTGAGGCTCTTGATCTCATGGAAAGTCCACTTGTCTAGGCAAAAAGAATACATCAATATGGATTTCATCATCTAAGGAACCCCCAAGGTAGGTTCTCTCTTGTCATGCAGATCCTCCAAAAGGAGCTTCACATTAGCCTCATTGGGGTCAGTATCTTGCTTGGGACCTTGCTCACCTTTAGAATCCTTAATTGACTCCATAGGATCATCAGGATAAATAGGCACATCATGGTCCTCTGAGATGGCATAGTCTACCATAATAGGGACCTTATCCTCCTCAGAACCCTTCTTATTTTTCTTTGAATCCTCAAATATATGGTTTTTATCCTTCACTAGCACATAGGATTTTCTCTTCTTCTCTTTAGTAGACTCATCATCCTTTCCAGGGAGAACCTGATCCAACCCACAAAACTCAATGGACCTCTCCTCACCTAAAACCACATTACCAACATTACCAGAAATTCCCATATCCTGTTTATCAACAAAATTCTCTTTCTCCTCCTCTTCTTCATCATCCCCTTCAATATCCATATCATCCCCCTCATTGTCCTTATACTTGAAAAGGATAAACAAAGGGGAATTAAAAGGCACTTCATCATATTCAACATCATCTTCCTTGGTGTCCATATCCTTCTTTTCATCATACTTTTTCATCTCTGGGGAAGACTTAGGCATCTTAAGGGAAACAAGAGAACTCAACCCCGACTCCTCCAAATGCCTTTTCCCTTTCTCTTTCTTAACATCCATAGAATTTTAGACCACAACAAGAGCTTTGTCACATGCATACTCACAAATAAGGTAGATGATCCCTTCATGAAGGACCAACTTATGGGTTTTTTTCTTATGGTCTCTAATATTGTGATTAAGAGAAAAAAGAAGATATTGTGGAAAATAGACATGCGTCTTGTGCCTAAAATGGTTCAAAAGAAAAAAAATGATAGTCGTGAGCCCTTGTATAACAACCATAGATTGTGATGTATTCCATTAGGGAAAAGATAACCTTCCTCCAAATAAGTTTAATATGGTCAACATCAAAGAAACTAGAAGAAATTTTAGTAAGTTTATTGTTCTCAACATCTTCTTTAGGGAAAATTTTCACATCCCTTTCAGAAACTTTCCTATACCTAATGAAATTCATACCTCTATGTTGTAGGCCTGTAATCTCCAGTATGAACTCTTCATTAAGAACAATATTATTATCACATAAAGTCACATAATCCTCCTTCCAACCCTCCATAAACTATCTAGTGATATCCATATCAAAGCCATGGAGTCTCTCAAGATAAGGAAAAATGCCCCCCTCCTTTAGTTTTTTCCAGACCTTCAGCTCCTTCTTTCATTTTTCACAGCTGGGTGGCTCTTCATGCTTCAACTTGCCTCCCATGGTAATTTTCTCAACTCTTAGAAGAGAATGAACAGATTGAATAAAAAAATGTGAAAGAGCCAAGCTAAGATAATCACCCACAATTCATGTTGCCAATTAATCACCCTCATCATTTCACATCTTTGCAAATGATGAAATAATCCTCTGATGTACCTAGAGTGCTTATGTGTCATTACCATGATTACTTAAAATCACTCCCTCTTTACAATTTTTCTTATCAAACCCTAAAAGGGATAATAAATCCTCATTAAGATTTGTTACCCGACCTTGTTGAATAATTATTTCTAGTGATTTGACACCCAAGTTGGCAAAGGCATCCACCACCACATGCCTTCTCTATACACGTGAAAAATATAATGATCATTAAAAGAATTAATGATAGAGATGACCTCCATAATGATGTTATTAATTGACCATGAAGCCTGAAACTACCATTTTAAACATTTAATGATTTTGTTAGAGTCACCCTCGATCGACACATTCTTGTACCAAAGAACAACTAATAATTTGAGAGATGGGAGAGCTCCCATGGCCTCCACAAAATGATTAGTTTGGAAACCCATAGGGAAAGAAATGGCCCTAAGACAATTTCCACTATGATCCCGCACAATGCCACCACAACCAACTTGACTTGGGTTCCCCTTTATTGCATCGTCAAATTTCACTTTAACCCAACCCTACTGAGGAGAAAACAAGACCACACCATCTCTCTTACTCTTTTTAGAACATTTCTAGCCCTTAGATATCCATTCCTTAGTTATATTATGATCAAGATCCCAAAAAGTAAGAGATTTAGAATTTAGAAAACATAATTTTTTTTCCTTTAGACCTCTATAAATTTTCTCAAAAACCACAAAAGAGGATGAATACTTCTCCCTAAATTTTATGCCATTGTGTTCTTTCCAAATATTACAAATAACATGGGGAGAAATCAAGATCCAAAAATACTTGTCCATTAAGATCTTTGTTGAAGACCACTAAGTGAAGAAGTCCTGCAAAGAACCAGGAAAAATCCAACAAAGATTCAATTTTTGAAGAAGCTTCGACCATACCTCCCAAGAAAAGGGTAGTCAAACATGAGATGATACATTGTTTCTTCATCATCCTTTCATAAATAACATCTATAAGGCATTCTAAGACCTCTTTTATGAAGGTTTTCAACAGTTAAATTTTATTTTAAATAAAAATCCAGTAGAAGATGTTAATCTTAGGAATCAAATGCTTAACCTAGGCACAAACCCAAAAAGGGGGTCTTTCATTAGCATGGTTTACCAAAGAAAAACTTGAAGAAACATAGTACTTTCCTGAAGAAGAAGCTACCCACACCAAAGAATCTTAAAAATCCACTCTTATAGACCAGGCCTAAAGAGAGATCATTATAGGACCAAGGGAGATGTCAATCTTAGATAAGTTAATCCAATCTTGATTCTTCTAGTAGTCACGAACTAGGGAACCATAGCGTAGTTTACTCCTTTCAAAAAAATGATTTAAAAGAATAATATCACCCAAAGGACTATCAATTAACCATTTAGCCTCCTAGAACTGAATATGGTTACTATTCCCCATGATCCATTTACAACCCTTGGCACCCAAATCCTTAGCTTGCTGGACACAATTCTAGATAAAGGAGCCTTTGATAGGAATTTTCATAGAAAAAAATCAGCTAAAGAATTGCAAGAATAGAGATACTTGAGCTTCCATATATTATTCCATTCCTTCTCCTCTCGATAGGTTCTCCACACTTGTTTCATAGGTAGAGCTTTGTTCACATATTTAATAGACTTGAAACCTAGGCCTCCCCATTTTTTGGGCCTACACATACTGTCCCAGGTAACCAATGCCAATCTTTGTTCTCTTCAACTCCCGACTAGAGAAAACATTTCTAGATCATCTCTAAGATCTCCACATATTTTGAGGTTATCTTAAAAAGACTCATAGCATAAATATGTAAATTTTGAAGTCTATCTTTCAAAAGTTACACTTTACTAGCTTGGCTGAAGAGAGTACCCTTTCACTCAACAAGTTTTCTATTAAACCTATCAATAAGACCACTCAAGAAGGAATTAGGTGGTTTCAAGCCCAATGGAAGACCATGATAGGAGGAAGGGAATTCTCCTATGGTACAACCAATGATTCTAGATATCTTCCTTTTTCTTTCCCAAAGAATGTTAGTGAAAAATAAAGAGCTTTTATTCCAATTTATCAAATCACTAGTAGCCCAAGTATAGGAACTGAGAGCACCCTTGATATTCTTAGCTTCTTTCATTAAGAATGTCATCTACATAATATTCCATAAGATCGTGCATTATCTTGTGAAATATTGTAGTCATTGACTTTTGATAGGTAGCTCTTACATTTTTCAATCCAAATGGAACTACATTCTAGAAATAGGTTCCCTAAGAACATGTGAAAGTTGCTTTATGATGATCTTTTGGTGTAATTCTCATATGATTATATTTGGAGAAACCATCCATTAATGACAAAATTTTATATCCAATCATTAAATCTACTATTATATCAATATTTAGAAGAGGAAAGTCATCTTTGGGACATGCCTTGTTAAGATATTTGAATTCAGTGTAAATTATAATGTTTCCATTTGGTTTTGATACTAGCACAAGATTGGAAATCAACTCTGCATAGTCTATGCACCTAATGAAACCTGCATCTAGTAGTTTCTTCAATTCTTCTTTGACCAATAGTGCAATCTTAGGGTGAATTTTGTGAAGTTTCTATTTGATTGGTTTTGACCCCAGTTGGAGTGGTAAGTGATGTAATATTGGTTCTTGGTCTAAGCTAGGCATGTCTAAATATGTCCAAGAAAAGTTAATATTTATATCCCTAAGGAATTGAATAAATTGTTCCATTTCCTCTAGTGCCAGTGATGCTTCCGAGTGGATAAGTTTCTTAGTTTCCTCAATCCCAAGGTTGACTTCTTGTACACTCTTTTCTACAAGTAATGGGGATATCTCCTAATTTATAGTAAGTATGTCTAGTCTACCATATTTTGGTACCTTTGAGAGGTTTTCACCTTCAGATACATCCTTTTTTTTACTTTATTGTGATCTATACGTGCCTTTCGATTTTCACCTAGAGATCTTAGATTTTTATTTTTATCATTTGCAACTAAAGATGGACATGAATCACTAAAGTATGTTTCACAATTGTGATCAATAAAAAATCCATCTTTATGGTTCCCAATGGGTATACTTCTTTGAAGTCCTAAGAATTCTACAATAGCCTCATCATTCTAAAAAATGTCTTCGTTTGATGGACCTTGTTGCTCCCAGTCTATCAATTTGGGGTATATCAGGGAATTTTTATCATTTCCTTGGGCATAAGATATGGAAACAACTACGAGGGTATGGATATAAGATTTAGAAAAAGACTCATGGGATTCATAGGATGAGATTTCTTAGATCAATTCCAAAAAAAAATTGTCCAAGAACATCAATCTGTTGGTCTATTTTGTATGAATAGGTTATTAAATATGGAAAAAATATTGTTTAGACAATAATAAATTGAGGTTCACGGGGTGTCCCATTTTTATTCATTGGAATTAGTCTCTTATTAATACTCCTCACATGTCTCAATTTTATTAAAGGAAAATGCATCATTTTTGTGAGGCAACAAAATATTGAGGTACCTTTGTTAGGTGGTTGGTATCCTAGACCTTGAAACTTAGGGTTTTCTTTAGGTAATATTGGTTATATGAAACCTTGATCCTATCTACCAATACTAGTACATCCATTGTATCCTTGTTTTTATATAATAGTATATCCTCTTCCATATCGATGCACCATAATATTAACAAGATGGGTTTTTTTTTTCCTTGTATAGCCAATTGGACAAATCTTCGTCCATAGAATCTTGGTCTGGTTCTCCCCATTTTGTGAGCATGGTATGTGGTTCATACTAAATATAGACTTTTTTCTTCCTTTTGAGGGGTTTTTTGGGTTTTCTATAGGTTCTTAGTGAAATAGGCAACTTCTCTACACAAAATGAGTTTGCATACATGTACTCTTCACAACCCTTGTCTAGAACTATGATTTTGAGCTTTAACATTGATGGGGAAATGAATTTTGACAAATCAGATTGAGGTACTTGGAGGATTTGATTGTAAATGTTGATTTCTTAATAAGAACTTCATTTTTAGTAGATCCTTTGAGGTTGGTATAGAATAGGAATGGATCTCTATTGCTTGGGATGATAATTTTTGTTTCATTTTAAGAGAATCTTAGGCATTGGTGATATTTAGAGGGTAAAACCTACATCGTGTGGATACAAGGTCTTCTAAGAATCTTATTATATCTAAGTTCAAGATCCAATACTTGGAAAGTAGTCTCATGAATGACTAATCTAATCCTAACAAGTAAGGTAATGATGCCCTTGGAAGGATGTTCTTCATTGTCATATGTTCTAATAATGATTTTCTTGGTGACTTCCACAAAAATCTCAAAGTATCCTTGTATTTGAACTAAATTCAAGATATAATTATTAAGACCAACTCCATCATCTACCAAAACTCTTCTGAATTTATACAAGTGGACATATACTTCAAGGTGAAGGGGGTCATTATGGAAGGGTTTATGTGTGGGTAGGTCTTGTTCTATAAATGGAATATGATGGGTGGTATCCAAGTGTCCAACCATGGCTTAGAATACATCAACATCAATGTCTAGAGAAATTAAAAACTCTTGTAAGGCCTTATTTAGGACTAATTTATGATTGGATGGGATATGTAGCAACTCAAATATGGAAATTTGTGCAGAGGTATCCTTAAGATGGTCTAATAAACTATACTTACCTTTAAAAGGGGTGAAGGACTTGGATGGTATTGATGATTTAGATGGGACACCTTGGACTATGATCTTTGTTTCGTAGATAGCCAAGGAACATTCAACATAATTTCCCTTGATGATGATAGTGCTTATGGTATAATTAGAATTAGACTTGATATAATTGACAATATTTTGATGGGCCTCATAGGTGTAGTTAGACTTGTTATGTTTTCTTGAAGATGAATTTTTTCCTTTGTCATGATCTTGTAATGGATTCTTTAAAATGGCATGATCCTCATTAGATGTGCTAGGATTATTTAGGACTTTAATTTCCCTACATTCAATTAGGTCTTGGAAAATATTCTTGAGTTAGTAGTAGTTTTCATTCTTGTGACCCTTTCTTCAATGGTAGTTACAAAAGTCATTATCATCTCACCATGCGGGTTTGAATGGACCTGGTTCACAATGTTTGATTTTTGATAATGCGATGGTGGTTGATTAGATTAATTCCTTACGACAACCTCAAGAGGTTATATAAGAGGTGTATAAGTTTGTCTTGGATTGTGACTTCTTGGAGGATGTTGTTGATCATTAGTGACATTGGATGTCTAAATCTAACTTTGAGGCACATTATTGTTGGTTTTCGGGGCATTGGTGTTGGGGGTCCCTTGAAGATGAAATATTTATTGTGCTCTATTGATAGCTTTGGCATCGACTACTCCATCTTTAGTGATGTTTTTATTTTTGGACCAATATTTTGATTTTTCATTAGATGAATTGGTATTGGTCTCCTTGTTATTTTTTATTATGCCTTTTAGTGTGAGGGATATCTTTGATTTTAGATCTTGTTCTATAATATCCTAAAAGGTATTAGTATGATGTGAGTGTAGAGATCACATCATGTATAGTGTGTACTTCTCAATAAACATTAGGATCTTATCCTTATCTAGAATATGAAATGGGGCTTTAGAAGTCACGTTCCTCCAATGTTGTAAGAAGGAAGAAACTATCTCACCAATTTTTTGTTTCATGTTACAAAGATACATGATTGTTACTTAACTAACAATGTTATGAAGATAATCAGACATGATCTTCTCAGCTAGTTCATTCCAAGAACTTATGCCCAGAGGTAGTTGTGAGAACCATTCTATAGTTTTCCCACTAAGATTGCATGGAAAAAGACTCCCAAAATATGTGTCATTGTGGGCTAGTTTTGTACATGCCTTGAAGAATTATCTAATATGGTCTCTTGGGTCATGATTTTCCTTATATTTGTTAATTTTTTGCATTTCAAGTTTAGGAGGGAAAGGTGGCATGTATAATTTTTTATCAAACGGGTAGGGGTATAGGTTTTCTAACGAGCATGCCTTCTTAGGGGAACCAATTTAAAGTTTAGTCATATGTTTCTAAAGATTTTTTACCTATTGTGACAATATTTTAGTGGGTGTAAGTGGGAAATATGTGCCAACTCTAAAACTTAGGTCTATAAAAGGATTTCCACTATGATATGAAGGTGCCTACTTGTATGTATAAGTTGATTGGTGCACAAGGATTATGTTATATATAGATGCATATGATGGCATTGGAACTGGAGGTGGTGTAAAATAATTGAACATTGGTTTCATCGATGAAAAAAGATTTTTTGCAGCATTATATCCACTAGGATTTGTTGGTGACCCTCGGTAGCTAGGATTTTGATTATTTGGTTGTTGATTGAGAGGATAACCTTGGGGTGTGATGCGTAGACCTTGGTTAGGAGGTTCTCCTTGTGAGACAATAGTGAAACTCCTTTAATTTGGTTTGAAACCTTAGGAGATCATGTTGATTTGATTGTTGGTGTTTCCCAAGAGATTGTCTGTGATAATCCATTTTGATGCTTTCATGGTATTATTTGTACTCATCATTTTGGATTAAGGATTGATAGTTCTGTTAGATTATGACATGGTTGAGGATACATTGGCACTTTGGTTGGCGCTTGTTGTCATTGGATTACTAGAAAAAAGTAGGTTATTGTAAACACCTAAAAATCCATTGGTAAATAAAAGTATTTTTATTTTCTGAAAACCCCTGATGACATCATCATTTGTTAATTAATTAATTAATTTATTTATTTATATTCCATTAATTCCTCCTATTTTAATTAGACACATTTAATTAAAGAATCCCTACCCAAACCATTAAAATCAAATTTGAGTGATTTTCCCCCATTTATTGAATCAAAATTTGGTAAATGATGTCACATTCCCTAAATAAATGAAATGTTTATTTAAAGCCTCAAAACCCTAGAATCTTCTAGACATTCCTAAACCCTTCCAATCTTTCCTAAAATTCCCTAAACCTTTCCTAAACCTATTTAGGAGATGTTTCCTACATTTCTTAGCCTAATCCAAGTCCCCTTGACTTTTGGTCAAACCCTTCCATTAATGAGCCTTACAGACTCATTAATAGCCTCTTACACACTCTTTAAGGCCTCTTACAACCTCATAAAGAGGCCCATGTTTCTTCTTCCACTCTTTTTCCCCTTGAACACTTCCCTAGTGTTTCTCACACATGTGTGAGCAACCTTAACCCAAGGTCAAACCTTACCATACCCCAAACCTTACCTCAGACTCTACCCCAACCCTTACCTCTAACCCTAAATCTCCTTCCTAACCCAATCCCTTCCAAAAATCCTATAAATACCCTCCTCTTCCAAGAGAAAACAAGAAATTTCCTTTTCATTTCATAGCAAACTTATAATACAATTTTATTTCTAGCTCTTAAAGCTAGTTCATTTTCAAGTTTTAACTCACATCATAGCTTAGAAATAATGGATTGAATTAGTTTATTTCATGTTTATGAATTGATATTCATCATATCACATCTTATTTTGTTTAAAAAAAATCATATATTATTCATTAGTAGCTTAATTTGCATTCTTGAGCCTTTTTGGCTCCTTAAGACGTTAGCAAAAAAATGGGTGTTCCATACCTATTTCTATGCCAATATAGGGTTCTTATGGTCCCTACCCTATCCTAATCCTCCCTAATCATCATTAGGGATATTCTCCAAGTGATTAGAGAGCACACCCACATCCCTAAATCAAGGGCAAATCAAACGGTGACAAGATGCTCTCATTTAAGCCCTATCTGAATGTCCTTGTGAATAGTAATTTTCTATATGTTAGGAATATGTTGTAGGATTTGAATAAATAATTTTTTAATGTCTAATCCTGTTTTGATCAGGTTAGGTTCACTCTACACACATTTTGGCACGACCGGTGGGACCCTTCACGCCTTCTAAACTGCATTTTTTAGGGTTTTCCAAGCAAAAAACTCACTTTTTCAAATATCACATCTTGTTCTGTGAGGATACTCATATGAGTAAACTCATTAGTGTACCTAATCATATGATAAAACACCCAAACTTGTACTGGGGTCACCTAGTACTCGTATGGGAGCTTTCTAGGTGTTTTTTTGGCTTGTTTTTGGCCTACTGGCCCTGCTCGTGCCAAGGTACATACACACTCGTATTGGCCCTACCCAATACTTGTACAAGTAAAGGGATGAAAATACCATGCCTTTTTTACTCATATGGGAAACAGGGGGGTCTTGTAAGGCCATAATCCAAGATAAGATTGGATTTTTGGGTTTCTAGGGGTTTTTAAGGCCCTCTTGACTCTATTTTTTAAGTTTTTAACACCACCTATTGTAGGTACACTTTGAAGGAATAAAAAATCATCAAAAATTTAAAACCTTAAGGCTAGTTAATTAGTTTATGTGTTTAGGAATCAAAACAACTTTCTTTTGGGCTTAAAATGAACCTCAAATCACTCTTGAATGCCTAAAGAAACTAACAATCTGCAAGTCTTTTGTAAAAGTTTCCTAGTCAATCCTAATCAGCTCAAATTCATCCTTACTAGTTCCAAAACAATAAAAATAACTTCCAAGTCCTTTCAATTGGATAAAAAGAACATTCATGCTTTCAAAATATAGGTGTCTTTGATCTTCATGCAAAACTAGGAACACTTTACTTTTTGGTGTATAAAATGAAACCCCAAATCTGCATATTTTTTCTAAATGGTTCTATATCAGTCCTAAATGTGTTCAAATGGTCCTCTTTCAAACTCAATGCATCAATTAAAGATAAAATAAACTTCATTTTCAAAATCTCAAAGTTCTTTTACATTTCATTCAATTTAGAAGCAAATCTGCATTTCAGTTTGAATGGTTTCCTAAATAGCCCCAAAGTTTCCTAAACTTTCCTAAATAATTCCTAAAGCATTGATATAGGTCAAAAAAAATTTCTTGTTGCAAAATTTAGAGTTTCCAAAGTTTTCATTCATAAAATCAATCTAGGAATTTCATTTTGGGCTTTAAAAAGCAATCTAAAACACCAAATCTTGAGTGAACATGAAAAAATGAATCAAAATCTCACTAGTCATTTACTTTCAGTCTCAAAAGAAAACAAAACTCAATCTTGAATGACTTAAGGTAAAAAAAAAAGCTCTTTTTATTTTCATATCAAGTCTCTAAGTAAAGCAAAAATCTCGAATGCCCATTTGCATAAGTCTTTCAAAAAAATCTTGTTTTCAAAGGAAAAGAAAAACTCAAAAGCTTAAACATTTGTGCTTGCAAGTTTGAAAATTTCTTCACTTAATCAATTTGGGAAAGAACCTTTTCTTGTTGTGCTTTTAGGAGTTTCAAAATTATGCAAAATCCTTAATTTAAGTGATGTAAAACACTTGAACTTAGATAAAGTTCACTTGTTTTACTTCTAGAGAAGCCTGTCCAATGAGAAAAGTGCTTCATCTTTGGAGAACAACTTCAAACCGGTACTTCCCCGACCGGTATAAAAATAAAGCGTTGAGAAAACTCTCGCTTCATCCCCTCAAGCTTGAGCAATGTGTGTTGATGGTAGCCTGAGGTAGGTGAATATCCCTACTATTTTGACATGGTCAACTAGGCTCTTAAGTGAGTCACATGCATACAAATCGATTGGGAGGACTCCATAGAACAACTACAAACTTGTTAAATCAGAAGCTACTTGATCTACCCCCAAAAGCATCACAATCTTTGTGCAAGGACCGATCCCTGTGGTTTCCCGGATCACCTTAAGACACTCACCATATGTATCCCTCTTTTGGGGTATCAAGCTATGGGCAAATATTCTAATACTCACCTTCCCTTAGGTAGTTCTATTTGGTGTGTTTTTCAAAGTTTGGACTCAGTGCAAACATTTTTCAGAACATACACTCTCTTTGGGAAAAATATCATTTTCAGTGGTCAATCATTGCTTGTATCCCACAAATTTTCTTTGTCCTTTGTCAGGATTGCTTTCAAGTGTCTTTGTCAAGTTTGTCCTTTTCCATTGGAGACATCAAACTGATCCAAAATTGATCACAAGCTTTCAAACAAAACATTACAGAAAAGAGCCTTCAAAATCAAACACCCAAAGCCTTGTTTCAAAACACTTGCCCATAATATCTCCAAGCTATATCAGATTTGACCCAACAAAAGAAAGCAAAGCTTCTGAATCCTTGAGTTTACCAAGAAAAGAAGATTGCAGAAAGAGATCTGAAAGATCATCAACCCATCCTAAAAGCAATCTAAGAAGAAGAGAAATATCAAGAAAAACAAGACAATGTGGGCTATAATGCCAGAGTGAAGCATTTTGCAACCCAGTTCCAGGTTAATCAGCACTATGTCAATCTAGAGAGAAGACTAGCTTGACCCATCACATATCCATTACCTCTTCAAAACCCCACAATCCTATCTCGACATCCTTTCATCCTAGATCATCCCTAGTTGCATCATTGCATCACCATCCATCCTTAGTTGCATCCTAAGTCATTCTTAGTTTCATCATTGCATTCTTTATCATCTTCCTACTTACATCTATATCATCCTCTTAGAACATAGAATCATTCCATCATCCTCTATCAATCCTTCCATTATAAAATCCCAAATCAAAACCCTTGTCTCATTCCATCATCTTTAAAATCCAAATCCTTGATCCAAATCCAACATCCACTATCCAAGTCAAGACCCACCATTATTGCACCAAATCTAGTGATCCAAATCCTATCACTTAATGTCCAAATCATTTGAGTTGCTTCAAAACCTTATCCCAAACCAAAAATATCCACCCTGTGACTAAGCATTGTCAAGGGAATCCTCACTTATCCTTGTTAGCCTCATCATCTCAAGCAAGAGATTGGCATACATTGATAAGAATCTAAGCCGAAGATCATTAGTCTATCCTAAGTTGACAATCCTCATCAATCCTACATTAGGAAGCAACAACTCATTTGAACAAATACTTAGTAATCTTCCACCATCCTCCACCAATCCTCCATCATTCTTGATCCAAATTAGAGTATCCCACCAATCCTCCATCATCCTTGTTGACCCAAATCAGAATATCTCACCAATCCTCCATCATCCTACCACCTTTCAATTTTTCCAAATCCTTGCATCACATCTTAGAAATCCACCATCCTTAGAGTTTTCTTTAGATTTGCATCCATCCTTTTTAGAGTCTCTTAGGAACATATTGCATCCATCCATCATCTGCATCTTCATCTTTTAATCTGCACTCCATACCTATCGAGACAAGATCCAAGAAAAGAAGGAACATGGATCCCAATCAGGCCACTAGTTCATCATATCCTAACAATCCTACCAGTGCAATGGTGACTTGCAATCCCGAGATCCCACAAATTGGTAATATATGGTATGATCCCAATGGACCCCCCACTCCATTTTCCATGGAGACATTCATGAACCATCTAGGACATGCACAAATAGTCAGTGTACTTATTGATCAGAATCAAAAAAACATACTGGCTAACTTCACACAAGAAGGTACTCCCATTCCACCACATCTCCAAACCCTTATACCCATCAAAGCCATCTAAATTATAGCACAAGTCTACACCCCCATCATCCAACAAATCCCTGATTCCAACCTGCACATATCTCAGGAAACTACATCCATCCCCCACTTCTTGCAAGGCCATTTCACGAGCCCCACAACACAAGCGGTAACACAACTCACTCCGTTATCCATCATGGGAACACCATCATCTTCTATGGTATCTCAAGCCCAAGGCTTTCCATAAAATCAACTTCCACCTCCCATGCAAGTTGCCACACAAGAAATTACTCCACCTTCCATGGGTCAAGCAACATCATCCTTTTTGGGGATAATGTAATAGTTTCCCTCTTTCTCCCAGCAAGCCTCTACCTCAATACCATCATTTCCAGGGGCAACACAACCATTTTCCTCCTACTCCTAGCAATCTTCCACATCAGCACCACCCTTCTCATGGGGAACACAAGCATCTTCCTCCACTTCACAACCAGGGTTTTCCAAAACATACATTCCACCTCCACCTTTCATCTCCAATAGACAAGCCCAACAAACTTCTTTCACAACAGGCATGCCTTCCATGGGATTTCTGAATCCACCATTCACATCCCAAACTCCAATCACATCTACATTTCCAACATCTTCCACATCGCATCTCCTACTATGAACCGGTTCTCGTTGGGGCCTTACTTGAGAAGAAATGCAAGCTTTCAGAATACCAACCCACTTTTTGCCATCCATGCCAGAAAACCAACAATCCACCTTCTTGCAAGCAGAGAAACAACAACAAATGTCACCTCTTCTAGCTTCATCCTTTCCATCATACACCAACTATCTATCTATTCCACCCTCCGCATCTCAAGTGGTTCCACCACCCCAACAATAGAGTTCCTCCCATTTTGTGAGCTACCTTGTACAACCACCTCCTGCTTCCAGCTTCCCAACATCTATTCCACTCTCAAGAAATGTAGGATTGCATCCAACCTACATCAACCAAGTGTAAAGCCAAGTGCACCAAGGATCATCCTACCCATCGCAGCAAAAACATCCCATCATCCACTAGTAGCAAGAATCTTCCTCATATCCAGTGCAACACCAACAAAATCCCATTGTACCCCAGTAACAAACCATTTTATATCCTCAGTAGCAATTTCCTCCCTAGCAATCATCACCCCAAAATCTATTCCAATCTTCCTATCTTGTTGGACAATCTCCATTTCCCACTCCATAATATCCACAACAAAGTCACCTTTATTCCCCAACACCACTAGATCCTTTCCAAATAGGAATGCCCACTCAAACGTTGATCAATGCCGAGTGGGAAGAAATGAAGAATGCTCTTAAGGAGCTAAAAGTTGGCACATATAACAAAACCTTCAAATTTGAAGAGGTGTGTCCCTATCCATTTGATCAATCAATCATAGTCATCCCTTTCCCTAAGCATTTTGAGACACCCAAATTTGATAAATATCGAGGGAAAGGAGACCCTATAAACCACATTAAAGAGTTCTATACGACATGCCAAGAAGTTTTCTATAGTGATAATTGCCTTTTGCGCATATTCCCCAAAATCTTGGGAGGAACTACTATTGAGTGGTTTTAAAAAATACCCTATGGGACAATCTCAACCTTTTCCAAGCTCTTTGAGAAGTCCATTGTCCAATATGCCCACAATGTTGAGAATGAGTTGACTTTACTAGATCTTTGCAACTCAAAGAAGAAAGGAGGAGAAAGCCTAGCCAACTATTTGCAATGATGGTAGAACCTCACAACTAGGTTATCATATCAACTACCAAAGTAGCACCTAACCAAAATATTTATTGATAACCTTCATCCTAAACTATCCCACTTCATGAGGATGAACTACATCCAAACTTACCAAGAAATCAAAATCAAGTGGATAGAAATTGAAAAGGGTCTCCTAGATGAAGGTACAATTCAACACTACAAAGATGATTCTCATAGCAAGCCTAGCAATGAAAAACCCCACTATTGGAATCAAAACAAGAATGTTGTTACTAATGGAGCCACATACACCAAGCATGTCCAAATCATTATGGTTGAGCCTACACCAACTCCTGCATATCAACAACATCGGCCTCAAGTCAATCAGCAACCTATGCAGCAATATTAGCCCCAAAACAATCAACACCAATATCAGCAGCAAGCACCAAAAAATCAGCAACCCATGTTACATGATCAAAACCAACACCTCAATCTAACCTATCAGGCCAATGCCATATCAATGAATCCCAATCAGAATAGGCCTCAAGCTTAGACTCACCAACAGAGAATCTCCACACCTCTTGGTGAACCTTTGGCCACAATCTTTCATCACATGGCCAAGGCCAATCTGATCATGTACCCACCAACTCAACAATTTGATGATGCCACTCCCAAGCCTAACTAGTACAAAGATCATGAGTACTATGATTATCATCACGTCAAAGGAAACACTACCCTAAGGTGTATAAAACTAAAGCATTACATCCAAGATCTCATTGAGAGAAAGAAGATCCAAGTGGACACACCATCCCAAGCATCACCTAATGCCAATTTATAGATATATCAGAATGTGTTCCCACAACACAACACTGGAAAGAACCAAGCCAATGCTAATCCCCCACCTCAGAACCAAGGCAAAGGCAAACAAGGAGATCATGCTGACCACAAAGACTACACTACTTCTTATATCAATTACAATAAATTTGTTGGAAGTATAACCCAAGTTGAGCCCACAATCAATTTCATCCACGTTAAAGGAGCAGAGCATCATTGTGTAGTCACCACATGTCGAGGCTAGATATCTTTCATCGGTGTCAATTCAAGGCCATCATGCAATGCACAATACAACCCCATAGAACATCTTGGGAATACACCTGCCCAAATCTCCATCCTCAACCTTCTTTGCACTTCTCCCCTCCATCAAGAGATTCTCAACAGAGCTCTCCAAGAAGGACATGTCTCCAAAAAACATAAATGTCATCCAATTTGAATACCTCATGGGACATCTATCCACATCTTGTGCTCTATCATTCAAGCCATCAAACATACCAACCGTTGCACCTAACCACAATCTCCCTCTCCACATTGTTTTTATGGTCAGAGATTTTTCCATCAAAAGGGTCATGATTGATAATGGCTCATCCCTAACCTTGTGTACTTTGAAATTCATTCAGCAGATAGGGTTCATAGAGGTTGACATATCCCACGAAGTCATCACCATCAAGGAATAAGACAACTTGTAGTGTACCTCTAAAGGTACCATTCTTTTTCCTATCAAGCTAGGCCTTGCAACACAAGACACCATCTACCATGTTGTTGATCTTGACCTACTGTTCAACATCCTCCTTAGTCAACCATGTATCCATTCCATCAAGCTTGTACCATCCACTTACCATAAGTGCATCAAATTTCTGCATCAATGCACTAAATTCACTATCCATGTCGACCCCCAACCCTTCGAATATTGTGATGTGATGGAAGCATCATTCCCTCATTCCACCCATTATCCTGGAACTAACATTGGCACTTCTATTGCCAACTCTTCCTGATCCCATAGTGATCCAGAAACCATCCTCACCTCCGCTCTCCCTTCTATTAAGATCAATAACCAGGGTTGTGGTGAGTACACCCTGAATAATGCATTTGCAGTTGGGGCCCTACCTCTTGATCCACATACACAAGGGTGTCCGAGTCACCAAAGTGAGCCTACTCAAGCCAATCATGAAGTCAAGCAAATGGGACCTATGACTTTTGTTTCCCATGGAAATATAGATAGTCAAGAGATGGACCTTGACATCAATAGGTGGCTATACAGAGATCCCCCACCACCTAACACTCAACTCCTTGGCTAATTCAAAGACAAATATCCACAATCACACAAGTATGCCACTGAACAATGGAAATATCAAGGTAGTGGTCTAGGACCACAAGAACGTGGAAGCAAAGACCTCATCATAACATCAAATAATCCACAACATCAAGGTCTTGGCTTAAATACCCCTCACCTGCATATACAAGAGTCGAATATCACAACTGGGGGCACCAAAATGACTAGTGTTCCCTTCTTGAATAGCTAGGATGACCTTGTAGAGATAAAAAACATCCCTAAAGAGGAAGTAAAGAAATTATATGATGATATATTCAACAATGATACTCTCCTGGATGCTTCCGTCCTCCACTAACTCACCATTAACTTCATAGAACTTCCCCTCACCCATCCTGAACTCATAGACTAGGACCAACCAAGCATCACACACATCGATGAGTTCTAAAGCACACAAGCACTCCTAATGTTCATGGGAGCATCAGGCCAACAAGAAGATCAAGATCCAGAAGCAACTCATGTCTACAAACTCGACCCCAAAGGATATTTCCGGGAGAAGGCAAGCTTTAGCCGCAAAAAATGAAATAGAAAAAGAAAAGAATGACTCCTTATGTGAAAACCCCTTTGGGGCACATTCTGATTCCAAAAAATAGAAAATAAAGGGCATATCTTCTGGTGAAAACCTCTTTGAGGCACTAGAAGATGAAGACTTGCCTCTTCCTCCCATCCAAGATTACAGACTAGAGCAGTCACCCATCATCATTGAGGAAACTAAACCAGTCAACTTGGGCACTGAAGAATGTCTGAGAATTACCTACATTGCAACATCACTAACAGAGGGTGAAGAAATGGCTTTCACTATGCTTCTTAGAGAATCAGTTATGAATTTTGCATGGTCATATGCACACATGCTAGGGCTTGATCCAAATCTTATTGCGCATAATCTTGTAGTGGAGCCCAATGCCAAGCTAGTAAAAAAGAAGCTATGAAAAATGTATCCAAAAGTGGCCTTGTAAGTAAAGGCAGAGCTTGAGAAACTTCTCCAAGTCAAGATCATCAGAGCTATAGACTATTCAAAATGGATCTCCAACATGGTGCCTATCACTAAAACTTCATGTGAGATCAGGATCTGTACTGACTTCAAAGACTTAAATAAAGCATGTCCCAAGGATGATTTCCCACTACCCAACATAGACATGATAGTAGATCTTACAGCGGGCCATGAGATGTTGTCACTCATGGATGGCTTCTCAGGATACAATCAAATCCAAATAGCAAAGGAAGATCAGCACAAAACAACATTCGCCACACCATGGGGTACCTTCTATTACAACATGATGCCATTTGGGCTCAAAAATGTTAGAGCTACATATTAGAGAGCAATGACAACAATATTCCATGATATGATCCACAAAATTTTGGAAGACTATGTGGATGAGATTCTTGCAAAATCAAAAACACGCTATGAACACCTTGACATCCTTGAGAGTGTGTTCGATCATCTCCATCATTATGGCTTAAAGTTGAATCCAAAGAAGTGTGTCTTTGGTGTAACATCTAGAAAGCTGCTAGGCTTTATAGTATCATGGTGCTACATAGAGATTGACCCCAAAAAGGTCAAAGCCATTACAGAAATGCCTCCTCCTAGAACACTCAAACAACTCAAAAGCTTGCAAGGAAAGCTTCAATCAGTATGAAAATTCATATCACATCTAGAAAACAAGTGCCAACCATTCACACATCTACTCCACAAAGACAAAAGCTTCAAATGGGATCCCATTTATCAGTGAAGCTTTGAAAAGCTAAAAGAATATCTTGCAAACTCTCCCATTCTTGTACCACTAGTTTTTGGATGCCCTCTTATACTCCACATCTCAACAACCACTACAACATTAGGGGAACTCTTAGCACAACATGATGATGACAATAAAGAGCAAGCCATTTATTATATCAGTCAAACTCTAGTTGGCTATGAGCTCAATTATTCACCAATGGAGAAACAATGCCTTGCAGTGGTCTTTTCCACTCAAAAGCTTAGACATTACCTGATCAGCCACATAATCAATATCATCTCAAAAGTGGACCCACTCAAGTTGTAATACCCCAAAATTGGCACCTAATAAATTCAATCAATTTTGGTGCATTTTCGTCAATTTTACATCTCCAAAGTCCTAGTTTCCTAGGCAATTTTCTCTCTCCTACCTGACTTAATTCGACTTGATGTCAATTGCAAAAACCCTAAATTGCATTAATCAAATATTATAATTAATTCCTAAAGTCTTCAAATTTTATTAGCTAAATTACCCCTATGATAAATTAATTTAATTCTAAAGTCCTAAGTGCTTTAAATTAAATTAAACCCACCCCATTTGGCTAATATACATAAAAAGGGAATTAATATTACTTGTTATTTGAATGGACACCTTTATTTGAATTAATAATTCAAATTATTCAAACGGTCACCCTTATGTGGCAATAAACATTCTTTTAATTAAGTAATTCACATCTTCTTGTCTCAAATGGGAATGAAGAGTTAGGAGTTTCAAATCAAGAACCTCTTCATTCTCTTTTCGGGCTTTCTATTTAATGAACCTCATTCTTCATTCGAGGGGGAGTGATTTTGAGAGTAATTAAACTATAACGCTTTCAATTCAAATCTTTTATTGCATATTAGTGTAATTTTTCTCATCTTAGTTTAATATTGCATATTCATTATAATTAGTTTACTTATTTACTCTTAGTTTAATCTCATATTTCTTTCAAGTTCTTTAGATTAAATCTACACTTCATATTTCTTTCAAAGCTATTTAGATTAATATCATATTTCCTTGAAAGAATTTTAGACTAAATTGCACTCATTCTAGATTAATTTCAATGTGATTGTCTTCATAGCTTTTAAATCCTCCCTTGTAGTACTAGTCTTATGGTTGTTGGCTCTCGTTTTGAGAGTAATTAAACACCCCATCTACATAGGAGGCAATAGGTCGCTTCACCACAAATTTTGAATTGAGTAATTCATACTCTCTTTCATAATTTGATCATGTGAGTAATGACTATGTTGCATGTGTAGTTGGATTAGAGGTCCACATTCAACCACATACATTTTGGCACCCACTGTGGGGCAGGAAAAATCAACTTCTGGCCTCATTCTTGATTTTTCTCACAAGAAATTTAAGCTCTGTTGTGCATTTGTACTGTCTATGTATAGATTCTCATGCGAGAATCTAGAGCATATTGCATGAAGTCTCTCTCCCAGTAGCACCCTCTCGCTCAAACTGTTACATCCTCGTGGCACCCTGTGCTCTCTCACGCACTGTGGAGTACTTCCTCACATGAGATTTGGATACAGTTTTTAAATTTTTCAGTCTCTGTCTTTCCTGTTCCAGATTTCTAACAGTTTCCTCTTTTCTGTTGTTTACTATTTCTCTATTATTTTCACAACATAATAGTTTTATGTAGGACGTTTGACGAAGAACATAAAACATGCTAATGGTTTGATTGCAGGATGATAGTCAAAGATATCATAAAATGTTGTGTTTATTTCTTGCTTTCATTCACATAGTCTAAATAGGGCTCCGTTAAAATTTCTTGAGAATTTTGATAGTGAGTAGGGAATTTGGCTCTTCATTACATGGAGGTGATGACCATGAATGAACCTGAAAACCTAATGATCTTACTAATATGACAAATTCTTGGGGAAGCGGAGAAAGGTAATGAATCTTTATGCTTCTACTTGTCAGGGGATTATGCTCTTCTCTCTTTGAGAGAACCAGAAACCCAAAAGCTTGTAGATGTGGTGTAGTGAAGCTAACTCAGTGATGAATCTTCTTGATGTGTTTGGGTGAAGTGATGAGGTAGAGAAGTATGCTCTTCTCTCTTTGAGAGAAACAAAAAATCAAACCCTCAGATCTAAGCCAAGTTGTGTCACCTTTAGAGGGCCTGCAGGAAGTTGAACCTCTGGGAACGACCAAAGTGAGTACACACCTATCATCGGTGATTCCGCCTCACTCTAATAAAGAACATTTTGTTGAGTCTAAAGACTCCAAAACCATGTTAGCTTCCTTCTCAAGATTTTGACTATCATCTTGAGAAGGCTTCGTCTGTTATATTGAGCGGCGCCACTCCTAGCATTGCTTGCGGGGGTGTATGACTTTCAGGTGTTGGTGTGGTTATGAGGCCTTAGCCCTATATCAGGGGCACCAAAGGTTAGCATGAATGGAAGCCTTTTAAAAAATTTCCTTAGCTAGTGGCCTACCCGATTCACCTCCGAAAGGAGTCATAATCTTTGCCTAGGGAGGGGGAAGAATCTCTCCCATAGATTCCCATCATAGGCATACACTTGGACACTTGAAGGTGGTATATGACACTTGTCCCTACCACAAGGGTAACCTTTAAACATATACTATTGAGTCCTTGGAAACACCAAA
Source organism: Chamaecyparis obtusa (assembly GCA_027943335.1). Taxonomy (NCBI): domain Eukaryota; kingdom Viridiplantae; phylum Streptophyta; class Pinopsida; order Cupressales; family Cupressaceae; genus Chamaecyparis; species Chamaecyparis obtusa. The sequence continues at coordinate 954,525 of BSBK01003210.1, forward strand.
AACATGGGTGTCCTCTAGGGGGTGACACGGTTGTGTGAGGTGCACGTATGCACATAAGCAATGGGGAAAAGGTTTTGTCTTCTCACCCTTTTTTTTGTAGGACTAAGCTATGTGTTTGTTATCGAGTCTTAAACATTGTCCAATCATTATCAAACAAAGACTCCCCTGATGCTATCAAGTTGCTTTGTCCTTGATAGGTTTGTTAACGACTACTTCTTGTATCACAACTGCCTGATTTAAACCTTTGTATCTTTAAACAAATGCTTGAAACCTCAAAATGAGACTATTGATTAAACTATTCTTCAAAACTATCAGGAAACTGGATTTTCTGTCAGACGTCAATTCAGACTGTACCTCAAAATTCAACTTTAACCTCAAAAATTATGTCAAACTGTTAGATTTTAGATTTTTCCTGCGTGAAGTTTCACCTTTCAGAGCACTTTCTTCCTTGAGACTTTGTTCTTTTGCGTGAAGGTTTGTGTTCTCTCGTGTGGCCTGGTACTCTCTCGCATGAGACTGTAGCCCAGTTTTCAAAAATAGAGACCTGTTTGCCTTTGACTATTTGATTTTTTATTTGATCTGCTTTTTGTCTAAGGTCTATTTTTCTATTTTTCTATCATTCACTATCAGAAACTGGTTGTCTCAAGTTAGGAATCGATCGATCTTTTCTTTGACTCGTGTTGTCTCTCATTGGTTTACCTTATCTCTTTATGCCTTTTGTATCTCATGTTGTGATAGTCTTATCTCAGTTGTTCTAGCCCCCTCTTTTGATGATTTGTACTAGGTCCATCTCACATCTTGGTTGTTCTAGCCATTTATCTCCTTTGTGTTGATTCTTAGAGATAGAGTCTAGCATTATCTTGAGTCTTCTCTCATTTCATCTTCATCTATGACTGTCATGACTAGAAGTGGCAAGACTTATCCCATTTAGAATACTGATCAAGGTAGAAGTGAACCTCCTAATCAAGAAATAGATAATCCTGAATCTGTCATGAAATCTGAACTTTATGAGATATCCTCAATTTCCTCATTGAGTACTTCAAAAGATAGTCCATCTCAACCAGTACCTCCGGTGTTCCAAGAGTGTTTTAATCCATTGTTTGAAGTACAACCTGGTTTCTCATTTCAAGAGCAAGACAACTCATTCTTCCAAGACAATTCATTGTTTCATAACGTTGAGAGGTCTCTTCCTCAGACTAATCCTATTATCGTACTTGTTGATCCTGTTGAGAATAGTCCTATCATTGAACCTAGTGATACTTATGATGATATCTTCTCACCTAAATTTGTTAAATCTTTTGATCCTGTTCATTCACTAAAGGTTACCTTGGCCATGCCCTTTCAATGTTGGGCATATCATTTTAATGAGTCTTCATGTACTGCACAAGCCTACAACAAGATGGGAGATCCATTTGATTTCCAAGTAGGCAAGTATAGTAAAACCTTTTATCAATCTCAAAACAATCAATATCATGGTCAATCCTCTAATGACCCATGGCATGCTCAACCTTGGAATGAGCAGCCTCATGGTCAATCTCAACATGACCAAAATCAGTCCCATAATGATGATCAATCTCGAAACAAATCTCAAGGTGATCGATAACCCGCGTATTTCTATCGCCCTCCTCCATTCGATCAAAACCAAGATGATCAACAACAAGATTAGATTCTGAGTATTTATGAGATTCTTGGGAATGAAAATGATGTGATAACTCAACATAATATAAATGCTACCAAAGCTAATAAGAGTCTTGTTAAAATGATGTAGATCCTTCTCCTAGAGGAGAAATAAAAATACTTCCTCGAGTTAGCTAAACAAGGGGCCAAGCTACCCCCAGACTATCAAGTTGAAACACTCGTAGCCAAGGAAGAAGAAACTGAGATGACAAAGTTGCAAAAGATGGTCTGAGACATGCAAGATCAGATTAGTCAACTTGCAAAGAATAAGGACAAACCCACTCAACAATTCATGATGAAAAGTATTTGTCCTTTCCCTTTTGATGGAAGTCTTCATATGACACCTTTTCCCAGAGGTGTAGAACTCCCTAAATATGACAAATACCTGGGTGCAACTGATCCTCAAGATCACTTAAGGGAGTTTGGTGCATTATCTATGGAATTTATGCATGATCAAACATATCTTATGCACTTATTTCCTCGTATTTTGGGTGGACCAGCTATGGAATGGTTTTCTAGATTGCCTACTGTCATTAAGACTTTTGACAAAATGGCTAATCTATTTCTCCAACAATACTCACATAATATTCAGCATCCATTCAACATCTGAGATCTTTGCAAATTAAAACAGCGACAAGGAGAATCTTTCCTAACATTCCTCCAAAGGTGAAGACAATTATGTACAAGGTGTCCTCACAAGCTACTAGAGTCTGAGAGACTCGACATTTTCTTGGACAATCTTGTTCCAGACTTTGGATACCAAGTGTAGTTACAAGGTCCTCTAACTTTTGATAGCATGATTAGACAAGTAGTGTGAATAAGAATAGAGAGATGTAGTGAATGATGGAGTGGTCAACAATGTGACCCCACAACCTGCTAAGTCTATTTTTAATCTCTCTTCCACCATACAAGCAGTTAAAGCGGCTGAAAAGCCTATGGTAGAAAATCAGCAACCTTCGAGGTTTTCTAGAAACAAACCTTGGGCATCTCGACCCAAGCACAAATTCACTTCCTTGGGAGAACCACTTGATGTGGTCTATAAAACTCTTGTGTAGAATTAGATTCTTACTCCTTTGGAAAACTGTCTTTATGACCCACAACCATGACCTCATTGGTGGAATGACAACGGTTATTGTGACTATCACCAGAATAAAGGTCATAAGACTTCTACTTGTCTTCAGCTGAAACACAAGGTCTGGGATTTGATTGATATTGGTGACATTGTTGTGGATGGCCATAACAAGAATTCAGACCACCAAGCATTTAAGGATCCCTTCCCTCCTCATGAGAAGGGTGAGTCTTCAAACACCAAGAATACCAATGCTAAAGTCAATTACACATACACTAATGATGACAATGTTATTGGTATGATCAAACCTGTTGAGATAGAATACTACGACGTGATTACTATAAAGGGGAGAAATGATGCTCCCAAACCTAAGACTCTTTTCATCTTGCATAGTTCTACGTCTCATTCGTCTACATTTGAACAACCTCAAGACTATGCTAATGTTGTCACTCGATCACGAGGAAGAGTTGTTTTGAAGGGTCTCGATACTTCTACATCCACTCTAAAGCAAACTACGAATAAGAGTCTCGATACTTCCACATTCACTCCAAAGCAAACTACGGATAAGACTGTTGTTGGTCCTACCAACAAGAACACAAAATCTATTCCTACATCTAGCTCAGCTAATTATAGCATCTTAGATCAACTCCAGTGAACCAATGCTCAGATTACCATTTTTGAGTTTTTGAAGATCTCACCTACTCACAAGAAAATTTTGGATAAAGCCCTCACCGAGGCAAACATTCCCAAGGATCTCGATCTCAACTAGTTCCAATCTATGGTGGGTTATTTGACCTCACCTCACTATCTATCTTTCTCTGAAGAAGATGATCACTCTCTAAGTCACCCGCATAATGCTCCCTTGCATATAGAGATCATGATAGGTCCTAAGCGCATCCGTCGAGTGCTCATAGAAAATGGTGTTGGTCTTAATATATATTTCGCTAAACTTCTTACTCAGCTAGGATATGATGAGAATTGTGTAGACTCCTATAAAAAGATTACCATCAAAGCCTATGATGAGGAAGAATGCAAGTCCCAAGGCTTAGTTGTCCTACCTATCCATGTAGGACCTGTTGAGAGAGATGTTACTTTTCAAGTTCTTGACATTCCTCTTGTCTACAATATCTTGTTGCGTAGACCTTGGATTCATGAGATGCAGGCTATTCCATCTATGTATCACTAGTGCATTAAGTTTCCATTTCATGGGGTGGAAGTCACTATGCCTGCTAATACCAATTACTCTTGTAACACTCTTGCACAATTTGTAGATAGCTTTGTTTCAGCAGATAGAGAATCCACTGAGTTTTATGATGCTAAGCTGAAAGAAATGGAACAAACTTTGAGACTTAAGGATACAGGCATGGGAGAATACCAAATTGAACTCATGCTATCACTTGTTGCTCTACCTCTGTCTCCATGCTCTTATGGGAGACCGTTTGAGAATGATAAACCTTCTAATGCTTCTCCTCAAATAGTTTATGATGGTGCCTTTGTAAGGGCCTCTATACCTTTAGAAGATGAGGATGAAGAAAGAGCTATCAGAGCTTGTATCTATAAGGGAAAAGAAATAGCTGAAACAACTACTCCACCTTGAGATTTAGAGAAAGAACCATACAGTGAGGCCTTCAAGATCATGAAGTGCTTTGGCTATAAAGGGAGTGGTCTTGTAGGGAAGAATGACAATGGTTTGCTAAAGCCCATTGAAGCTACAAGCCATAGCACAAAGGATACCACTGGCATAGGTTTCAAGAAGATCCCCTTTCATTTAGGGATTAACAAGTTTGTGTCAAAACCTGAACCTGAACCTGAACCCAAACAAGAAATTGAAGATGCCACTCCAAAGGTAAATCCAGAGGCTAGCTCTAATGAAGACACATTTCCATATCCTATTCCTCTGAATCTTGTGGCACTCTTTGCAGAACCTGATGAGCCTATGATACCGGTCCATATGGTAGAGATAGATACTAATATTGATATTGATTCTAATAAAACTTCTTCAGTGTATCAATTCACATATGAGGAATGGAAAGCAACACTAAATGATGATCCCAATTTTCTAGGTGAACAATATAGGCCACCACATTTTCAAAAGTATCTTGAACAAGAACAACTTCAGCAAGCTATTAATGTCATAAGGAATGAAGATGAGTTAGGTGATATAGCTAGTATTAATGAAATTCCCACATCAAGTATTGACTCACATGAATATGAGTTTGACTCTTTGTCTGATGCTACTTATGATGTAGACATAGAAACTGTTCACGTGTATGAAAGACTCCTCAAAGTAGGTGAAGGGTCTAGCGCTAGGCCGCATGAATTAGATGCCACCGGTATTAACTTGTCCTCTACTTTTGATGTAAGGTCTTATAGGGATTCGAATGCTCCTTTGGATGAGATCGCTCTAGGTCCTTACTTTCTCATCAGTGCTTTTGATGGTTATACTATGAATGCAGTTGAACCAGTCACTACTTCCCTTTCACTCCGCCGTCCCGATCTAATAAACTAGAACTCTCCCTCATCATCCAATGAAGTCCTAAAATTCCATAATGATTATGATCTTGCATGTTACCTCCATGCTATTGAACCTATGATGTCCTCCACTAGCAAAATCAGTGTCAACATGATAGAGGTGAATATCAATTATCTTAGTCAAAAAATTAAAAGAAGAAAAAATAGATGCTCTGATGGTGAAAACCACTTTGTGGCAGTATTAGAGCCAAAAATAGTAAAAATAAAAGACGTATCTGAGGATGAAAACCTCTCTGAGGTGCCCAAGGATGAGATACTTGATACGCTTTTGAGCCACTTTCAAGAGAGGTCATCAGTATTGATTGAGCTGACACAACTGGTAAATTTGGGCACGAAGGCTACTCCACAGATTATTCATCTAGCACAATCATTGTCTGCCAAAGAAAAGGAAGAGTTCATGAGATTCTTTCAGAGTGAGAAAATAAACTTTGCATGGACCTAATCTGACATGCCTAGATTAGACCCCAATCTAATCATGCACCATTTTTCAATTGCACCGGGTATCAAACCTGTTAAACAGAAGCTGCGAAAGATGCATCCACACATAGCACTTTTGGTCAAAGTAGAGCTAGAAAAGCTTCTTAAGGTTGGTTTCATAAGAACTATTGATTATGAAGAATGGATTTCAAACATTTTTCTAGTCACTAAACATGATAAATCCATTCGTGTGTGTACAAATTTCTGGGATCTAAATAAGGCATGTCCAAAAGATGACTTCCCACTTCCTAATATTGATATGATAGTAGACATGACATCAGGATATGAGATGTATTCCTTGATGGATGGATTTTCTGGCTATAATCAAATAAAATTGCACCAAAAGATCAAGAAAGGACCACTTTCACATGTGCTTGGGGCACCTTTTGCTGGAATGGCATGCCTTTTGGGCTTAAGAATGCTGGAGCAACATATCAAAGAGTTGTTACTACTATTTTCCATGATATGATGCATAAAATGATGGAGGATTATGTGGATGATACTTTAGCCAAAAGCATTCAGCAAAGAACTCATCTCCCTGATTTGGGTCCCATCCTTGACCGCATGGAACAATTTAGTCTCAGACTTAATCCAAAGAAATGTGCTTTCAGTGTTACTTCTAGGAAACTCTTGGGTTATATCATTTCAGCTAAAGGCATAGAAGTTGATCCTGAAAAAGTGCAAGCTATTATGGACATGCCTCCACCCAATAATATTAGTCAAATGAGAGGATTATAGGGAAGGCTACAATCTATTTGGCACTTCATTTCACAGTTGGCCGACAAGTCCAACCATTCACTAAAACCTTGCATAAGGGTGTGACCTATGAATGGAATGAGGAATGTGACAAGGGACTCACTCAAATAAAATAGTATCTTGCTAATCCACCAATTTTGATGCCTCCTATTCATGGGAAGCCTCTTATACTATACATCTCAGCAATGAACACATCTTTGGGTGCTCTCCTAGCTCAAGAAGATCAGAACAATAAAGATAGAGCCACATATTATATTAGCAGAACATTGGTTTCCTATGAAATGAACTATTCTATCATTGAGAAGGCTTGTTTAGCAGTGGTATTTACTTCTCAGAAGTTGCAACAGTATATGCTAGCTCACACCACAAGGCTTATTGCAAAAATTGATCCACTAAAGTACCTACTAAGCAAGGCTTCCCTCACGGGTAGATTAGCAAAGTGGGTGATGATACTTAGTGAATTTGACATTGAGTATGTGGAAAGAAAAGCTATTAAAGGATAAGAAATTGTTGATCAGTTAGCAAAAGCTCCTTTGAAAGATCACCAGCCTTTGAGTATTGAATTCCCAGATGAATCCATCATGCTTCTCACACATCAATCTTGGAGCATGTTATTTGATGGATCATTCACTTAGCAAGGATCAGGTGCAAGCATTCTATTTATAAAACCTCAAAGATACTCATTGCCAAAAGCTTACAAAATGTTGTTTCCCTACACAAACAACATATCTAAATATGAATCTCTCATCAATGGTATGAAAATAGCCCTTGAATGGTGTGTGGATGAGCTCAAGGTCTTTGGAGACTCTCAATTAATCATCAACCAAGTCAACAACGTCTACCAAACAAAAGATGACAAGCTAGTACCTTATAAAAGAATGGTGGATGATCTCAAATAGTACTTTGCACACATTTCTTTCTAGCAAATTCCAAGGGCAGATAATAAAGTAGCTAATGCTATGGCCACTCTTTCTTCAATGTTACAAATGCCAGAAAATGACTTCAGACGTGAATTCCTAGTGGAGGCATTACACTACCCTGCCTATGATATTCCTGAATCTAGGATGATCTATTCAGTCATTGGACATGATTCATCTCGCTACCACCATATCTTTTCCTACCTTTGTGACCAGATCATTCTAGACACCTATACCCAGAATGAAAAGCATCACCTAATTTGTACTGCTTCACGGTATGTCCTCATAGCAAATGACTTGTATAGATGGGGTCTAGACGATACCCTCCTTAGGTTTTTAGAACCCGATGAGTCCAAACATGCACTAGCTAATTTACATGAAGGTATCTATGGGTCTCATTCTAGTGGTCTAAAAATAGCCCAAAAACTTATTAGAGCTGGTTATTACTGGCCAGACATGGAAAAAGAAGTTGTTCAATATGCCAAGACTTGCAAACAATGCCAATTTCATGGGAATTTGATACATGCTCCTGCTAAAGAGCTTAGTCCTCTCATTAGTTTCTGGCCATTTCAACAATGGGCCTTTGATTTGGTAGGTCAAATACATCCTTCTTCTTCAAGAGGACATAAGTTTATCATCATAGCAACTGATTACTTTACCAAGTGGGTTAAGGTAGTGTCTTTAGATATAGCTGATGGCAAGTCTGTGGCAATGTTTATACTGAACTATATCATTTGTAGATATGGTATACCCTCATCCATTATCATTGACAATGGGGGATAATTAAAAAATAAGGATTTGACAAACTTATGCACCAAATTCAGAATTATCCCCAGGGTAATGGACAAGCAGAAGCTTCTAATAAGACAATTCTAAAAATCTTGCACTGAACAGTTCATAAATCTGGTAGAGATTGGCATCTCCAAATTAATCTGGCTTTGTGGGCCTATAGAACAAGTATTCGAACACCAACGGGGGCCACTCCCTTTGCCTTGGTTTATGGAGTAGATGAAGTATTACCTATTGAGGTCAAGATTCTGACATTATGAATCTCTCTAAGGGGCCTCATCACTGATGAAGAAAACATAAGATCTTGGCTTCAAGAGCTTGAGTTACTAGATGAACGTCGGAAGGTGGTGTTCAATCATCTAAGAGCATACCAAAAGAGGATGTCCAAAGCCTATAATAAGAAAGTCAGACAAAGAGAATTTTAAGTGGGTGATCTCATCCTGAGAGAGAACCCCAAGAATCAGCAACAGCGAGTCCAGAAAGGAAAATTTAAACCAAACTGGCTTGGTCTGTATGTCATTACTGTACCATTTGGGTTTGGCACTTATCGACTCTCCACCACTGAAGGAGAATAGGTCAAAGAGCCTATCAACGCTCTTCACTTGAAGAAATTCTATAGCTGAGGCATTCTCTATGTGCTCATGTACATATTTATTGGTCTTGAAAAAATCCAAAAAAATGATATATTGCAAAAAATCCTAAAAATTACAAAATGTCCTGAAAAAATGATCATCTTAGTGAAAACCTGGTAAACAGGTGCTTTGATGTATCTATTATCTTGGTGAAAACCTAGTAAATAGGCACCTTGATAATAATAAAAGAAAAATAGAAAATACAAAAAATACAAAAAAAAGTGAAAAATTCAAAAAATACAAAAAAAGTGAAAAGATCAAAAATACAAAAAAAAGAAAAGTACAAAAAAATTTTAAAAGAAGAAAATGTGCCATTGATGAAAACCTAGTAAACAGGCATCATGGTAGCAAAAATAGAATCTCTGCCAAGATGGTGAAAACCTGGTAAACAGGCACCTCTTGTTTCCTAAACCTACATCTCATCTCAGCATCACTTGGCTCTTAGTTTCCCGATTTACTCTCTTTTCTTTCCTTCCTTAGTTTGCTTTCCTATTTTCCTGCTTTAGTTTGTTTCCTGCTTTTAGTTCGTTTCCTACTTTGGTTTGCTAGCTCATGCACTTTCCTTCAGTTGTCTTCAAGATTTTCCTTGACTCTTCATGGATTGGAACTAGTTCACACTTGGGGGCACCTTCCTGGTCTAGGGGGCATTGTCCTATCACTTTCGGAAGCTTTGTTCATGCATCAGTCACCAGCGATTCTTGTTGCGTCTGCCTACTAATGCCTAGCTACTTTTGAGATTTGTCTCCTTGAGGATCTCTTGTATCAGTCACCAGTGGTTCTCATTATGCCTACCTATTGATACTTAGCTCTTGTTCAAACCCCTCTCTTTCGGGATCTCTTCCTCACATCAGTCACCAGTGGTCCTCACTATCTGCCTACTGATGTTTCGCTTGTGCTTTATTCTCTCTTTTGAGAATCTTCCTTGTATCAGTCACCAGTGGTTCTCACTATGTTTTCCTACTGATACTTAGTCTATGCTCTGATATCTTCTTGAGACTTCATCTCTCGCAATAGTCACCAGTGGTTCTCACTGTGTCCGCCTACTGTCGCTATCCGGTCGAGACTTTGAATTTTGTTTGCTTCCGATTCTGACTTCAATCCGCTTGAACACAAACTTAAACTAAATTGAAAACTGATTTTGTGTTCCTTTGAAGCATGCTGAGCTTTTCTTGTGTGTTTTTCTTTCACTTTATCATTTCCCCTCGAGTGAATCTAAGATGTCTTTCTTGACTGAGAAACGTGAAGACTAGGGGCATGATCTTTTCTTGGCTTTTTGCTTGCTGGTTTAGTTCCAATGATCCAAAGAATCTATCTAAGAGGGGTGTCCATCTATAAGAGCCTTCATCTCATATTGGATGGCCATACGTACCTCAAATCCTTTTATATGGATGCTTTGGTAAGGTTGGTTCTTCTCCTTGTCTGTTTTGAGTGACTTCTTTCTACTACAAGTAAAATTGCTAATGCTCATCTTGCTAAGTGAATGTAAGGGTCACTACGAGAAATCTTTAGCAAAAGAAGGAACTCTCACATGTCTAGTATGTTTGTTCACAAGCAACATTCAGGTCATTCTAGCAATTGTGCTTCGATGCTTATGTTAACTTGCTAAATCAAAAGGAATAGGTGTTAG